>JAVIWB010002601.1:0-338872 GCA_031893035.1 Dermolepida albohirtum
ATACCCCTTTGGAAAAATTGAAATTTTCATAAAAATAAAAAGTTTCGAATTCCAGCTTCGTAATACGTGAAACAATACTTCCGAGCCAGTAGAATTCGAGTATTGTATTGCTCATAACAAAATCATTACATCTCTAAAGATAATCCACTTACACCTTCAAGAGATTAGAATTTTGGAATAACTTTTGAAGTTTCTTGTTCTTTTATGACTAAGCTAACAGAGTTAGATAATTTTTGACTTCAACATCGTTTTTAGAACCTTCGAATGTGTCATTCCACGAACATTCATTAATTTATAACAACTTTTGAAAAATTCCAATTTTTGCGAGTATACCCCTTTGGAAAAATTGAAATTTTCATAAAAATAAAAAGTTTCGAATTCCAGCTTCGTAATACGTGAAACAATACTTCCGAGCCAGTAGAATTCGAGTATTGTATTGCTCATAACAAAATCATTACATCTCTGAAGATAATCCACTTACACCTTCAAGAGATTAGAATTTTGGAATAACTTTTGAAGTTTCTTGTTCTTTTATGACTAAGCTAACAGAGTTAGATAATTTTTGACTTCAACATCGTTTTTAGAACCTTCGAATGTGTCATTCCACGAACATTCATTAATTTATAACAACTTTCGAAAAATTCCAATTTTTGCGAGTATACCCCTTTGGAAAAATTGAAATTTTCATAAAAATAAAAAGTTTCGAATTCCAGCTTCGTAATACGTGAAACAATACTTCCGAGCCAGTAGAATTCGAGTATTGTATTGCTCATAACGAAATCATTACATCTCTGAAGATAATCCACCTACACCTTCAAGAGATTAGAATTTTGGATTAACTTTTGGAGTCTCTTCTTCTTTCAGGACTAGGCCAACAGAGTTAGATAATTTTCGACTTCAAAATCATTTTTAGAACCTTCGAATGCGTCATCCCACAAACATTTGCTAATTTATAACAACTTTTGAAAAATACCAATACCCTTCGGAAAAACTGAAATGTTCAATTCTTTCGTTGTTTTTTTTGTACCTTACAATTGTGCTCCAGACGCCTTCCTCCATATATTTTATTATGAAATACCATACATATTATATTTTTATTGCTTGTTCTCTCCCTTCTATGAAATATATTCGTATTTTATGTTTCCTTTTTATCACAAATTTACACTTTAGGATGCTCATTTGGCTGTTTCTATATTTATTGATCTCATACTGTACGAAAATATTTAATTGAGTTCAAAATATGATGCACGCATTGCGGAAATGCGGAAAAGCGTGAATAAAAATATTATTCTGGGTAGTTTGCAATGGTATGCTTAATTTTTTAAATAGAATATTTTTATTTTCAATTTTTATTTAAATTTTATTCAAATAAAGATGTTACTTAATTAGTTTTTCCAAATCTAAATGTGTTATAAAAATTCTCGGAAAGGAGATTTTAATACTTGCTGGCTAATCAGCAGTTCCGCTCATATGAAGACATCTCAAAATGGCTTGATTCGTGGATAGCCTCAAAAGACGAACATTTCTACCGTGACGATATTCGAGCTCTGCCAGAAAGATGGGAAAAAGTTGTCGCTAGTGATGAGCAATATTTTGAATGATTCATTTGTAAACATTTTTTCACAATAAAGTTGCATTTTCATCAAAAAAACACCGAGAACTTAGTTGCCCACCTAATATAAAAACTATTGTAGGTCGAAGAAAATAAATAACTTGAAAAAGGGGAACCCCTTCCCCCCTATACGTCAATATAAATTAATCATTTTATTAACTCAACGGTCCAAACTCACAATAAAAAAGAGTAAAGATCATAATATTATCGTTTATTTCTTATTTACTTACGTGTATATTTATCTATTCTGCTACTATTTATTCATATGTACTTTAAAATTGCACTTATAGACATTTCTAGAATAGTCCGTCTTTGTTAAGTAACAAGTTTGTTTAAATCATCATATGAATAATCCCCGATATATTCATAACGTTCAAATATTTGTTCTCTTTTAACGATGTTGTCTCTAGGTACCCTTTTAAAAATAGATTTCTGCAAATATTGGTGCTAATACAGTTATATGTATCTATGCAAATAATGATACTTATTATTTGATGTTAAACAACAACTAGTACATACAGAAAAAAAATAATTTATGTTCAATAGAAATTTTATGAAAAATTATGAACTTCATATTTTATAGGCGTCCACGGGACGATGTCATAATGGCACGATTTTGTCTAGAAATTCCTTTGAAGAAGATAGAAATATGTACAAAGGGTACTACGAAAGTATTGCAATATGACGCAACAATGACTAGTAGGAAGCTGCTTGTTGCTGCATGTTGAGACATATTCATACGTGCATAGTAGCCGCCGCGCCATGTCGATGGGCTCAGTTATTTATTAGCAGTGAAAGTGTAAAGTGTTGGCGATGATATCGTGGTCACGAAATGCGATAAAGGCAGTTTTACGTTATAATTTCGTGCGTGGTTTAAGCATAGAACAATGCTTCGAAGAAATGACTCTTGCACTAAGTGATATTTGTCCACATCGCACAACGATATTCAGGTGGTATAGAGAATTCCAAATGGGAAATTTAACTGTGGAGGATGCTGAGAGGCTGTGAAGGCCACGAAAGTCAGTTACGGAGGAAAACGTTACTAATGTGAGGAAAATGCTTAGCGAGGACAGGCGAGTGACCTACCAACGGATAGAGGGTATTTCAGGCCTAAGTACATCAGCAATTCGTTCGATTCTGCACGATCGTTTGCACGTGAAGAGACTTTGTTCCCTCCGGGTGCGCATCGACTGTCTGAAGAGCAGATGACACGACGTGTGACTTGGTGATGCTAAAAAAAATTTAATAAGGGACAATCTCGGTATGTGAACAACATCGTGACAGATGACGAGACATGGCTGTACTATTACGATGTGCCGATCAAAGCTCAAAATAAAGTTTAGGTCTTTGATGATGAGAACACACCCGTTGTTGTCAGACGATTCCGATCTGTAAAGAAGAAAATGATAACTGTATTTTTCAAATCGAGTGGAATTGTGGAACGCGTCGTTTTTGACACACAGAAGACAGTCACAGCTAAGTTGTATACTGAACAGTGCCTGCCTAAAGTCATTGGATCTATGAAGAACCAGCGGCCAAAGTCAAGAATAGGCACCTGGTTCCTCCATCACGATAATGCTCCAGCTCACCGCGTCAAAGCCTTGAAACTGCTCGAGCACCTTCCCTACAGTCCAGATCTTGCTCTCTGCGACTTTGCATTGTTCCTGCATATGAAAACAAAGCTAAAAGGGAGGTGGTTTTCCAGTGATGAGGACCTTCTGCCGGCTTGGGACAACGAGTGTGCTTTACTCCCTAGTGAAACTTGGCAGAACTGGTTTAAAGCTTGGTTTCGTACGATGGAGAGGTGCATTGAGTGTAGAGGAAATTACTTTGAAAAAAATTAAATAAACAAAGCTGTATTGCAAAACGTTCCTAGTACCCTTTGTTTAGATGAATCTAGAAGAAGAGTGCATTAGGTGCAATGTACAGGGTTTGTGGTCGAAGTGGGAAAATTTAAAAACTCTTAATCGTTTGACCTTCAGGTGAGGGCGCTATTGATAAATGTTTATCGCCATTTAGTAAACATGCAGGGGTGATTAGTTTTGTAGGAAAAAGTTTAGGCGGCGCCGTCGGTTAATAAACAGGAAATAATAAATAGAATGAACGCCACAATACAATTAATTATATCAAGATATGTTGCGACGCGCCCTAAATTAAATTCCACAAAGGGTACAGCTCTGTTTTCAAACTATTCAAACCAATAGCTACTAGTTTCTGAGTGTGTGTATTTAGTGGTAAGAGTTTTGTTGAGAATCCAGGTGTGATACTTGATACTTGATATCGTGTACGGAATTTGTTTCGTGTTGGTTTTTGCCGTAACTTTCTAGGTGCGACACTGTTTAATTATCTGCTGATGATGACAACTTAGTTGTCGAAACACGTATACAGAATACAAATATTTATTTACCTTTTCTGATTGATTGAATTAACAACAGCCTCCATTAAAATGTACATCCATATAAATCACATGTAGTCTTGAAAACACGAGCAATAACGAACAGAATCACCTTAATTGCACATTCTGATGCACTTGACATTACGACGAGTAGAACATCAATGGAATACTACTACTTTAATGTATTTTAATTGAAAATCGATGGCCTCATATCATTGCGTTTTCCAAAAATTATCTACATAAGTACGTATCGTATGTTCCATAATTTAACTTGTCCATAACTTCTAGCCAAAACTTACATAAAGATACGTTCCTGCAGCCGAAAAGATTTTACGGTTTACGTTATTCCCCATTCACCATTCATTCAATATGTCGCTCACCTTAAATTTAACAGATTAACATAATCCGAGTGGGTGTCTGCACTACGTAAAGTCACAGCGCCAAGAACTCATTGCGTAATACATAAAATTTATTGACTCAAGTGTTAATAGTCTTGAAATTCTCGCCGTATCCCCTTCTTCCAACATACGGATAAATTATTTCCAGATGGGGTTTTTAATGCATACAGGGTGTGGGGTGGAGGGGTGGGTAAGATTATCGGGTATTCTTATTATATATATATATATATATATATATATATATATATAATAACATATATACATACATACACAGTCTGTTGCTGAAAAAACCCAACTTTTTTAAAATAATAATTCTCGGTGGCGCCATCTATGAAAAAATATGCGTCGATAACGTAGGTCTTTCACCAATGTTATGTCAGTATGGCAGTATCCTGGGTTCTCTACCATTTATTATATTTATAAACGATTTCATGTCTAATACTGATAATTGTTTTGTTACTAATTATGCAGATGATATCACCTTACCATTTAAAGCTGAAACTTATCTTGAATTGATAAAAAAATATAACAAAAACTAAATGCGTACTTTTCAAATGTTACCATACTCATACTCCACAAGACATAACATTACATAATAAAACTTATAATTTTGTAAATACTATCCCATTTCTAGGTATAACGATCAATGACTCGCCAACTTTTACTGAACACGTCTTCAAACTAACCAAGAAACTCAGTAACACTAATTACGGTTTAAGAACACTGGTCAAGAATACAAATAAGGATATAGCTAAGCTATTTTATTATAAAAATTTTTATAGTCAACTTAGCTATGGGGTCATTTTTTGAGGCACTTTTATCAGTAATTTAAAATCTATCTTTGTAATTCAAAAGCAAGCAGTACAATATTTTTATAGGGGTGCTTTCAACGAGAAAATGTGCTAACAACTGTAGCGGTGTATATATCATTTTGTTGCAAGCTTTCGGTGGTTTGAAAAACAACTTTTATGCAAGTTTGTAAATTTGGCAAATAATACGCATTATTGCGCAATAGTGTAATAAAATCAAAAGCGGATGAATGTCAGTTACAACGTGTATCCGGATAAACAAGCATCTGTAATTAAGGGTATTGTGCAACGATAATATGGAAAAATTAAAGGTTCCACAAGAAGATCAAGGGCTACTGCAAAGAAAATAAGATCACACCAGGTTGTGCTTTGGAAAACGTTTTAAAGAAACATCCGTTACAACTAAGAGAGAACTAACAAAGCATCTCGGCATTAATGGCAAGACAAATCGCGAATGTATATATATATGAAGACCTATCTGCATTTAAAACGTTTGAAAATTATTAAATTTCAGCGCACTGCACGTCTTCATCAAGCAAAAATGGGGTGGACAAGAGAATGGCAAAGTTATTTTCAGTGACGAAAGTTTTTTGAATAAAGATGAAGAATGTTGGTTCAGTAAGCTGTTTCCTATAACGGACCTGTTGATTAAGTAATAGTGAAGGGCAGACAGAATTCGGAAAAGTACGTCCAGCTGCTGCAACATACCGTTATGGCAGGTGGGCCATTTATTTTCCAACAGGATAATGCCAGTATTCACAAAATTATTCGACGCTGGTTTATATCAACGCGGAACATCATAGAAAATGTTTATGGTTGTCGCGTAAATCTGGCATGAAATTAATTAACGAATAGCCGAGGGAAATAAAATGAACAATAAAGTATTTTGTTATTGCAAACGAATCTTTATTTTGTAGATTGGTCGTACAAGGCGCAATGAAAGGTACAAAAAAATTGTATAAATTACTTTGAAAATAATATATGTTTATACCAACTACGAATGTCATATATGCAGTTTGTCCTATTCATGTTGCGCGGAGTGTACATGAATCTATTAAATTTGTCTGGGCTCATCATCCAGAACTGTTTACAATGGCCTAAAAAAAGACTGTCGTTATATAGCATCTACTCTGGCATGAAATTAATTAAAATGAAATAAAATCTTTGGAAAATTACAGGGCAATGAAAGGTAAATTGTATAAATTACTTTGCAATATGGAGCCATACTCATTAGAGGAATATTACAACTGTTTAATGGTAGAGTAGATCTAGAAATGCTTTGTTACTGTTTTGACTTATTTTCATGAACAGACTTTAGAATTTAAACGATTGTATTGTTAGTCCACTGAAAATTAAATAAATGACTATTAGATGACTATTAGACTATGTCAAAATATCATGACATTCGCATCATTAGAAGTAGAGAAATTGCGCATAAAGTAACAGTGTGTATTTGGCATTGGTCGAAAAATGAATTTTGAACAAAGAGTTAATACCAGGTTCTGTTTTAAACTCGGTAAATCGTTTTACTGAAACGTTTAATTTGATGAAACAAGTGTACGGTAGCGCGTGTTTATCACACACGATTGCGTATGAGTGGTATAAACGATTTAAAGACTATCCCGAAGACGTAAATGACGACCAATATCCTGGTGCAAAAAAATTTGTGGTTACGGAAAGTAATATCGAATTTGTGCTTGAATTTATCAGAAATGAGGTCAAATTCTCATTGCGCTCAGTGGAAATAGAATTAAATATTTCCAAAGATTCAATTCATCGCATTTTTAAACACTATTTGGAACTGAGAAAAATTTGTGTAAGGTTTGTACCACAAAAGTTAACTGAATTCAACATTGTACAGATTTCATTAAAGACAGAAAATGGCGAAAACTTCAAGTATTCTATTGTAACTGGCGATAAGACGTGGTGTTTTCAGTATGATCCAGAGACCAAGTGTCAAAACTCTGATTGGAAGCATCCAAGCGAAGAAAGACCGAAAAAGTCGTTTGGAGAAGTCAAAAGTGAAGACAACGTTGATTTGCTTTTATGATTCGAAAGGCGTAGTACACAAAGAGTTTGTACCAACTTTTCAAACAGTCAATGCTGTAGATTATCTTGGTGTTATGAAACGTCTTTTGGAGCGTATTCGTCGTGTGCGCCCTCAATTTCGTGAAAACAGTAGCTGGCGCTTGTTACATCATAATGCACCATCTCATGGCTCAACGCTTATCACTGATTTTCTAACTACAAATGGTATTTTAGCCATCAGCTAATCACCGTATTCACCGGACTTGGTCCCTTGTGATTTCTATCTATTCTCCAAACTACACTTGCCGATGAAAGAACAGCGTTATATCGATGTCGAAGCCATTAAAAGACGTCAACGGCGACCTTAAACGACATCTCTAAGCATGAACTTAAAAATTCATTCGGCATGTTAATTCATCATGCAGAACGTTGTACTGAAGCCGAAGGCGACTACTTTGAATAAAATAAATGAATTTTACCAAAATAATAAGCTTGTTTTTGTTTTAAAAAAATTCGGTTTTCTCTGCGACACTGTGTATATTTAAATTACAAGCATTAATATTAATTCTTCATACGAAATTCAGCCTTTAAAATATGACAATTGTTAGGGCTTTATTGAATATTTATTGGAAAAACATTGTGATATATTGTTATAAAAATATTTATATGAGATTCTTTATTCGTTGCGAAATTGTAATACGCCACACGTTGTCTCACGTCAATTGTTATGAAAAATTTTTATGCTTAGTTGTGTTTAAAACAAATTTTGTGATCTGAGTGTATTTAAATTAATAATCTGCTGACGATGACAACTTAGTTGTCGAAATACGTATATAGAGTACCAATGTTGATGTGTTAAAGAGTTTTTTTTGATTAGTGAAAGTAATTATAGTCTCCAACAACATTCACCTACCTATAATATCTAAAACAGCTGTTTATGAAAAACAAACGTTAGCAATAATAACTTGAAAACAAATGACAATCGAGGGTTTCTGTTTACATAAAGAAATTTGTCTCAAAAAAGTGTTTCAACATTGTAAAACCGTGAACGTTTGTAATTATTGTATTTTTTTTTAAATAATCTTAAAATTTTAAAATTCGAGATTTGCGGCGAGTTTTAAATTCTGTAAAATATTCCCCATATTATCGTTGGTCTAGGTCTTCCAATAACAGAGATACCAATAGTGAACATCGAAATGTGAGAACTCGGTATTAAAGTAGGGTTACATCCCCAGATTACTTGATTTGATTTGAAAATGAAATCATCACCATGATAACGGTCTTTCTATTGTTATGCCATAATATATAATATAGATCGTCAAGGAGCTGGCGACGTAGCATCTCTCAGCTGGGTTCCACGGGCACCGGATTTGACACTCTGTGACTTCTTCCTGTGAGGTTTCGTTAAAGACGACGTTTATGTACCACCACTCCCACACAACCTGGAAGAGTTGAAGAACCGGATCCGTACTGCCATAACATCAGTGACGAAGGACATGCTCGCCTGAGTATGAGAGGAATTTGAGTATCGATGTGATATTGTTCGTGTCGCTGATGGAGGACATATTGAACATCTGTAATCTGAACGTGAGAGGTTCATAAATATGTGTGTAAAGTTTCATACTCATATGTCTTAATGTTTAATAAATATATGCATTCGATATACGTATATTCTTTTTGGAACACCCTGTATTAAGAGCAAAAATTGCCAAATTGGCTCTGCGCCATCGGAACAGTCCTAAAATAGTAGAACGCAACTTCTGTCTATTCTCCCAAAGCAAAAAAGACGTTCAAACGAGACAATTTAAAGCATCGTTTGATGTTAAGGCTTCGGAAGCTATTTTGCAGAACTTATCGATGAATGTGTTATGTTATGTTATTGTACAATAATATGTAGTACCATCGAGACAAGGTTACTGTACTACCGGGGGATCTTAAAGAATGCGAAAATCCATTTTTCATACGAACTTTCAGTTTTACTAAAACGAAATCCCACAAAGCATCCATTAGATTTACAGTTTTTGAAAGAACACCACCGTTCCCGAAGGTAAATCAACATTTAATAGAATGATGAGACGAAACGAGATAAAATTTCCGTATACAAGACATCCGCGTACACTAACATACTCCTCGTCTAAATATTACAATGAATGTACTCCACAGACGGGAATTACAATGCAAAGAAAACAATTTCGCAAAACAAGAGGCGCGAGAAATAATTGAAATATTCTCGGCATTCATTGTACTCTGAAACTTTCCGACTTGCCGTAATGCACGAAATGTGTTATTCATTTGTTTTGCAAGACATGCCTCTTACATTTAACATAAAAGAAAACCAGAATATATGATGAAAAGTATCAAAAGAAACCCTTTTACTGGAACCTCTGGGCGAAATATTTATTATGTTTTCGCGAAATTTAATATTTCGCGAAGTGAACTAGAAACAACCAGAAACCGTAGTTTTTCATTAGGCCAAATTAGCATAAATACCAATAACTCTTGAGTAAAAGAGGGTGTAGTTTCTTCAACTGTAATGAAAAAATACAACAATTAATCGTTGGAGTTATTATACGAGGGTGGTCCCATAAGTGTCCGGCCTGACCTAGAGATGGCAGTAGTTGTTTGAAAAATATCACTGTATTAGAAAGTACACAGTCTATAATGCATATGTTTCAGGTTTTAAGACTCTATCGGTGGTTATTCCGACGCAATACAAAATCATTTAATACTTTAAATAATGCTGGTTATGTTGCTTTGAGTTCTATTGGCTTACAAAAAAATAGTTTTCCTACTGTTGACATTACAAAATCGAGCGTACGAGCGTGGTCCCATAAGTACCCGGCATGACCTGGACATGGCGGTAGTTGTTTGAAACGTATCACTGTATTAGAAAGTACACAATCTATAAAGCGCATTTTTCAGGTTTTAAGACTCTATCGGTGGTTATTCCGACGCAATAACAAAATCATTTAATACTTTAAATAATGCTGGTGATGTTGCTTTGAGTTCTATTGGCTTACAAAAAAATAGTTTTCCTACTGTTGACATTACAAAATCGAGCGTACGAGCGTAGTCCCATAAGTACCCGGCATGACCTAGACATGGCGGTAGTTATTTGAAAAATATCATTGTATTAGAAAGTAGACAATCTATAAAGTACATGTTTCAAGTTTGAAGACACCACGTTGTTTAGTTTTGTTTGGCAACCATCAATAGAGAACGTTTTCAGTGAATTTGTAATACGGGAGAAACTTGGTCAACGTTACGTGATACAATACTTTTATTTGAGAGGCCTCAGCCCAACCGATATAAAAGCCGAACTTGATTCTATTCCGGATGAGTCTGCTCCTTCGTTCACAACAGTGAAATATTGGGTAACAGAGTTTAAACGCGGCCGTACGAGCTGCCAAGACGAGCATCGCAATGGTTAACCAAATCAGGTAACGGCTGGATGAAATATGGGTCTATCACTTCACACCCGAGATAAAAGAACAATCAAAACAATAGACTCAAAAGGGA
Organism: Dermolepida albohirtum; assembly: GCA_031893035.1. NCBI lineage: Eukaryota > Metazoa > Arthropoda > Insecta > Coleoptera > Scarabaeidae > Dermolepida > Dermolepida albohirtum. The sequence continues at coordinate 10,762 of JAVIWB010002601.1, forward strand.
GAACCGGCTCCAAAATAGGCGAAGACCGTTTCATCTGCCAGCAAGATCATGGCATCGGTTTTTTAAGTTGCGCGTGGAATAATTTTCATTTACTGTCTTGAAAAAGGAAAAACTATCAGCGGCGAGTATTATGCGAACCTATTGCAACGGTTGAGCGAAGAAATCAAGCAAAAACGGCCGCATTTGGCTTAGAAAAAAGTGTTGTTTCATCAAGACAATGCACCAGCTCACAAATCTGTTTTTGCAATGGCCAAAATTAATGAATTAAAGTTTGAATTGCTACTTCATGCACCCTGTTCGCCAGATGTAGCCCACTCGGATTATTTTCGATTCTCAAACTTGAAAACATGGCTCAGTGATCAAAGATTTTCCAGCGATGAAGAAGTGATGTCCACAATTAATGGCAATTTTAAGGAACAAGGCAGTTCTTACCGAACTTATTGAACATCGCTGGGAAAAGTGTATAGAGCTGAAGGGAGATTATGTTGAAAAATAAATACATTTCTTTCCAAAATTTTCGTGGTTCCTTTGTTGAGTCGGGTACTTCTTGGACCACCCTCGTAGAGCTATAGATATTGGAAGAATATCATATCTATTTGATGGTATACTAGATTGAGAAATGTTTTGTAATTTTTTTCTGGACCTGTACTGATCTGAATTTAAATGATCATATTGTTGGTCCACTGAAAATGAACAAATGAATTTGACTACGATTATGACTAAAGTGAAGTAACAGGTTATGGGTTCGGAAAATAAATTTTGAAACTTGAACCGACATCTGTGTATATGATTGAAAACTTTTCATTCTAACCTCGTATGTATTATTACTAAAATGCATTCGAAGTCTCCAAAACATTTCGAATTAACCTCGTTAATTAGTGCCCTGGAAATGGTTGAACAGGAAAAAGAACTACAACTCGGATCATGTACATTATTGACAACATAAAAATTCTGGAAGATTTCTCCCGCATCCATCACGAGGTCCCTAAGTAGAATAGTCGCAATAAAAAAACGAAACAACCGTAAAAACGGATATAAAAAGGCGATTACCGGCCATATCATGTTTATAACCCTTTAAATCTAATAAACGTGTGCGCTGTACGAAGCACAAGGCCTACCGAACGTCAGCGTACACTAACTCAGATAAGAATCCGACAAATTTACGTTCACCATCACACCATACTCACCCGCCCCCACCGCCCGAGTAGACACGGCGCGTTCTTTCTGCCCACTTTTTTTTTTCTTAAATTCGGATAAAATGCGGCGAACATTCCGTGGATACTTTTATATAGGATCGCGGAAAACACCTCAGATAAATCAACACGTTGAGCAGATAACCGCCACGCCCAGAAAACAAACACCCCCGGTTTACCGCGGACCGGTTAAAACAAGTGCTCTCCTAGATTTATTCGAAGAGGGTATTTCGTGGTTTAAATTATGGACTGCCTGTGATAGCATTATTGCAGTTTTATCGCGCCTGGGCGCATACACTAACATACACACACATATACACACTTAGTATCGTGATTGTATTCAGGCTATCGTTCAAAAAATAAAAAAGGTATTACCGGTGATCTATAACCAGTGGAGTAAATTGTTCTACGTGGGCAATGTTTTTGGCTTACACATACATTATTAATTTAGTTAGGGGGAGGCTTAAGAGAATCTGTGTAATGCATGCTACATGGGCAAGGTGAAAAGTTCTCGGCCTGACACAGAGATGGCGTTACAATTAACAGAAATTTATGTTTCCTGCGTGGCTGCATGTATCTTTAGTTCATATGAAAACTTTCAACTTGTTCTCTCAAGTAGTTTGCAAGAATTTTTGTAGTAGACGTCGTGCGTGTTATTTTTTTAAATGTATAAACTTGAACATCGTGCTTTTATAAAATTCTTTGTTTTGGATGGTTTAACCCCTATGGAAATTCATCCGAAGTTGACAAAAGTGTACGGGGAATCTGCTCCTTCAATGTCAACCGTTAAAAAGTGGGCGTCTGAATTTAAACGTGGTCGTACGTCCCTCGAAGGTAACCCACGTGAAGGACAGCCAAAAACCGCAACCACACCAGAAATCATTGAAAAAGTACATGATATTGTGTTGGACGATAGGCGAGTGAAAGTGAGTGAGATAGCTGAGGCTGTGGGGATATCGGAAGAAAGGGTGCGAAACATTTTGCACAAAGAATTAGAGATGAGAAAGCTCTGCGCAAGATGGGTGCCGCATTTGCTGAATGTCGATCAAAAGCAAATGCGCAAACGATTTTTGGAGCATTCTTTGGACCGATTTAAAAAGAATTCGACCGATTTTGTGCGGCGATTTGACACCATGGATGAGACATGGGTCCACCACTACACGCCAGAAACGAAACGGCAGTCGAAGCAGTGGGTGGAAGCCTATGGTTCAGCGCCACAGAAAGCTAAGTCGATCGCATCTGCCATAAAAGTCATTGCCAGCGTGTTTTGGGATTCGAAAGGAATCTTGTTAATTGATTACCTTGAAAAAGGCAGAACAATTACAGGCGCATATTACTCTAACCTTCTTGATCAGCTGGATGCCAAAATTCGGCCTGGTTTGAAGAAGAAAAGAATCATTTTTCACCAGGACAACGCACCCGCACACAAGGGTGCGTTGGCGATGGGAAAATTGCGGGATTTGGGATAGGATTTGTTCGGACATCCTGCCTATTCTCCTGATTTGGCACCCTCAGACTTCCATCTGTTCCCAAATTTGAAACAATTTGTTTCTGGAAAACGATTCACATCCAACGAAGGAGTTGAAAGGACCGTAGAAGAATATTTTGACAGCCTTCCAGACTCTCACTTCCGGGAAGGAATATTGATGTTAGAAAAACGCTGGATCAAGTGTGTTGAACTCAAGGGAGATTATGTAGAAAAATAAAATCATTTTTTAAATTTAAATCACAGTCTTTCATTGACAGGCCGATAACTTTTCACCTTGCCCACGTATTTTATAAATGAGAAAGGCGAGATGCGCTTTGTCTTTTAAAATGCACCGCATCATAGAGCGGAAATATTAATGATAAAACTAATTTTCCATTTCAATAAGCGATTTAAGTAAATATACGGTATATAATACTTCTTCCCCCGCATTGACTTTTTAAAGTCTTTCGGAGGTTATAAGGAAAAATAAATAACTTGAAAAAGAGTAAAACCCCCTAAATATCTTCAATATAAAGTTAATTTATTCTATACTGATATAAATAAAATTAAAACAATAAACTAACGGAGAAAACAATACTAAACACGACGAATAACAGCCTATAAAATAACATCAAATAACACTGTTTAATTTAAAGATATTACTTCCTCTGTCCGAAGTCTTTTTTGTCTCTGATATTCGAATAAAAAGTATGTGAGCGTATAATTTTCTTCGTGATGTAAAAAGGAAATTGCAATACTATTTCGCAATTCCATTTTGTGTTATTGAAATATACCAGATAGTCATGCAATAAGTCTTTCATTATAGTTGGGGTCGCACCCGCAGTGATAAAAGGAAAACCCTATTATAATCATTAGTGTTGTGTATTACTTTGCGGTTATTGTATCTGCATCCTGAACTCACAATGTTATTATGGCTTTTACTACGTTAAAATGTTGGTATTAAAAATGCATATATATTGTATGACTTCCAGTTATAATAGAAAACTACTTTAATTTACCAGTATATGTGCAGTTTGCTAACGAAGCTACGAGGGAGCGTTCTTATATTCGCGGAATGGGGGACAAGGGGTGGAAATAAAAAAACTAAATTATTTTTCTTTTTCAATATATTCACCTGCAAGACGGATACATTTTTCACATCTTTCAATTAATTTATTTATACCCTCATAAAAAAATGATTTCTCTTTATCTGCAAAATACGCCGAAACTGCCTCCTTGACTTCATCATCGGCAGTAAATCTTTTACCCCTCAGCTCTTTTTTCATTTTCGGAAACAGGTAATAATCACTCGGGGCCAGGTCTGGGCTGTAGGGTGGGTGATTCACAATTTCGAAGCCCACCTTATGCAGGGCAGCTAACGCAACGCGGCTCTTGTGGACGGGAGCGTTGTCGTGCAAAAGCAGAACACCTTTTGTCAATTTTCCCCGTCTTTTCTCTTTAATGGCTTCTTTTAGTCGCTCTAATATTGAAGCGCAATATTCTCCGGTTATATTGGGTCTGGGAAAAAGTTCGTGGCGTTTTTTCAGTAAAATTCAACTGGTCCCCGCATGGCGCGTGGACGAATTCATTTAAACCGAATATGCTCCATTATTATCGACAATGTTTCGCCATTTTTTTGGTAGATCCATGATCCCATCGGTGAAAAACTTCTGTGGTTTCTGGTCGAAAAACTGAATCAAGTAGTTTTCACAGGCTTCTTTTGAAACCAACTTAATTCCATTGAGAGAGTTCTGCAGAGATCGAAACAGATGATAGTCAGAGGGTGCTATATCCGGACTGTAAGGTGGGTGCATCAAAACTTCCCAACCAAACTCTCTCAATTTTTGACGGGTCATCAAAGAAGTGTGTGGTCGGGCGTTGTCATGATGGAAGACAACACCTTTCCTATTAATCAATTCGGGCCGTTTTCTTTCAATCGCCTGGCGTAATCTCTCTAGTTGTGCACAGTAGAGTTGAGAATCAATCGTCTGACCAGTTGGAAGTAGCTCGTAGTGGACGATTCCCCTCCAGTCCCACCATACACACAGCATGGCTTTTTTTGGCGTCAATGTTGGCTTAGCGAACGCTTGTGACGGCTCACCATCCTTTATCCACGATCTTTTACGCTTCCGATTATCGTACGTAATCCATTTTTCATCTCCGGTTATTAAACGTTTCAGAAACGGCTCGATTTCATTCCGTTTCAGCAGCGCATCGCGGATGTTAATTCGGTCAATCATGTTTTTCACGCTCAACTCATGAGGAACCCATACGTCAAGCTTTTTTTTGTAACCAGCTTTGTGTAAATGGTTCAAAACAGTTTTGTGGTCAATGCCTAGCTCCATGCCAATATCGACACTGCTGATATGCTTATCTTGTTGGACTTTTTCAAGAATTTCATCAGATTTTTCAGTGATTGGACGACCGGAGCGTGACTCATCTTTCACATTGAAATTTCCAGAACGAAAGCGAGCGAACCATTTCCGCGCAACAGATTTCGATAAAGTACCTTCACCGTACACAGCACAAATTTTATCACAAGCCTGCGCAGCGTTCTTCCCCTTATCATAATAATATTGCAGAATATAGCGAAATTTCTCATTATTCTTCTCCATTTTCAAGTGCGAATAACTTTCCAACCACTGCACCGATTACAATGTTTCTACGCTCAAACTAACGTTCGGAAGGTCATCTAAAAAACGAGCCGTCGGTGGTGTCGCTGTGACTTGTTGTTCTTTAGTTATCGGCAACCAATGCCATCTATCGGGAAAAACGCCACGAACTTTTTCCCAGACCCAATAGAAACACCTTTATCTTTATAATCAATCAACAATATTCCTTCCGAGTCCCAAAATACCGTCGCCATGAGTTTCCCAGCTGATTGTGACACTTTAAATTTCTTGGGAGGTGCTGTGCCCTTTTTATGCCACTGCATGGAGTCTTGTTTGGACTCAGGTTCATAATGATGAACCCAAGTTTAGTCTTCAGTAACAATTCCACTCAATACACCATCCTTGTCTTCATTACAGAGGTCCAAAAATGCACGCGAACACTCTACGCGCTGTTGTTTTTGCGGCGGCGTGAGCATTCTCGGCACCCATCTTGCGCTGACCTTAGACATGCCGAGATGATCGTGTAGGATTTTAAAAATTGTTGTATCGGATACTCCAACCATTTCTGCAAGTTGTTTCTTCTTTAGTCGAGCATCTTCGAGTACAATTTGTTCAACTTTTTGGATAAGTGGTGGCGTGGTCACCTCAATGCTCCTGCCCGGCCTCGGGTCGTCTTCAAGGGATTCCCTTCCTTGTTTAAATAAACTATGCCACTTGTACACCATGGTTTTTCCTGGACAAGAGTCGCCGTAAACCAATGACATCTCATTCATTATGGTCGCGACTGATTTTCCTTGCCTAGTAAGGAAATTTTTAACGGCACGATATTCGATTTTTTCCATATTTCACTTTTCACTCCTGATTATGTTACTTGGTTGACGATAGCTCAAAGACTAACTGTCTAATAACAATGAAACTTCGTATTTATACTAATCATGAGTCGCTGCACAGGCAACGCCCCCAATGCGCCTACTCACCCCTCTACAACCCGCTCATTCCGCGAATATAAAAACGCTCCCTCGTATATATATATATATATATATATGTTATATAGCTGGTAGTATAATATTACAAATAGCATTTATATTTTAATAATATTCGTATTAGAAAATCAGTTTCATTATTACAGTCTACTTTTTATTTATTGAAAAATACCTTGCGATCAATTGCATTTATGGATAGACTATAAAAAAGACAATAAAAAAAAGTAAAAAAACCCAGTCGAAGTTGAATTTGATGGAGCTTGTTGTGAGTTGATTAACTTAATCACTAAGGTTGATATATAACCCCTTTCCACATTAACTTTGTAATTCTGTATACGCATTTCGACAACTAAGTTGCCATCATCAGCAGACAATTGCAAAGTGTCGCACCTGGTAAAACACGGCGAAAAACACCTGTACGAAAACAAACTCCGTACGCGATCTGCACCCGCTAAGAAGTGTACATCTTGGTTCTTCTCTATACTTTTGCGTTTACCGGGTATTTACGTATTGGAGTATATTCTATTTGATACTATTATTAACATTTATTGAAAGTGGTAAACTACAGAATCTAATGATATTAAAACTTGTGACTTCACGGTGACTAAATCAAAAATATGCGTCAAAGGAGATGTAATTCGCAGTCGAGGTCGTGAAATAATTCATAATGTTTCCAAATTTATGAATAACGAAGCCCAAAATAGTCTAGTAATTCTGTTATAACAGTATAGGTAATTTGATAATGTATTTAGTATATATCTAACCTATAATTAAAATTATATTTAATCACTGAAGGTTGACATAAAACCTCTTTCCACATTAATTTTCGTATTCTGTATACGTATTTCGACAACTAAGTCGTCATCATCAACAGATAATTAATCACAGTGTTTCACATGGAAAACTACGGCAAAATACCCGTACGAAAACAAATCACGTACACGAACCGTACCGTTGAAAGCCAAAACGCACACTAACGTAACATATACGAGGGTAGTTTGACAAGTAGTGAGAATGGAAAAGAAAAACAAACTTTTTAAATACAAAATAATTTTTATTTTTCAATATATTCTCCTAAAAGAGCAATATATTTATTCCAACGGTGTTCCAATGCCCTTATGCCATCTCTAAAATGCAATTCCGGAAGGCTTGCAAAATACTCATTTACGAAGATGATAAGCTCGTCGTTAGACGAAAATTTCTTTCCACCTAGTGCCGTTTTCAATTTTGGAAAAAGGTGGAATCGGAAGGGGCTAGATCCGGCGAATAAGGCGCACGCGATACTAATTGGAAATGCAACTCGTGGATTTTGGACATGGCAACTGAGCTGGTATGCGAGGGAGCGTTGTCTTGGTGAAACAGAATCTTTTTCTTTGCCATTCCTGGCCGTTTAGCACGAATCTCAACATTTAATTTTTGTAGAAGTTCTGCATAATATTGTCCGTTTATTGTAGAAGTATTTAATCACCGCACGATACTCTGCTTTTTCCATTTTAACAAAACGACGTGTTGCCTCTTTTTCAATTAGCTGTCGAAAATAAACTAATTAACCGATTTATCTAAATATAGGAATGTAAACATATAAATAGGCAACCTAAATTACACTGCATTTGTTTTACCAATTAGAGCGCCACCTACGTGTCATTCTCACTACTTGTCAAACTATCCTCGTAGCCCTGCAAATTTGAGAAGCCAGCACAGCCTACGAAAAGTTGCCCATCTTAATTACGTTTACACATGATATACAGATAACGAAGCAAACATTTCAAGTCGTTAGTTTGTCGTTAGAATTAGTATGCGAATTAACTGGAACGAATTTAAATTTAAAAGACACAGGAACAATTTTATGTAGATTCACAAGAAGCAACGTGGACAAACAGACAGTATTGGAATAATATGTTAAATCAATATAACAGAAAATTTAGGTAAATTCTATTAAATATGCAAAATAATTCCGTTTGTACCACAAAGTAAATGAAAGGACAATTTTCGTCCATCGGACAGGCAAACCTCATGCATATTGATGCAAAATTACAATGCGAGGATTGCCAACTTATACACGACGCAAATATTGCAAACTTGTTTATATTCCACTCTACAAATCCTTTGGATTACCATATATTTTACACTTTATAAAATTATATATTCCAACATTGTTGTGCTGAATATTACATAATTCTCGCGATCCTGTATATTCTCCACAGTACTACATTTTTTTTTACACCGAAAAAGTGGATAAAACTTTCACAAGCAAATGCGAATGTTAATATTAATGTTTAAAAGCGTGGAGTATCCTGGCTTTCAGTAAACAATCGAAAGTAAATTAAATTTATACGTTCAAAGTACATTAGTAAAAGTACTGTTTAAAGTACGGCGCGAGTTTCTGTGATGTTGCGTTTCCACATTAGCTAAGATAACGAAGTTTCCCGCGTTTTACTCTTACTTGTTTTGTTATCAATTTGCTTCATACGTTCTTTACTAATTCGTTGAATAACCATCACCTTTTTAGTGTTATTTCGTATTTTATGTATATATTACGTGGTTTCTCTTTTAAGTTTTGCATATAAAACTGGAATAAAATAGTAGATAGCTTTTAAAGGCTTCATTGTTTTTTAAAACACTCTCCACGGAGATTAATGCATTTTTGCATGCGCTCGGACCTACTCTGGAAGCACTTCTGCTACAAGTTTGTTGATACAGTCAAAATTGATTTTCGAAGGCATCGACTGCTTCTTCTGACGACTAAAATCTTTTACCGCGCAATCCGTTCTTGATTTTCGGAAAGGTAAAGAATTTGTTGGGAATTAGGTCCATACTGTACGCAGGATGGTCCAACAATTCAACGTTTTGTTATGTTAAAAATTCAATTGTCTTGCGTGCTGTGTGCGAACTTGCATTGTCTTGGTGGAAGATGATTCGTCGTTCGGAGTTGGTTTTTCGAATCTCAGAGATGACTTGCGGCAAACAAATGGTTGTATACTAATCGGCAGTAACAGTTCATTGATCTTGTAGAGGAATTGTTGTTACATGACTTGCTTTCGAGGCAAATGTCGCGACCATTTCTTTGGAGACGCTTCGAGGACTTAGGTCTGTACTGTATGCAGGATGGTCCAACAATTCAACGTTTTGTTATGTTAAAAATTCAATTGTCTTGCGTGCTGTGTGCGAACTTGCATTGTCTTGGTGGAGGATGATTCGTCGTTCGGAGTTGGTTTTTCGAATCTCAGAGATGACTTACGGCAAACAAATGGTTGTATACTAATCGGCAGTAACAGTTCATTGATCTTGTAGAGGAATTGTTGTTACATGACTTGCTTTCGAGGCAAATGTCGCGACCATTTTTTTGGAGACGCTTCGAGGACTTAGGTCTGTACTGTACGCAGGATGGTCCAACAATTCGACGTTTTATTGCGTTAAAATTCAATTATTTTGCATGCTGTGTGAGAACTTGCGTTGTCTTGGTGGAGGATGATTCTTCGTTCGGAGTTGGTTTTTCGAATCTCAGCGATGCCTCGCAGCAAACAAATGGTTGTATACTAATCGACAGTAACAGTTCATTAATCTTGTAGAAGAATTGTTGTTACATGACTTGCTTTCGAGGCAAATGTCGCGACCATTTTTTTGGAGACGCTTCGAGGACTTAGGTCTATACTGTATGCAGGATGGTCCAACAATTCGACGTTTTGTTGCGTTAAAATTCAATTATTTTGCATGCTGTGTGAGAACTTGCGTTGTCTTGGTGGAGGATGATTCGTCGTTCGGGGTTAGATTTTTGAAGCTCAGCGATAACATGCGGCAAACAAATGGTTGTATATCAATGAGCAGCAGCAGTTCATTGATCTTGTAGAGGAATTGTTGCTACATGACTTGACGAGATAAATGTCGCGACCCTTTTTTTTGGAGATGCTTCGAGAACCGGTGACTTTTGTCGACTTTTCTTTACCTTGGAACGCCCAAACAGACGACTGGTCTTTATTTTATGGCTTTTATGAGTAAATCCAAAATTCATCACCACTGACAATGTTGTCTACGTTTTTAGAGTTTCCGACGTTGAAGTGATCTAAAATTTTTTGACACAATTTCATCCTAGCTGCTTTCTGTTCTTCGGGCAACAGATGCGGTATCCAACGGGAAACTAATTTTTTACACATAATTCTTTATGTAAAATTTTTTAAATTGAGGTCTTTGAAATCCCCAATAATGCTTCAATCTGACGATATGTCACATGTCGCTCGTCGTTGATGACCTTGCGCACAGTATCGACGTTTTCCTGAATGACTGCCGTTTTTGATGAACCTGCTCTTGGATCGTCGCTAAAACTAATCCATCTAGGTTTGAATTCTCCATACCAAGGAGAAATGGTTGACTGATGTGGTGCTTTATTGCCGAAAATAGAAACCAACTCAGCGAGGCATTCTCGTTGACATAATTGTCTTGGAAAATTATATAAAATTATTCCGCCAAAATGTTCTCGGTTTAGTTCCATTTTTCAACTAACTTATCAATTTCAACAGTCCGTAGTAGCTACAACCCTACACATATAAAAAAATATTTATTGCTTGGCCTGTGTAATCTTTTACGTACTACCTAAGAAAGTTGCTTTTAGTGATTGTTGGATTTGCATTGTATGTCGACAAAACAACTTCTGACCGTTGATAAGAGATGAAATTGCATGCAATTTTCCATGAAAAATAAAATTGAAGAATCACCGATGTGTGTTTTTCCATACCATTGGTTTTAAGCTTTAAAAAGTGGTCGTTATTAGAGGTGATCGCTTTTAAGATGTGGTCGGAAAGAGAGGCTTTACTGCATAATATTTTTCCTCAAATATCCTATGTATTGGGTTGGCAACTAAGTACTTTCGGTTTTTACTGATAGAGAGCGTTGCTTTATTTTTTGTATAACGTATGTTAGTGCTGTACTTTACCGTTTGTCGCGTGATACTAGTCACATTGACGTAACTTCAGAAGCAAGTAGTGCGTGATTTTTATTAAAGCTATTAGTTGTGGGTTAATTTTAAATGGAGTGCAGAAACGAACATTTTCGACATATTTTACTATTTTATTTCCGGAAAGAAAAGAAAGCTGCTCCGACTCACAAAAAGACATGTGAAGTTTGCTAATTGCTTAACAGAGCGCACGTGTCAGAATTGGTATAAAAAATTCCATTCTGGAGATTTTTCCCTCAAAGATAAGCAACGTTCTGGTCGGCCTACTGAAGTTGATGATGACCAAATCAAAGTCATAATTGAAGAGGATCGTCATATAACTGTTCGAGAGGTTGCGGAGAGGCTACATGTATCGCACACAACAATTGAAAAACATTTAAAATGTCTTGGGCTAGTTAAGAAGCTTGATATTTGGGTACCTCACGAATTGAAAGAAATTCATTTAACACAAAGAATCAACTTTTGCGATATGCACTTTAGACGAAATGAAACCGACCCTTTCTTAAAAAGAATCATCACTGGTGATGAAAACTGGGTCCTGTACAGAAACATAGTTCGAAAACGATCATGGAGCAAACACGATAAACCAGCTCAAACCACATCGAAGGTTGAATTGCATCCAAAAAAGATCATGCTGTCAGTTTGGTGGGATTAAAAAGGTGTTGTGTTTTTTGAGCTGCTTCCAAGGAACCAAACGATCAATTCTGATGTTTACTGTTAACAATTAATAAAACTGGATGAAGCAATCAAAGAAAAACGGCCAGAATTATCAAATCGGAAAGGTGTAGTTTTCCACCAAGATAATGCAAGGCCTCGCACATCTTTGGCAACTCGTGGGAAACTATTGAAGCTTGGCTGGAAAGAGATGCCACATTCCCCACACAGCCCTGATCTAGCACCATCTGATTACCATTTATTTCGAAGTTTGCAGAATTCTTTGAATTGTAAAACTTTCACAAATGACGATGACCTTCACTCTCACCTGGTTCAGTTTTTTGCTGATAAGGACCAGAAATTTTATGAGCGCGGAATCATGCAGCTGAAAGAAAGATTGAGCAAAATGGAAAATATATAATTGATTAAAAACTATTCTTTGTTTAAAAAAAAAGTGTTTTATTTTATACTACAAAACCGAAAGTACTTAGTTGCCAACCCAATAATATAGTTAATTTTTCATTAATGAACCTTAATATTATTACTATTTTTACTATTATATTTATTATACTAATTCGTTTCAATTTTAAGAAAGTCATCTTTAAATGACAATGGAACTTATCGTCAACGGTTAACATCGTCTCCTTTTATAAGATAAACGATAATTGGCATTAAACTAAAACTTATATTTCAACATCCACTTTCGGCTCGGAATTTTAAAAACACGAGAATGACTGCACTTGAACTTCCAAGATCAACAAAAATTGCGTTAAATAGGATATTAAAGTATGACTGTTACCATCTTTCAGCGACTAATTGCACCATGAAGAGAAGGAAGGAAAATAAGAAGTAGACGGGGCGAATGACGAAAGAGCAGCGCTGACATTGCAAGACTCAAATTAACAAAGTTTGCCAACTAATTAAGAAAGTACGACAGTGACCTCTCGAGAATCTAGAGAAATAGAGCTCCGGGCCAAAAGCGGCAAGAGGATTTGATAGACTGCAAGAAACAGTGGTTCGCTAGGGATTACCGACTGTAAAGGTTATATCACATTATCGTAGGGGTTGAAGGATATATCACTTACAGTGCGGGTCCTTTATACTAAATGGGAAAGGGACGATCTAGGATATGATCGGAGTATTTTATACAAATTATATTTCATTATAAACTTTAGAATTAAATTGAAATTCAACCTTGACGACTTAATTTAATAATAACCATATGAAAAATGCCTGCAATTTTCATAAATTGTTTTGTCAACAATAGTATACAATACAAATTAAACAATCGTTAAAAGCAAATTTTCCCGGCAGTACCTAAGAGATTATTATCTTATTTGCTAGGAGAAAATATACATACGTGGTAATTTACCTTATTAGAGACGGATTTCTAAGTACACAAAAGTTAATTGGATCGAAGTCTCCTAAAAACTTGAATTTTAGTTTTCACTGCATATACAAAGGGTTCTAGGAAAGCTTTGCAACACAGCTTTCTTTATTTAATTTTTTCAAAGTAATTTCCTCTACACTCAATACACCTCTCCATCCTCCGAAATTAATTTTCAAACCAGTTCTGCCAAGTTTCACTAGGGAGTAAAGCACACTCGTTGTCCCAAGCCCGCAGAAGATCCTCGGAAAACCGCCTCCCTTTTAGCTTTATTTTTCACATGCGGGAACAGTGCAAAGTCGCAGAGAGAAAGATCTGGAGTGTAGGGAGGGTGCTCGAGAAGTTACAATCCTGTCGTGATCAAATATTGGGTGCAAGCTTTGGCGCGGTGAGCTGGAGCATTATCGTGATGGAGGATCCAGGTGTCCATTCTTGACTTTGGCCGCAGGTTCTTCATAAATCCAATGACTTTAGGCATTTTAGGCCCCACTTAGCTGTGACTGTCTTACGTGTGTCCAAAACGACCCGCGATCCACAATTCCACTCGATTTGGAAAATATTGGTTTGGTTCGTGAAAGTGTTGCTGAAGGTCCTGAAATGTCCATTAGACGACGTTCACAACAACTTGGACTTAGTGCATCAACAACATGGCGTTCAAATAACACGGGAACTGAAGCCATTAGATCATTTAAAATGTCGTTCATTTGTCAATTTCATCAATGAACAACCAGCAGATTTTTTTCAAAAAATAATGTTTTCCTATGAGGCACATTTTGAACTTGGTGGCTATGTTAATAAACAAAATTGCCATATATGAGGTGAGGAAAATCCACGAATTATTCATGAGAAACCTATGCATCCTGAACGAGTTACTGTTTGGTGTGCATTATGGTCAGGTGGTGTAATTGGACCTTACTTCTTTGAAAATGCTGCTGGTGAAGCTGTAACTGTAAATGGTGATCGATATCGTCGGATGATAACCGAATTTTTGTGGCCTGAATTAATGAATATTAATCTAGAGGATATATGGTTGCAACAGGATAGCGCTACACCTCACTTTGCACACGAATCAACTGATTTATTGGTGAGATAGAGCCTCAATTAAGTCAAAATGTCATTGAAAATTTTAACAAAAGAGTGGACGTCTGTGGAGCTGCAAGAGGAGGTCATTTGGCAGATATTATTTTTCGCAAATAAATGTCATAACTGATACTTCAATTACCAATAAAAAGTATTTGAAAGTGAATGCAAATTATGTGTTTTATTTATTCTTTAAAATAAACGCGAAATTTTAAACACTCTTAATATTTCTTATTTTACCGTACTGTTTCAATGCTAACGAGTTAATAAAATTCCGAATTATGTGCTTTAAAATTTGTCGATGTTAATAAATATATGTTCGGTGTAAATTAAATTAATATTTCATAGAAATCGAAATGAGATCGGCTGATCGTCACGCCCCGATACATAGGTGCGTATATATATTTCGGTCCATAATTCTATTGTGTCCACCCAACTCATATAGCTGTCAATGGCACATCTACGAGATTGATTTGCGACACATGTTGGATCCCAAACACTTCCTGAAGCGAATAACCATTATCCTCCCTATTTATTCTCGAATAACTCTCTTTCATATCAACAAATGGCCTAGAAAAATCAGAGATTACACAATAACTCAAAATCGTCGATTTTCGAATAATTATTTGGAACTGTAAATGAACGGAAAGTCTTGATAACTATTTATAATGAATAATTACTAATAGTACTACGTTAGAGAATGTATGTTGCAGGTTTGCTTTTGCCTTTCCTAATTTAAACAAAAATAAAAGCGAAATATTATCTATGGATAATAATGCAGTAAGGGGAATTCCTTGGGCAATATTTGAATTTGAGATCGGATATACTTTGAAAGCTGATAATCAAAAAAGAAGGAGCAGCTATGGCTAAAGAAAAAAAAATCTGCTGGGTTTTGATTTGATTATCCAAGGTGTTCACATAGAGTGTAGCTTGCCAGCCCGCTCAGTCGAAGAAGGTCGTGTCAACTGTTCAATAGAAATAAGCGTGTCCCATTGTTTAGTAAATAGAGCAACACCCTGTACATAAGAAATATCAGGGTGCGGAACAAGGAATCTTATACCCCGGTTTAGATCTATGCACGTTTATTCTATGTTCAACTTTTGGTGATACACGGTATAAAGAATGATGGTTTATTAAGTGGTTAAAAGTACATCCGAGGGTGGTGCCAGAAGTATCCGACCCAACAAAGAAAACACAAACATTTTGGAAAGAAATATATTTATTTTTCAACATAATCTCGTTTCATTTCTATACTTTTCTTAGCGATGTTTAATAAATTCGATACCCTTTTTGTAATAAGAACTGTCTTGCTATTCAAAATAGCCATTATCGGCCGATATCACTTCTTCATCGTTGGAAAATCATTGACTACTGAGCCATTTTTTCAAGTTTGGGAACAGAAAATAATCCGAGGGGGCTAAATCAGGCGAATAGGGTGCATGAGGTAGCAATTCCAACTTTAATTCATTAATTTTGGCCATTGCAATAACAGATTTGTGAGCTGGTGCATTTTCTCTTCACGCGCATCCCAAAAACCCGATGCTTTGCCTGCAGATGAAACGGTCTTCGCCTCCTTTGGACCGGTTCTTCCTTTTGAGTCCATTGTTTTGATTGTTCTTTTGTCTCGGGTGTGAAGTGATGGGCCCCATGTTTAATCCATGGTCATAAAACGGCGCAAAAATTCTACAATGTTGCTGTAAAACATCCCTAAACACTCAATTGAAACATCTTCACGACACTGTTTTTGCTCGAGTATGAGCAAACGCGGCACACATCTTGCACACAGCTTTCTTATGTCCAAATTTTCAGATAATATGCGATGTACCGCAGTTATTGAAATGCCTACTATATCTGTTAGGTCGCGCACTTTCAGTCGACGATCATCCAGTACCGCTTTGTGGATTTTCCTCACCATTTCTGGAGTCATCACCTCATTTGGTCGATCACTGCGATACTCGTCTTGGCAGCTCGTAAGGCCTCGTTTAAACTTTGTTGCCCAGTATTTCACTGTTATAAACGAAGAAGCAGAGAAGAATCTAGTTCAGCTTTTGTATCGGTTGGGCTGGGGCCCTTCAAATAAAAGCATTGTATCACGTAACGGTGACCAATTTTCTCCATTTTTACAAATTCACTGAAAACGTTCAATATTGTTGGCTGCCAAACAAATACTAAAGAACGTGGCGTCTTCAAACTTGAAATATATGCTTTTTGGATTGTGTACTTTCTAATACAAACAACTATCGTCACCTCTAGGTCAGGCCGGTTATTTATGGGACCACCCTTGTAAAAGGATATGCTTGTGTTATTGTTAATAACTCTAAACAAAATATGAGAAAATATTCCCGTCTATACGTATAACGAATTCACACAAAATTATTCAATAGTATATGTGCCCGTAGTTGGATACCAATTGCAACAACAGAGCACACTAACAAAATATTTGCAAAAACAGATAATAAAGTTCAGCTTTCTACTGACCCTTGACATAGTATTTGGGACCGAGAAAGATTTGTGCACGGTTTGTACCACACAAGCTAACTGAATTCAACATTGTACAGACTTGATTAAATACTCAAAAAAAGGACGAAAACTGCAGGTATTTTATTATAACTGGCGATGAGACGTGGTATTTCAATATGATCCAGAGATCAAACGTCAAATCTCTGAATGGTAGCATCCTAGCGAACCAAGACTGAAAAAAACCGTTTGGAGAAGTCAAAAGTGAAGACAATGTTGATTTTATTTTATGATTCGAAAGGCATAGATCACAAAGAGTTTGTACCAACAAGTCAAACAGTCGATGATAATATTATCTTGGTGTTATGAAGTGTCTTTTAGAACGTATTTGTTGCGCGCCCCCTAAATATCGTGAAAATAGTAGCTGGCGCTACATATGTCATTTTAACCATCAACCAGTCATTGTATTCAACAGATTTGGCCCACGTGATTTCTATCTGTTCTCTGGACTACATTTGCCGATGAAAGGACAGCGCTATGCCAACGTCGAAGCCATTCACCAGCGATCTTAAAGAATATCTATAAAAATGGACTTGAAATTTCATTCGATATTTTAATTGACCGTGCAAAACCTAGTATTGAAGCCGAAGACGACTACTTTGAATAAAATAAATGAGTTTTTCCAAAATAATAAGCTTTCGCTTTGTTTTAAAAAAGTTCGGTTTTCTCTGCGACAGACTGTGTATAGTTGAAATTTAGACCAATCATTTTATTTATTCTTTAGTAATGTTATGTTAATAAATGTCCTATGAAACACGGAAAAAATGTGTTATGACTTATACGTCAATCCAATGTATTGTTAATTTTTTTTTAATTGAATTACTATTCTACTCTGTTCACAGTGTTAAAATACTTGATAAAATATACATAGATCTCATGATATAATGATTTTCAAATTTCATGAAAACAAATTTTAAAACTCCCTTTTCGAAATATGTAATTAGTCATTCGAATTCCAAATATTTGGAATCGTTCTCCCTCGAATTTATATTTTATTTTTAACCTAAATAATTCAATAAATTCATATTTCAATATTAACAATGTACGGTCATTCTTTCCCTCCAAAAAAAACTACTACAGAATTATTAAATGCAACAATTAAAACACTAAATAAATTAAAGCACACGTTTCATAATTACACCGGCAGATGTATATAATTGTCTGTGTAGACGTATAATTCAGTTAACAATACACTGAGACCCTTTTGCGTATTGCGCTGTCAGTCCTATGTCCCGTACGTAATTGTAACATATGCCGCAAATTCAATAAAATTCTTTCATCACTGGGTTTCCCCCACAATGAATTTAAGCTATTAATTGTGGTAACCCAAAGTCAGACATTTGAGAGAGAAATTTTGAACAATAAGCCGGTTCTTGTAAATGGGTGTACTGGAATTTTATTTTCCTCCACTGTGTAAAATTACATTAGATATCAAAGCGAAATGTGTCCATGTGATGCTCCGAAAATAACAAAGTCATGTCTAATGCCAGGGAATGGCCAGCTTAAATGATATACGTATGTCAACAATGAAAGTAAATTCGTTTGTTTTGAACGATCCGAAATCTATTACGTTACTGAAAACGATATAAATAATTAGTTAAATTTAATAATTCGAAATTCCACTACTACGAGGATAGATTGACAAATAGTGAGAATGACACATAGGTGGCGCTCCAATTGGTAAAACAAATGCACTGTAATCTAGGTTGCCTATTTGTATGTTTACATTCCGATATTTAGATAAATCGATTTATTAATTTATTTTTGACAGTTGATTGAAAAAGAAGCAACACGTCGTTTTGTTAAAATGGAAAAAGCGGAGTATCGTGTGATGATTAAATACTTCATAATTAAGGGTATGAAAGCTACCGAAATACAAGATGAGTTACGGGAAACATTAGGTGAATCTGCTCCATCATCCGCCACAATAAGTAGATGGGTAAATGAATTTAAACCTGGTAGAACGAGCTGTGTTGATGAAGCGCGCTCTGGAGCACCCAAAATCGTGACTTCTAAGGAAATGATTATAAAAATTCATAATATTATTACGCAAGATCGACGACTCAAAGTGAGAGAGATAGCAGACATGGTAAATATTTCAACAGAACGCGTACACCATATTTTAATGAAAGAATTGAGCTTTTCCAAGCTATCAGCAAGATGGGTGCCGCGATTGCTTACGACTGATCAAAAGTTCACTCGTTTGCGCATTTGCAATGAGTCTTTGGACCTTTATAAGCGGAATCCGGTTGATTTTTGTAGGCGATTTGTTACTTGCGATGAAACTTGGATACACTACAGTACACCCTAAACTAAACAACAGTCGAAACAATGGTTAGAACGTGGTTCTGCACCTCCAAAGAAAGCGAAAGTCACTTTATCGGCATACAAGGTGATGGCATCAATTTTTTGGGATTCAAAGGATATTTTGCTCATTGATTACCTTCAGAAAGGTGTCACAATAAACCGAAAATATTATGCAGAACTTCTACAAAAATTAAATGTTGAGATTCGCGCTAAACGGCCAGGAATGGCAAAGAAAAAGATTCTGTTTCACCAAGACAACGCTCCCTCGCATACCAGTACAGTTGCGATGTCCAAAATCCACGAGTTGCATTTCCAATTAGTACCGCATGCGCCTTATTCGCCGGATCTAGCCCCTTCCGACTTCCACCTTTTTCCAAAATTAAAACGGCATTAGGTGGAAAGAAATTTTCGTCTAATGACGAGCTTATCATCTTCGTAAATGAGTATTTTGCAAGCCTTCCGGAATTGCATTTTAGAGATGGCATAAGGGCATTGGAGCATCGTTGGATTAAATGAATATATTGAAAAATGAAAATTATTTTGTATTTAAAAAATTCGCTTTTCTTTTCCATTCTCACTACTTGTCAAACTACCCTCGTAATCTAAAATTACCAAAATTGTTGAGATTGTAGAATGAAAAGAAACGTAGTGGGAAAAGAAAACGTAGTAAAACAGATATTAGAAAATCGAAACTTATACAAAATCATGAATGAACCATCCACTACATTTCCAAGTGAAACTGTAAGAGAATAATTTTAAAAAATTACTTTACAAATCAATACAGTTTATAAATTTTGTGCTTGATTAATTAAAAAAGCGGCCCAAGTACAAAATTGCTGGCCATAAATCAATTCTCGCAATCACATATTTACATTTTCAACTAAGTGATTCCGAAAAAGGGATAAATGGCCTATCTGAAGCGGCATACAAACCTACTACAATGTAACGAAGGCGTCAGTTTAAAGTATGTCTGCAGAAACTAGTGCGCACTCATTGACGGCGATGATACGAGGTGTGGCTTTTAAATAATGAGACTGACGCTGGTACAGAAGAAATGCGTATGCCCTAAACGCCAACGACTGGCAGCTATTTATCGTGAAGCTTTCTATTTCGAATACAGTGCGTCTCGCCTCTGTAAACAAATCAGTATAGCGGTAGCCTTCGTTCGCATTAGAGTTGTTTTTTTGTTTCGCCGAAAAAATGTCAAGTGTAACAATAGAGCACCGAATTATGAAATTTCACATTGAAACTTTGAAAAACCGCTACTGAAACTTATAATTTATTGAAAGAAGTGCATGGCGATAAATGTTTATCGCGTGCAAGTGTTTTTGAGTGGCTTAAGCGTTTTCAAGATGGTCGAGAAGACGTTGAAGATGATTCACGCCCGGGTCGCCCGTGCAGGTCAAAGACGGATGACAAAATCGAAAAAATCGGTAATCTGGTTCCATCCGATTATCAGCTATGTATTCGTGTGATTGCTGAAACTGTAGGAATTGATAAAGTCATGGGTTCTCCACCAAGACAATGCACCGGCTCATTGCGCATTGTCAGTAAAGAGGTTTCTACCCATGTACAGCATCCCAGTGTTAGACCATCCGGCTTATTCGCCGGATCTTACGCCGTGCGACTTCTATTTGTTTCCTAACGTGAAATCTGAATTAAAGCGAACAAAATTTGAGTCCGTTGAAGCTGTGAAAGCGAAAGCGGTACGCGTCCTGAAGGAGCTGATAGAAGACGACTTCCAGCACTGTTTCGAACAATGGAAGATTCGCATGGAGCGTTGTAGGGATAGACGAGGGGTGTATATTGAAGGTGATGATAAGTAAATATGTATGAAATCAAAATAAAATGTTTTACAGTGTCAGTCTCGTTATTAAATAGCCACACCTCGTATATTGCGAAAGCGGTCGGATATACCTGAAGTCGAGATTCATATGCGCATGGTATGTATATGAATGCCGGATTAGATTGATGATGCCGAATCGACGACATGTTGTTATGTTCGACGAGTGTTAAATTTCTTAACCGATTTTCGACATTAGAGTAAACTGGCACTGTTATTAAATGTATTGCTTGCAATACCGACATCGTGAACAGCATTGTGACAGGTGACGAGACTTGGATGTACTATTATGATGTGCCGACCAAAGCTCAAAACAAAGTTTAGGTCTTTGATGATGAAGACACACCCGTAGTTGTCAGAAAATCCCTATCTGTAAAGAAGAAAACGATAG
This sequence comes from Dermolepida albohirtum, assembly GCA_031893035.1. Classification (NCBI taxonomy): domain Eukaryota; kingdom Metazoa; phylum Arthropoda; class Insecta; order Coleoptera; family Scarabaeidae; genus Dermolepida; species Dermolepida albohirtum. The sequence goes on from JAVIWB010002601.1 coordinate 32,145, forward strand.
CTGTATTTTTCAAATCAAGTGGAATTGTGGAACGCGTCGTTTTGGATACACAGAATGCAGTCACAGCTAAGTGGTATACTGAACAGTGCCTGCCTAAAGTCATTGGATCTATGAAAAACCTGCCGCCAAAGTCAAGAGTGGACACCTGGTTCCTCCATCACGATAATGCTCTAGCTCATCGCGCCAAAGCCTGCACCGAATATTTGACTACGACAGGATTGAAACTTCTCGAACACCCTCCCTACAGTCCAGATCTCGCTCCCTGCGACTTTGAGTTGTTCCCGCATGTGAAAAGGAAGCTAAAAGGGAGGCGGTTTTCCAGCGATGAGGACCTTCTGCGGACTTAGGACAACGAGTGTGCTTTACTCCCTAGCGAAACTTAGCAGAACTGTTTTAAAGATTGGTTTCGGAGGATAGAGAGGTGTATTGAGTGTAAAAGAAATTACTTTAAAAAAATTAAGTAAACGAAGCTGTATTGCAAAACTTTTCTAGTATCCTTTGTACATGAATATTAAACTGTGCCCAGAAAACGATTTGATATTTAGACAGCAACTATTGGACAGAAATGCTGAGCAAAGAGATCGCTAATGTACGTTTAAAGTATCTTCAGACAACGAGACCTATTTCTGCTTAGATTTCCATTTACTACCTAGCAAAGCATTTTTACTAGTATTACTATCAGCTATTTTATAGGAATAATATTTTATCCGAAAATATAAACAGTTTGCAACTGCGCCATCTGTCGGATATTGCATGAACTTCTCAACTCACGCTTGTAACACAATCTAATTGAAGTAACACGACAAAGACATAAACATGCTTTAAATCTTTATTATTATGACCAATGATTATTCCGGAAAATGAGTTTAGTATACACTAACGCTTCACGCAATGATAATTTCGATGAATCTGATGATATGAACTATTAAAATTCGTATCAATAGTTTCGTTAATCCACAGTCTATTCACGCCATAGGTGAAAAACGTATATAAAATTTAAATACTTCATTGTTACACAATGCGTATTATATAGGAAAATACATTTCTATTGAAACTGTTATGATGAAATAATTTGAAATGTGCTGGCCGAAAATTGAACAGGTATTAACACGCAAACGCATTTACATCACGCTAACAAACCCATTAATAGAATTATTCATAATTTCGTAGTATATTCGGGTGCGACAGTTTCATTCGAACAGCGCCATTAATCGTAAAATTTTTATTTCGTTTGTGTGAAGAGTCCACGTCTACGTTCGCCGCTAGTAAAATAATTGCAAAATGTGCAATTAAAATAGTAATTGTTTGAATAAGTAGCGCATTAAATAGAGTTAACTGGAGCTAATTCCGTATATTACACTTTTAAATACGAGGCGTGTTTTTTTAAGTAAGGGCCGTTTGAAAATATAAACCAAACGAGAGAAAATTTTCAAAAACCAGATTTATTTTTAGATTCTATATACATTTCTCTATTTTTCAACGTAGCTGCCAAGTTTGGGTAAGTATTTATCAAACCTTACAATTAGATTTTGAATACCCTCTTTATAGAAACTTACCGCCTGCTCCGATAACTAAAAGTCACGGCCATTTTCACGTTAACGTTATTGTTGTAGTGATAGTCGTCGAGATGATGTTTGAGATAACGGTAAAGATGGCAATCTGTCGGCGCAATGTCGAGGCTGTAGGGAGAGATGGTCCAAAACTTCCCAGTCAAAAGAATCTAATAAAGCTCGATTCTGAACTACGGTGTGAGGCTTCGTATTGTCACAAAGTAGCAAAATTCCCTCTGTCAGGATGCCACATCTGCCAGCTTTCGCACGATTTGACCGTAGGTTACCGCATTTATGCTGGTTCCGCGTTGCATGAAGTCGAGCAACCAAACACCATACCTATCCCAAAACACGGACGTCATGACCTTTCGCTGGGGGGTCTGTTTGGCCTTGACCCTCACAGGAGAGCGTGTGTGTGTCTTCACTCCTTGCTCTGTTGCTTCGATTCTAGCGAGACAGGTGAAACCCACGTTTCGTCTCTCATTATGATACGACACCTGAAAAACTACAGAAAAAACCCACACGAGACAAATTCCGTACACGATCTGTACCGTCGAAAGCCAAAACGCACACAGTGTGCGTGAAGTTTTCCAGGTGCGATACTGTTTAATTATCTGCTGACGATGACAACTTAGTTGTCAATATACGTATACGGAATACGAAAATTAATGTGGAAAGGGATTATATACGAACCTTAAGTGATTAAGAGATTTTTTTTAAGTTAATTAATACCCGAAATAAATTCCAAAAAAAGTAAAATATTAAAATATTCAAATGTTAAGGTACGACATTTTAGCGAAAATAAATTTAACATCCTTAGTGCGAATCATTTCAAGGAAGTTAAAAAAATCCTATACACTATACACTAAATAATAACCAATAAATATTTTTTAAAAACTTTTTTCAAAGTTCAACCTGTCTCTTATGTATTTTAGTGTCCTGAATCCAAATTTTCAATCAGTTTTTTTCCACCATGTACCAATTTTTCGCAATCTTTATCTGTTGTTGGGTATGATAATATTAAAATACATAGTTAAGATTTAAAGGTACGTAATTTATTATCAGAGTATAATTGAAAACTTTAACATTTTATTATTATAATAGTAGTGTAAGTTTGAATATGAACAGTTTTTTACTTATTAATCTAAAGTTTTGTATTTCCTCAACCTCTTCATGGTAAAAGTTCGAGTGTAACTTTTCCATTTATATGATGCTTCTGGAGTTGCTCGTAGAAGGGTCCAACAATAATCTCCCATCATGTTGACATTCCAACGACCTTGATACCGTTTCTCCATCTCTTTTATATCTTGTTAGAAACGCTCCCCTTGTTCCTCACTTACAGCTCCAAGATTGTCAGGGAAAAAATTTAAATGTGAGTGTCAAGAATGCACCTTCGCACTCATGTTACATCCAAGTTCTCGAAATATTTTCAACATGTTTCGAACTATATTTTTGTAATTAGGGTCTCTCTGATTGTCTAAAAACTTCAAAACAACTTGTTTAAATGCACCCCACGCTGCTTCTCTTTTCAATTTCATCGCATTTTCGAAAATAGGGTATTGCATAAGTTTTCAAATGTCCAGGCCAATAAATATGCCTTCTTTTAACTTTGCCTCTGACAAACCAGGAAATTTCTGACACAAATATTGAAAGCAAGGTTCTGATTTTGATAGAGCTTTAGCGAATTGCTTCACCAGGCCCAATTTTTTGTGCATTGGTGGAAGCAGGAAAGCTTTACGTCCTGTGGTATTTTAAAGTTCATTTTCGGATTCAGCACGTCAAAACAACATAAAAGGGAGCCAAATTTATAAAACAAAGATTTTTCATGGTCGGCTTGTGCAATTATATTATACTTTGTTACCAAAGAATTAAAACGAAACATTGGAATCGCTGGAAAATGCTGGAAATTTACCACAAATTTCCTTTGTTTGATAATCAAAGGTACGTGACACACATTATTTTGAATTTATCATAATAAGTTACTGTAATGAAATCCCCTTTTCATTTTTATTCGCTGCAGCATAAATATATATTTATATGCATGTGATGTTGTTGTCATTAACGTAGCGTGATGTAGGTGCATATATATTTCACTCATTAATGTCATTATATAGACTTTTCCCAGAACTTATTTCTTTAGCAAATAATAAAATGTGACTCCAGGAACTACGAGGTATGATTTGTACATATTAATATTGTATTATATGAGAAGAATTTGCAATTTGTGTGTTTTAAACGCAAAATTTTAGTTGAAAAATGAATTCATTTCAAAATAAAATACTAAAATGTACAAATAGTAAGCAAAATACATGTTTAACGCATATAATCAATTTTGAATAGTAAATATTCAGAGTAAATAAGTCATTTATATATGAAGGTTTCATAATATTGTAACTGTACTGTTGATAAATTGTTTCCAATAAATACTAAATAAGATAACTGAATTGTAAAAATGTACGCTCGTCAAAATATTTATTGTCATTCCCATTCAACGCGTATACGTGGGTTGTCTTAAGTTTTGCATATAAAACTGGAATGAGACAGTAGATAGCTTTTAAAGATTTCATTGTTTTTCGAAGTATTCTCCACTAAGATTAATGCACTTTTGCGCGCGCTCGAACCAACTCTGGAAGTAGTTGATCCACTCGTTTGTCGGTACAGTCAAATTTGGATTTTTGAAGGCATCGACTGCTCCTTCTGATGACTGGATCCTTTGACAAAGTTCGTTTTTGATTTTCGGAAAGGTAAGGAAATCGTTAGGACTTAGGTCCTGACTCTACGGAGGACGGTCCAACAATTCGACGTTGGGTTAAAATTTCAATTGTCTTACGTGCTGTATGCGAACTTGCATTGTCTTGATGAAGGATGACTCATCGTTCGGGGTCGGTTTTTCGGAGCTCAACGATAGCTTGCGGCAAACAAATACTTGTATACCAATCGGCAGTAACAGTCCTTTGATCTTGTAGAGGAATTGTTGCTACATGACCTGCTTTAGAGACAAATGTCGCGACTATTGTTTGGAGACACTTCAAGAACGGATGAGTTTTGATCAATAAGGTTGATATATAACCCCTTTCCACAATTAACTATTTGTAAATTCTATACGCATTTCGACAACCAAGTTGTCATCATCAGCAGATAATTTCAAAGTGCCGCACCTGGCAAAACAGAAAAAAAGAAAACATAAACTCCGTACGCGCTCCGCACCGTTGAAAACCAAGATGTGCACTGTGTGCACATCTGTGCACATCTTGGTTTTCACGGTGCGGATCGCGTACGGAGTTTATGTTTTGAGTTTTGCCAGGTGCGGCACTTTGAAATTATCTGCTGATGATGACAACCGAAATGCGTAAGATTTACAAATAGTTAATTGTGGAAAGGGGTTATATATCAACCTTATTGATCAAGTCAATCAACCACAGGCTCCATCAAATTCAACTACAAGGATGAGTTTTGTCGGCTTTTTTCACCTTGGAGCACCTAAACAGAAGACTGGCGTTTATTTTCTAGCTCATATGAGTAAATCCAAGATTCATCACCTCTGACAATGTTGCATACTTTTCGAAATATGTTTCTATTTTGGTAATTCGAATTCCAAATACTTGAAATCGCTCTCTCTCTCGAATTAATATTTTATTTTTAAATAAACCACAAAATTTTTTCAACAGTTCTACTTATTATTTAATTAATGTAATCGTGCCATTCACAATCATATAATAAAAATATATAAGTAGGTTTCTTTCACTGTAATTAAATCTGTTTAACATATTTGCCCTAGACATAGAAGAAATCGTAACATATGTACGAGGTATGGCAATTAAATAACGAGACTGCGCTCCATCCATCGCGCAGTCGCTTAGGGCGAGGCTGTAATTGTAATCTCATTGACCTTGATACTTCCCAAGCAATAACTCCAGTTTCATTTCTCTGTCTGCTTTAGGACTTCTTCGAGCTTTAGTTGTTGAAGACGCTGTTACTTAGTATCACCGTAATAATGGTTGACATATAAATCAAGCAGCGAATTAACCTGAAATTCCATATCGAATTAAAAAAATCACCAAGGGAATGTTTACAAATGTTAAAGGAAGTGTTTGGTGATAATTTTATGTCACGTGTGCGAGTTTTTGAATGGCACAAACGGTTTTCTGAAGGTCGGGAAGTGGTCGAAGATGATGAACGTTCTGGTCGACCTGTGACGTCAAGAGTTGAAGAGAATGTTGAGAAAATTAATGAAATTGTGCGGAAAGATAGACATCTGAGCATTCGATATGGTAAATGTTCCAGCGTATTTTCATTTTTATTTTTATACTTACGATGTTTTAACACCCCAGGGAAGGAAGTAGGCGCATGCGTCCTGGGAAATCCAAGAACGACTCATAATGTCATTGCAACCAGTATTGTTTTGTATTGGAAAGATAAAAATTCAATGTACCTCATAAAGTAAAAATCAAAGCTAGTTCTTTTGTTTACACCAATGTGAAAATCGAAGAAAAAAAATACAGTCCACTCAGCGATTACATACACACGAACAGTAAACATTAACAAACAAACAGTAATACACATTTTCCATGATGAATTAAACATGACAGCAGCTTTTGCAAAAATTTTTCCGAAAAACCTCTCTCGAGAACTTAAAGATAATCGAATGAACATTTGCTCTGACGTCATGTAGCAGAAGAACCAGATTTGCTCACAAAAATCATCACATGTGATGGAACTTGGATTTACCAGTATGACACTAAAAAAACGCGTCGATCGATACACTAGAAGACCGCCGGATTGCCAACAGAAACAAGTACGAATGAGCAAATCGAAATTGAAAGCAAAGCTGATCGTTTTCTTCAATATCAAGGGTGTTACCATTAATCATTCGGCGCCTGAGGGTCAAACCATTAATTAGATATACTACAATGAAATCCTAATCAAGCTAATGGAAAGAGTAAGGAAGAAAAGACAGGATGTGTGGAAGAACGACTCGTGGATTCTGCACCAGGCAACGCACCAGTTCACAATGAAGCAGTTTTTATCAGACAAGTGCATTGCTGTGCTTCATCATCGTCCGCATTCGCCAGATCTCGCACTGTGTGACTTCTACGTGTTCCCAAAAGTCAAAAGTGCATTAATGGGAACACGTTTTCAATCTGTTAAACATGTAAAAGCAAAAACGGTTGGTGAAGAGGCTGACAATTGAACTGCAGCATTGTTTTGAACAATGGAAAGCACATATATAGCGATGTATAGATAGGGGCGGAGAATTAAATATAAATTTATTTGCAATATATAGCATTTCTCAAACAGGTCTCGTTATTTAATTGTCACACCTCGTATGTACATAAATTCACGTAATTAACCGATGATATACTAATATGATTGTGTAGTATTGGATGTATGTGTAACTTCAAAATTAATTCCGTCGTCCTAGAAGAATTAAATAGCCTACCGTAAATTAGCTTAAACGTTTTAAGTTTAATCAAGTACAGTTCAATAGGAATTCTAATTAAAGGCGGCACAACTTTATCCCAGATATCAGGTGTCCCTTTATCCCTAGATTAAAGTATTTATATGAACGGAACAATACATACCCAGAGCTTGTAGGGATTCAGAATTAAACAACTTGACCCTTAACCAGAAGAGATCACTTACACATTCATATACGTATATACATCTGGCAATCGCACTCTGGTTTAATAAATTCGAACCGTACTTTAATTATTAAAGAGGGCAAATTGCCTTCGTAGATGTAGACTTCAACTTTAAATAAGTTATGTTAACTGAAAAGTTTGCATTTCAAACTTTATTAAATCAATTATGTTACGGCACTGATAAAATAAGAATTTAATTTCCTTATTAACCTTGTTACAGTGTCCCAGAACTTCTATGAAACACCAGACGATTGTAGTCAAATTAGTGTCATTTGTGTCGTATTTCCCTGCATATTTTAGATGGTATAAATATATGTTACTAATTTGGTACGTAGACTTCCGCGGTCGTGGTGCATGCTATCTGCTTCTGGGTTTCCGGGCTAGAACCGCGTCACTAGTATATCTTCCGACGTTTCGTACCCATTTGTATGGGACATCTTCTGACAGTTTCAGTGCAGCAGTTCAGCCCTGAAGATGTCCCATGCAAATGGGTACGAAACGTCGGCAGATATACAAGTGACGCGGTTCCAGCCTGGAAACCCAGAAGTAGATAATATGTTACTAATGTCAAATAAGCATTTGTTTGCTTTCAGTAGATCCAAAATGGACGAGTCGATATGTATTGTGTTAGACACAGATTAAGGCCGTACATTTCAACAATCTACTGGGCCGCAAGGGTCTAATGTTGTACCATTTTGGTTAGTATTAACAGCAGTAGTATATTTAAATTGTCAACATTTCAAATATGTCAATAACGTAATGTAACATAAAAATGGACTTATATAATACAATATTAAATATCCTCAGTTTAAGGTAATTTTGATGGAGCTTGTGGTTGATTAAAATAATCATTTATGGTTGATATATAACCCCTTTCTACATTAACTTTCATATTCTGTATAAGTATTTCGACAACTAAATTGTCATTATTGGCAGACAACTAAATAGTGTTGAACCTGGAAAACTACGGTAAAATCCCACATGAACCAAATCCTCCCGTACATGATCTATACCGTCGAAAGCCAAAACGCACACTGTATATAGTGTGCGTTTTGGCTTTTGATTAAATACGAAAATTAATGTGGAAAGGTATTATACATCAATTTTAAGTGATTAAAAAGCTATCCTAAGATTAGTAAATATTTAAATAAGTAAATAAATATATACAACAGTCAAAAATTCACAGATAGTCGTCGAGTAGGACGATTCTATTAATATGAATGAAGATAATTCAAAATAGTTTAATTAATTGATTTTTTTCGAAAAAACAGGAGCTAATACCTTTGCTTACTAAAATTTCACATCGCACATTTATCTTTATAGATGATTTTAGTTGTTTAATTAATTTGGATTCTTTTCTAACCCAAGTCTGCATTTTTTTATGATTGTATTTCATTTATCCTAAATCTGAAACTTTTGTGACAGAAAAGTCGATTGTCCATAACATTTCCTCCAACTTATGAGCTAAATTCTATTCTAAATGCATAACCTTCCACTCAAAGCACTCAAAAGTTTAGTTTTTTAGACACGTACCTTATTATGTTTATAAAATTTTTGTAACAAACTTTCGCTAATAGAAGATCTGCATGGTCTTTTATGCGAAGAAAATTTCGAGTTTCCACATACTGAGCTCATAGCCACTCAAGTTATATCATCAGCATTGTCTTGTTTTCTTGTTTTAAACGTTTTAACAATATAACCAGTTTCGGCAAGTACGTGGGTTGTCTTTTAAATTTTGCATTTAAAATTGAAATAAAACAGTAGAGAGCTTTTAAGGATTTCATTGTTTTTCGAAGTATTCTCCACGAAGATGAACGTACTTTTGCATACGCATCTTTTTGGAAACACTTCGTGAACGGATGAGTTTTGTCGGCTTTTCTCCACTTTGGAACACCCAAACAGATGACTGGCGTTTATCTTCTGGCTCGTATGAGTAAATCCAAGACTCATCGCCACTGACAATGTTGTACACGTTTGTAGAATTTCTGGCTTTGCAGCAAACTAAAGCTCTTTGACACCAATTCACCCCAGCTGCTTTTTGTTCATAGGTCAACAGATGCGGTATCCAACGGGAAACATTCTTCTTTACACATACTTCTTTATGTAAAATTTTTGAATTGAACTCTTCGAAATCCCTAATAATGCTTCAATCTGGCGATATGTCACATGTTGATCTTCATTGATGATCTTGCGCACAGCATCGACGTTTTCCTGAGTGACTAGCATTTTTGGTGACCTGCTATAGACTAATCTATCTACGTTCGAATTTTCCATATGAACGAGAAATTGTTGATTGATGTGGTGCTTCATTACCGAAAACAGAAACCAACCAGGCGAGGCATTCTTGTTGAGATAATTGTCTCTGGAAGAAAAAAATTATTCCATGAAAATGTTCTCGGTTTAATTCCATTTTTCAACTAACTTATCAACTTTGACACTTCATTGCAACTACAATACTGTAAGTATCGCATTGACACCTTGGATTTAGGTTAATTAAGGATGAAAGTTAATTTTTGTTACCGATATTTGATTAGTGGCGCCCTCTATGTCCCACTATTCAGAACTTAAAGGACATACCGCGTCTCTGAACTATATTTTTTCTTTAGGTCTTAATTCTAAGGTAAACAGTGTGCGTTTTGGCTTTCGACGATACAGATCGTGAACGCAATTTGTTTCGTGTGTCGTAGTTTCCAGATGCAACACTGTTTAATAATCTACTGATGATGACAACTTAGTTATCGAAGTACGTATACTGAATACGAAAATTAATGTGGAAAGGTGTTATATATTAACCTTAACTGATTAAGAAAAGATATTAATTCTACTATAAATTTTGGGATATTTTTCATCAAATATATCACTAGCCATTTGGTGTATAATTTATTCAATTCCGCAATAATTCACTAAATAAATTCTCTGTTGCAACATGAGTACGACATGATATAGATGTTAATTGCTGACAAACTCTAATAAATATAATTAATCACTTTGAAAGTTTACTGCAATACAAAAGCTCTGTGTGAAATTTGAACGAATATTTGGTGGTAAACAAACACGTGTTCTTAATTTGAAATCATAATAAAACAATTCGTGAATTTCTGTAGTTTTTAACGTTTCGTAAAAGATTTTAAATAAATAAAATAAAAAATAGGATATTTTTTCCTATTTTGCACACTATCAGTAGATACATGATATATACACGTGGAAAGTCTAGAAAATTCAAAGAAATATGAATACAGACATTCAAAAAACGATTATCTGAAACAAAAGGTATTACAGAAATAAGAATTTGTGAAGAGGCGAAAATTTATTAAAACGGATGCGGTCGCATTGAAAAGGTACGATAAATTTATAAAGCATGTATACGGAAGAGCAACAGGAAATGTGGTTGCATTCCCTGTTTATCTTCCGGATACTTACTTCCAATTGTTACATCTGTAGTTTTAAGAAACGTATTTATTACATATTTTAAAATTATATGAGACTCGAACTCGTAATTTTCTGTTTATTAATTCGATGTAGCTAAAGCAAGAAATTAATGAGAAAATCCTGCCTATTCTGTGAGGAACCGAACCACAGTCGTCCGCTTGCCGGGCAGGTGCTCTACTATTGAGCGTTCAAGGATTGAGAATCGATTATATAATACACCATACATCTTTGAAAAACCATGAGTGGGTATTACTAATTATTAATTAAAAAATCGTAAAGAAATGAGATATAATTTTCTTAAACGATTTATTTATAGTTTTGCTTACAAATAAAATACATATAGCTTTACATGTTTACTTTCAAATAGAAGTGGTTTACACAACGAACAATACCAAACACAATTACAATGAACCGTTCATAGCGTTATGGGTGTTTTCCTAAATACACCATAGACGCACAAACTAAGGCTGTAGAAACGAGTGCTTTCGCATTAGCGTACGGCTCAGTTAATATCAATATTAAAAATAATAAATGTAATTACTTACTATTTTAGTTTTTTTTTGTGTTGTTGATGTAGAGTGATACAAAAATTCGCTGTAGTATTACGTCATTAGTATGCTGACTCAGTCACACTCCAACGGCGAGGTCAAAATACATATATCGGCGTATTTGGAAAAGGAGCGTTCTGCGTCTAATGAGATGTTCGCGAATTTAAAAAGGACGTTGTATATTCACACTCTTGGTTTTCGGTTAAACTCTTATCTATACACACTATAGTTTGAAAATCAGAATTCTTATTTATAACCGCATACAATTTATCGGTTGTTAATCTTCCTATACTATCTGTCAGATTTCCCAACGAGGCTTTGAGGTAATATACAATATTTAGCGCTTCATATAATGACAGCTTGGTGTTCTCTAATTTGGAAATAGTATCTAAAAGAATTGAATAATTTTCGGAAATTTGCTCTATTTGTGTATGGATTTCGGTATCTGAAACCAGCCGCTGGCTCACTATAATTGCTTGAGCATCTTGCGAATTTAAATTTAAGGTACAAGGTTTAATAATGTGTAAAAGTTTCTCATAATATAAAACAGCTTTAAGCCACGTTCCCCATCTCGTCAATACCGGCTGTGGTGGCTGAGAAATGTCCGGATAAGCTTGTTTAAACTCACGAATGCGTTTTGGAGGTTTAATAAAAACTTTTTTGATAGAAACTATAAATTGGTCTACCTTTGGATAACTGTTTCTAATAAATTCAGCTAGAAGATGACATGCATGACGCAAAAGGTTGCATGAAGCAATTGAGGATAAGTTTGTTTTAATGACTTCCAGCTTTAACCATATTCGAACCCCCATCTGTAACCAACATTACCAGTTGGGTTGCCGATATATTGAACTTCCCAAAGGTAAAATTTGGTACGTAGACTTCCGCGGTCGTGCTCCATGCTATCTGCTTCTAGGTTTCCGGGCTGGAACCGCGTCACTAGTATATACATATGTATATACTAGTGACGCAGTTCCAGCCCGGAAACCCAGAAGCAGATAGCATTCCCAAAGGTATGTTTTATAGTTTCTACAGTTTCTTTCCGCGTTTGCCTTCTGTAACATTCTACTACGTAAAAAAAGAACCAAGGAAATCTCGCCGCTTTTTAAAGTGCGCACTAACAGATTTAAAATACCATTCTTTCATGCTTCCGTTGCTTCATCTACCGTCAACCATATTTTACGAACTTTTAACTCTGCTTTATTTGAGCCGTAGTCGTGTTTTTCACCCGAGAAAAATTATAATTGACTTCTTGTTGGCAATCTACATCCCAAAACGAATTTCCCCCGAAAAGTTTCGAAATTCTTCATTGTCTACAATATTTTATGGAATGTTACACACACTTAACATAAAAATAAAGGAATATAGAAATTGATAATATGGTGCATCACGTTGCGCATTTAATTGGTGTTGTTTGCTGTTAACATGTTTTTTATATTGTATATTATACAAAAATACTGTACGGGAAAATGATATTGCAAACATTTAATAATAGTGCCAGTGTATTCTAGTGTTTGAAAATCGATTAAGAAATCTAACACTCGTCGAACTTGACAAAGAACGCCGTCGATTCACCATCATCAATCTAATCCGGCATTTATACACATATCATACGCATATGAATCTCGACTTCGGGTATATGCGACTGATTTCGAAATATATCGCCGCGCACTAGTTTCTTCAGGCTTAGTTCAAACCGTTCTACATGAAACATTTTCAAGGGTGTCATAAAAAAATTGCTGCGTGTACATACAGCACGCTAAAGATTAATGATAAGAAATGAAACACAGATTTTTATATACGCTCTTTTTAATCTATGTTAAAAGACTGCAGGAACAAGTTCTCTTCATTGTACTACACATTGTTCCATACTTGCTAATATATTTTTGTATAATTTCATGTACATGGAAACGGTACAAGCGTAAAAACGGTTCCTTTCCTTTATTTTTCGTACTGAATACACCGAAAATTATGTATGCAGTTTGCGTAGCTTTGTTCAAAAACTTGGCGAAACAAGTAAAAGAAGATACACTTCCTAGACATGTATATAAAAACATCAACCGGCGTCGAGTGATATTAGCGTCGTTTCCTGGAAATTTGTGAATATGTAAATGTATTTAATACGAAATAATAAAGTCGCTTGGAGAGAGTTTGCGTATTCCTCAAGAGATATGATACCAGAGGTATCCTCCCTCCTCTACACACTTTACATGACGACAAATTAATGTATGCTGATTAAACACCAGTCGGAATGTATTACTTTCTGCTTTATTCTATTCGTTGGATTATTTAATTCGCATTCCTCGTAATATAATTACGTACAAAGCGTAAACATCCGTATGTTAACAGTCACAGGAAATGTTGTTTATAAATATGTAGAGCGTATGTATGGTTATGTTGAAATTTAAATTGATTTTTGTGGTGTTAGTACTTAGTATTGTTGAAAATTGTGAAATAGAAGTTGTTCAGAATGTTTCCAATTCGGAAACAAATTCGAAATATAAGCAAAATTTAAACATTGATAATTTGAAAGTCGTATGTTGCTCAAGTATGGAAAATGTAAAATATTCTTAATTAAATTACCACTGGGCACCCACCTAATATAAGTAAATATAGGTAGGAATGCTATTTTCGAGATAGATGAAGACAAAAGGCATAAATTGTGACATCAAAATCGTTTCTATTCGATAATGTTAACACGTGAGTTTTTGCTAATGCACGGTGACTTACGGAATAGAATATTTTTTGGATAAATTGAGGTCATATTCAATATAAAATGTTTGGAATCCAGATTTCGTAACATCTATGAGAATGGTTTTAAACTAGTAAAATGTGAACCTTTTAGAATTCATAGTAAAGTCACTAAAAAATTATAGACAATCCACCTATATCAAAACGTAATCTTTTGCATGTGTGGTTAGATACACCTTCAAAATTTCACGTTTTGCTATAGGTTTTAAAACCGCTTATTCATTCAGGATTATGCCAAATATGATGAAAAGTTTTGACATCAAAATAGCTTTGAAAATCTTGGACATTCCCCCATTTAGTTGACTTAAAATGACTTAAAAAAATACCAATTTTTACGAGTATACCCCTTTGGAAAAACTGAAATTTTCACTAAAATAAAAAGTTTCAAATTCCAGCTTCGTAATACGTAAAATAATACCTCCGAACCAGCAGAATTTGAATATTGTATTCTTCATAACTAAATCATTAAATCTCTAAAGATATTTCACCTACACCCTCAAGAGATCAGAGTTTTGGAATAGCTTTTGAAGTTTCTTGTTCTTTCATGACTAAGCCAACAGAGTTTGATAATTTTTGGCTTCAAAATCGTTTTTAGAACCTTCGAAAGTGTCATCACACGAACATTCATTTATTTATAACAACTTTTGAAAAACACCAATTTTTACGAGTATACCCCTTTGGAAAAATTGAAATTTTCATTAAAATAAAAAGTTTCGAATTCCAGCTTCGTAATACGTAAAAGAATACTTCCGAACCAGTAGAATTCGAATATTATATTGTTCATAACAAAACCATTAAATCTCTAAAGATATTTCACCTACACCCTCAAGATATCAGAGTTTTGGAATAGCTTTTGAAGTTTCTTGTTCTCTCATGACTAAGCCAACAGAGTTTGATAAATTTTGACTTCAAAATCGTTTTTAGAACCCTCGAAAGTGTCATCCCACGAGGATTTGTTAATTTATAACAACTTTTGAAAAATGCCAATTTTTGCGAGTATACCCCTTTGGAAAAATTGAAATTTTCATTAAAACATAAAGTTTCGAATTCAAGCTTCGTAATATGTAAAACAATACTTCCGAACCAGTAGAATTCGAATATTATATTGTTCATAACAAAACCATTAAATCTCTAAAGGTATTTCACCTACACCCTCAAGAGATCAGAGTTTTGGAATAGCTTTTGAAGTTTCTTGTTCTCTCATGACTAAGCCAACAGAATTTGATAATTTTTGACTTCAAAATCGTTTTTAGAACCTTCGAAAGTGTCGTCCCGCGAACATTCGTTAATTTGTAACAACTTCTAAAAAAATATCAATTTTTGCAAGTATACCCTTTTAGAAGAAATGAAATTTTCGCTAAAACAAAATGTTTCCAATTCTAGATTCATAATATGTAGGACAATACATCTGAACTAGTAAAAAGGGACTTTTATATTTTTCATAATAAAATCATTAAATGTATTGAATCGTTAATTTGTAACAACTTCTAAAAAAATATCAATTTTTCGACATTAAAAAGGGACTTTTATATTTTTCATAATAAAATCATTAAATGTATTGAATTCGACATTATTTATGAAACTTGTTCAACTAGAATCTTCTGCAATTACAAAGTATTTCATTTTGTAATTGGTATTTTATGACGGTCATAAATGACTTCGTCCAGGCTTTCTGTGATTCAATTCAAGCAACATTTTGTTAATAAATTCCATTAGAAGGTATCACATCAGCAATATCATTTGCTTAAGGATCCTCCAGTCTGACAACCACTAATACAGATCTGCTTTCTCATAATTCTTAACATCGACATCAATATTTTTTGCATTTTCAATCAATCATCATCTTCATTACTTTGAGACATTATCTAACTACCACCCCTACTAATTATTAATATATTCTCCGGTATTTTTTAGCACTAACAATTATATCTTGACCAATACTAATAGATTCTAGATATTCTGAAAGAAATTTAGATACGAAGAAGTGAGCATAGGTGGGTTACATTGAATATCTTTTCCATATTAGAATGAATAGAAATTTTCATACGTATAACTAATATAATTGTATCCCATCATCATCCCGCCCAGAAACAGGGCGTCATCAATTCCTTAGTCCAAAGAGCTGTCAACATATCTGACCAGCATTCTATATCCCAGGAATTAAGTCATGTTACCAAAGCTCTTATAAATAATAATTTCTCCAACCATAATATTCAGCGAACCATAGATCGACATCTTAATCCCAAAATCTCACAACTTAATACACAGCTTACATCATCTCCCCCCCCTCTAAAGCCCACCTACCCTATATACAAGGTGTTACTGACCGCATCAGTAGGGTTCTTCTCAAAAACAACATCAAAACCATCTTCAAACCCCATTCCAAATTATCTGACCCTTTTTCCGTAAAAGACCATGTTTCTTTAGAATCAGCTGGTGTGTACAGGATTCCTTGCTCATGCGGCAGGGCATATATTGGTGAAACAAAGCGGTCTGTCGGCACTCGTGTTTCTGAACATGAGCGTTGTACTATGTTGCTGCGCATAGCCGGTTCTGCACTTGCCGAGCATAGGCTGGAAACCGGGCGCCATATTCAGTTTAATTCAACCAAGATCCTATCCCGCACTAACCACTTCTATGGTCGCAAAATCCGTGAAACTATAGAGATCTTTAAGCACCTCAACAACCTTAACCGCGATGATGGCTACCCCCTACATAACGCTTGGCAATCCTGCATCTCTAATCTACCCAACCGCAACCGTAACGCTCCAATGACCCATGACCCATTATCCATATATAAACGCGTCCCCCATCGACTTACACCAGTTTCAGTGCAGTAGTTCAGCCCTGAAGATGTCCCATACAAATAGGTACGAAACGTCGGCAGATATACTAGTGACGCAGTTCCAGCCCGGAAATCCAGAAGCAGATAGTAATATAATTGTATTTTTATCTTTTAATAAAAGTAACATTAGAAACAAAATATTCAATGAAATATATATCAAAATGTCCCTACATTATGACAGAAAATTCGTTGACACACTGTATACAAAATAATCAATTTAATAATTTGAATATAATGAATATTCTAGATTCGATTTTCTAACAATTTATGTACAGGTTATTATAACAATTTCTATTACATTTAATGTCTAACATTACAACATTAGTTGTAGTTTTTTGTATGTCTTCGTATATCTCGGCCAAGATTCCTATCATTCAAAATTAAATTTTGAAATTCCAAAACTTTTTCTAACACTGAAATAAACAGTGACAATATGAGTGAACATGCGTTGTGCTATAAATATTCCAATTTTGCCGATACATCTTGAAGAATATACTTTCGGGGTTTCGACAAGCAACCATTTGTCTTCATCAGGTTTTTTTTACTTTTCTGTGAGCGCAGCGCGCCTGTCAATTCTTCGTATGTTCAAAAATATGTAATAAATATTCCGATTTTATATGTAACCCGGAAAATTTTTATGAAATTCATAAATGACAGAAGTAATTATTATAAATCACTTATATATGTATATATGTACCTTATTTATGTTTTAGAAAAATAATTATCAAACTAAAGTTTTGGTAATTAAAACATAATTTATTGTATTGTAAGGACAAAAGATGTGTCAGGTGCAAAACTTCCAATACTTGGTAGCAGTTAAGGATGAAAATCGAAGATGAGGAAAGAAATTAATTGAAAAGATTTTGAGGATAGAAAAAGTATTTAATGCACTAAAAAATCGTTTAAAAAAAAGGAACACTAAAGGAAGCAGGAACTCAGATTGTATAAAAATAATATCTTCAATAGCAATAATAATAAATTCTTCTCTTTTTTGAAATATTGGTCGTTTTGTTTTGACAAATTTTATTATTTTGTGTTTATAAGTATTTCGATTATTGGGATAATAAAGCATTTACTTTTAGTAACGACGTTTCGGTTGGGGGTTTTATTTAATTTTAATTTTTTTAAATTGCAATATATTTTTTATTTACACACTTTCATTACTTTGTGAATAATAGCTTTTCCATTTTTTATATATACACAGTCTGGCGCAGAGAAAACAAAACTTTTTTAAAATAATAATTCTTAGTGGCGACATCTATTAAAAATAGTGCGTTGGTAAGGTAGATTTTCCATCAATGTTATGTCAAAATATCCTGACATTTACACCATTGGAAGCAGAGAAATTGCGCATAAAGTAACAGTGTGTATTTGGCATTGAACGGAAACAAATTCTGAACAAAGAATAAACATCAAGTTCTGTTTTAAGCTCTGTAGATCGTTTACTGGAACGTTTAATTTAATGAAACAAGTGAATGGTGATGCGTACTTATCATTTACGACTATGTATGAGTAGTATAAACGATTTAAAGACGGTCGTACGGATATAAATGATGACGAACGTCCTGGTGCAAAAACATCTGTGGAAAGTAACATCGAATTTATAACAGAAATGAACCGAAATCCTATTGCGATACGTGGGAATGGAATTAAATATTTCGAAAGATTTAATTCATCGCCTTTAGATACAGCATTTGGGACTGAGAAAGATTTGTGCAAGGTCTGTACCACACAAGCTTGAATTCAACATTGTACAGACTTGATTAAAGGCTCAAAAAAGATCAAAAACTTTAAGTATTCTATTATAACTGGCCATGAGACGTTATATTCAATATGATCCCGAGACCAAGCGTCAAAGCTCTGAATGGAAGCAACCAAATGCAGATAGACTGAAAAAAAGCTGTTTGGAGAAATCAAAACTGAAGATGATGTTGACTTGTTTTTATGATTCGAAAGCCATAGTGCACAAAGAGTTTGTACCAACTAGCCAAACGGTTCCCAATAATTAGACATCCGGAGACCTCAGTTGCAGATCGTGCAACGTCGCCCAAAAATGACCAACCACATCTTGCAACAATGCGAACCATTGCATCACAAAAGACAAGTCATCTATGGGCAACCCAAGGAACATCCAATCACGTTCACCGACCGACTTGCTCTGAATTTGTACAGATTGATGCAGGAGACAGAAGTATTGGACTAGATACACTAGGCATATTGTGTCCATGGACAGAAAGTGAATAAAGCTCTAGTGTTTTGGAGACTACTACAGTCGAAGAATAGCCAAGAAAAAGTTTTTAAAATTCGGGAAAACAGCTGGACAAAAATACAAATTGGCTGGTCTATTAGAAAGAAATGTTCAGTTTACTGCTAATTGTTCATAACCACTGCCAATATGATTCACAAAATTCTGTGCTAGTGATTTTACGATGTTCCTCGATCAACGAGGCTCACTGAGATTGAGAATGAGGACGTAAAGACGTCGATTGAATCAAATATATGGGCATACAATATAATTGTTACGTAGCTGGAACATTGAGATAAATGAATTGACAACAGCTATAACTTCAAAAGTTCGTAGACTCCCTTATTTCATTTTTAGCTTACTTTTTCACCGTATAAATTGCTAATTTTTGATTTGCATTTCTTTTTTTGATAATTCGGAAAAATTTATTTATTTTCCGGAATGGTGGATAAAATAATTTCTAAGCCTCAGACGCCATAAGAAACGCAAACCAAGTACTTTCCCAGTCTAAACGTAAATAAGAACGTTTTTGTTTGTATTTACTGAACACATGTCAAATTTCATTTTGTATCAAAATCAGAGCAATCCGAATGTGTGTTCAATTAAAAAGATTTTCTTATGTTTATACGGGCGATTACTATGTGTAGTCATGTGAATTCCATAGTATTGATCTCACGCACGGTCCCTTGAGGGCCCTAAGAGGGTTCGGACAGACGGGGTGGAGCTGACTGCTGTCTCGAGGGTGCTCCACTATCAGCATCACTCACCGGAATATGAGAGCAGAGCGTGTGTTGCTGTACTAGTACTACCACCCCGTGTCACGTGTTTCCGTTATCCTATACTGACGTAGCAAGTGTCTGTAGAAAATGCGTGCCTTTAATTATGCATTTTATTTTCGAGTGCGCTCTAAGAAATTGAAGATAACATCCTAATAATGGGCGAAGATGGCGAAAATATATGCGGTCGTTTGTTTATTTTTCGTTTTCATACTGCATTTTATTTGTGTGTGTGGTGTATGTGTGGGTGTACATGACAACGTATCCTGAATATAAAATCGAAATGTAGGTTGCTTATGGTGCAGCAAGTTTCGTGTAGTACGTACATACTTTAAAGATAAATGAATGAATATTTATAGCTCCATTAGGTATTACTATTTTATTGGGTTATGTGTGCCACATATCGAATGTCGATTTATGCATTATCATATAAATAACTTAAGATATTAAACCGTTAACATATTTCAAAGCATATAGACAAATTATAAAGAGAATGTCCTTTATAATTTGATAAATAGAAATATCGAGAAATTTAGAAGCTGTCGTTAATATGTCTATAAAACGAGGGTGGTCCCATAAGTACCCCACCTGATCTAGAGATGGCGGTAGTTGTATCAGTATATTAGAAAGTACACAGTCTATAAAGCATATGTTTCAAGTATGATGACGCCACGTTGTTTAGTATTTGTTTGGCAGCCATCAATATTGAACGTTTTCAGTGAATTTGTAAAAATGGAGAAAATTGGTCATCGTTACGTGATACAATACTTTTATTTGAAAGGCCTCAACCCAACCGAAAAAAAAACGGAATTTAATTCTACTCTGGGTGAGTCTGCTCCTTCGTTTACAACAGTGACATATTGTGTAGCAGACTTTAACCGAGGCCGTACGAGCTGCGAGCATCGCAGTAGTCGACCAAATGAGGTGACGACTCCAGAAATGGTAAAAAAATCTACAAAGCGGTACTGGATAATCGTCAACTGAAAGTGCGCAAGCTAGCACATTATCTAAAAATTTTGACATGAAAAAGCAATGTGCAAGATGGGTGCCACGTTTGCTCACACTCAAGCAAAAACAGTGTCGCGAAGATGCTTCGATTGAGTGTTTAATTTCACAGCAACAAAGCAGAATTTTTGCGCTGTTTCATAACCATGGATGAAACATGGATCCAGCAATTCACATCCGAGGCAAAAGAACAATCAAAACAATGGACTCAAAAGGAAGAATCGGCTCCAAAGAAGGTGAAAACCGTTTCATCTGCAAGCAAGGTCATGGTATCGATTTTTTGGGATGCGTGCGGAATAATTTTCATTGACTATCTTGAAGAAGGAAAAACTATTAACGACGAGTGTTATGCGAACTTATTGCAACACTTGAGCAAAAGTGAGCGCATTTGGCTAAGACGAAAGTGTTGTTTCATCAAGACAATGCACCAACTCACAAATCTGTTACCGCAACGGCCAAAATTAATGAATTAAAGTTTGAATTGCTACCTCGTGCACCCTATTCACCAGATTTAGCCCCGTGGATTATTTTCTGTTCCCAAACTTGAAAAAATGGCTCAGTGATCAAAGATTTGCCAACTATGAAGAAGTGATGTCGGCAGTTAATGGCTATTTCGAGGAGCAAGGCAGTTCTTATTATAAAAAGGCTATCGAACTTACTGAACATCGCTGGGAAAAGTGTATAAAGCTGAATGGAAATTATGTTGAAAAATAAATTCATTTCAAATTTTTGTGTTTGTTTTGTTGGGTCGGATACTTCTGGGACCACCCTCGTATATTTGAATTTAATAAGAACCGATGCCACCAAAAAACATTTAGATTTTTGGGCATTCTAAGGTAATTTACAACCTTATTCGTTTGAAATATTGAATAAATTTTGTCAATAATGATTAACACTGCCTGTGTCGTCTAGTGCAGTGTATTTCAAAGTGTATCCCGTGAAATTCTGGGTTTCCATTCATACTTGTGAAGTGTGTCAAAATATGTCTGTAATTATACATATATGTATATACAATTAAGCGCTTCAGGTTGGAATATTAATGAAACTTAATATTTCCCGCTATACTATCACTATAACTACGATTCTACATGGGACAGGACTCGAACCTGTATTTATCGCTATTTGGACGATTGCTTTAAACATATGTTGATGATGACAACTTAGTTGCCGAAATACGTTTACAGAATACGAAAAATAATGTGGATATCAACCTTAAACGATTAAGTTAATCAACCACAGGCTCCGTCAAAATTACCATAAATATATTACATTTTTAATATAGATTTTATTCTTTTGTAATTGGAATTTTGCCCTTTTTTCAGGTTATTTAAACGTTTTTTTTTTCTTGTTCAACATGCAATACATTTTCTCAAAATAAGTGTACTTTGAGAAAAGTTTTTGAAAGCAGACTATTGTGTTTTATTATTTTATTGTAAATATTTTACCTAAATTATACGTGTTATTTATTATTACGAGACAAAGTACACAGAACTGGAATAACAGCAAAACTATTGCATTTTCATGGCAAACTGAAAGACTTAACAAACTGTAAGCAACCAACAAAACAATTAACATATTCACAAATCCTAGGAAATGTACATTCTGTTGCATACGTATACGTGTTTAAAATCCCAATCGAATATCTACCATAGAAAGCTGTTCAACTGGATTTACTTCAGATCCCGTATAAACGTTTAAATACCGTCGATAATCGAGTTAGATACGTAAAAAATTGCTCACTGATTCGAAGAATAGATAGAATTAGTAACAAATGGCGAACCCCTTGGGAACCCTTATTCAGTGTACGCGCTTTACACACTGCATTGTCAATTAAAACTTGAATAAATTGTCTGCACGCTACTACAGTGGATGGAGTGCGTATTTCTGTTCCACAGAAGATGAACTAGACATAAATTGAACAGAATCTTCATTATCAGCGACTCGTTAAAATTGAGTAGAGCGTGGAATTAGATGAAAACATCTCCAGCTAGACTATAAATTATTATGCACATACACATAACACGTATTATAAAACATAAATTATTAAATAAAAATTTTGTGTAACTACTTCATAGTGTTTAGAACTTCTTTCGATTTCATAAACTTTCTCACAATCTTGGGAATAGTGTTCAGATGTCTTCACTTTTTAGAAGTACGTCTATTTGAAATTCATAACTTCATCTTAGAGATTCTTATATCTTATTTGCGATGTAAGTTCTTTAACCAAACGTCCTTAAACCATAGTTGTCGGACTATTTATCATATTACTTTCTTAGTCATTTTGAAATAACCTCTTCCAAACTTCCCTGTCTTGGGATATTATACGAGGGTGTTCCCATAAGTACCCGGCCTGACCTAGAGATGGCGGTAGTTGTTTGAAAAATATCACTGTATTAGAAAGTACACAATCTATAAAGCATATGTTTCATGTTCGAAGACGCCACGTTGTTTAGTATTTGTTTGGCATCCATCAATAATGAACGTTTTGGAGAAAATTGGTCATCGTCACGTGATACAATACTTTTATTTGAAAGGCCTTAGCCCAACCGATATAAAAGCTGAACTGGATTCTACTCTGGGTGAGTTTGATCCTTCGTTTAAAACAGTGGAATATTGGGTCGCAGAGTTTAAACGAGGCCGTACGAGCTGCCAAGATGAGTGGCCGACCAAATGAGGTGACGACTGCAGAAATGGTGAAGAAAATCCACAAAGCGGTACTGGATGATCATCGACTGAAAGTGCGCGAGCTAGCAGACATAGTAGACGTTCCAGAAAGTGTGATACATCGCATATTACATGAAAATTTTGACATGAAAAAGCTGTGTGCAAGATGGATGCCGCGTTTGCTCACACTCGAGCGAAAACGGTGTCGTGAAGATGTTTTGATTGAGTGTTTAGTGAAGTTTCACAGCAACAAAGCAGAATTTTTGCGCCGTTTCATAACCAGAGATGAAACATGTATCCATCACTTCACACCCGAGACAAAAGAACAATCAAAACAATGGACTCGAAAGGGAGAACCGGCTCCAAAGAAGGCGAAGACTGTTTCATCTGCAGGCAAGGTCATGTCATCGGTTTTTTTGGGATGCACGTGGAATAATTTTCATTTCAAAAGAAAAAAACCGCTGAAAATCACTGTTTGCTGGTGGAAACTTATGGTAAGCATGCTCTAATTATAAAAACATGAGAGACGTGGTTTCGAAAATTCAAAGTGGTGATTTCGACGTGCAAGACAAAGAACGTTCTGGTAGCCCGGAAAAGTTTAAAGAGGCGAAACTGCAGGAGTTGTTGGATGAAGATCGAACTCGAACTCAAAAACAATTGGCAGAAGCGTTAACTGTGACCCAAGAATGGATTAGCGACCGATTACGAGCAATGGGAGCAATCCAAGAGATGGGAAAATGGGTGCCACATTAATTGAATGACAGGCAAAAGGAAAATCGAAAAATCCTCTGTGAAATGCTGCTTCAAAAGTATGATCGGAAGTCATTTCTGCATCAAATAGTGACGGGTGATGAAAAATGGATTTATTTAGAAAACCCCAAGCACCAAAAATCAAGGTTATTGCCTAACGAAGCTGACCAATCGACTCCAAGACCAAATCGTTTCGGTCGCAAAACTATGCTGTGTTTGGTGGGACCACAGTGGCGTGGTGAATTTCGAATTATTGAAACCTGATGAAATAGTTAATACTAACCGCTACCGGCAACAAGTTATCAATTTGAACCATGCATTGGTAGAAAAACGTCCAGAATGCGCCCGGAAATACGGCAAAGTGATTTTTCAGCAGGATAACGCGCCGTCTTATACAGCAAAATCAGTCTAGGTGGCGTTGCAAGCACGTGGATGGGACATAATATCGCACCCGTCGTACACTCCAGACCTTGCCTCGTCCGACTATCACCTTTTCGCATCAATGGGACACGTGTCTGCCGAGCTGCCCAGTTTCGCCAATTTCGAAGAAATTTTTGTAAAATTTCGAAGAAGTTTGTGTAAAATTAAACGGCCAATACCTTGAATAAATATATTTTTCCATTTTCTTGACAATAATGTAGTTTTTTTACGAAACAACCGGTAATGACTTTCCGGTACACCTGGTATACGTTATCCATAAAATCGTAGTTTCAGAACAGTTATCTTATAAATTAATTCGAAATTCTATTTAATTATTAATGAATATAATTGTTAATAAATAAAATCAAGTAAAGAATTATTCATATATTACGCATATTACTGAATCTAGTCGAATAAAAACGTTCGAAAAATGTGTTCTTGTACTCCTGTGTTATGAATTAGACATGCTGCAATTGTCAATTTAGTTTACATACCATTATTATAAAGACCGTTCTACATGAACTCGGCAGATATATTTTCGTATACATCGCAAACCTTTTTGTGATACCTACAGTACATACTATACTTCTACTGATGTCATTTTTGGGTTAACACATCTGAGTCAATTTTATTGCGATTTTTTAATAGGCATCACTTCAATTCCTAGCTACGCTGAATATAGTATTGAGTACTAACAATCACATGCTCTTTATAAATCAACCTTCGTTTTTCATAAAAATGAACATCCAATAAATATGGGAAATCTATACACTTCGTATAATATCTATGAACGGTCGTTGCGGGGACAGCGTGTGCGGAAAAAATATGAATGCGCCATAAAAGCGCGCGTGGCAAACCAGACGACCGTGAAATATTTAAATTAGGGCCTGTTATGTACACACATCCCGTGAAACTGATAGCGCTACTGAATGGTATATACTCATGCAGACACAGGCGGTAGATAGAAATTCACTGTTATGCCTTAACATGGGAGCCATTGTTAGCGGCTAGCAGTTCGATTTTATGTGAATGGTAACGCCTAAATCTGGACCGATGTGAGGCAGGAATAGATTTTTTTATTGCTTCAATGGTGTTGTCGCAGCAGTAGAAGGAGAACTTGAGACCTCGTTCTCCAGAAGTTTGCAAAATGGATGTAGCGAGGTGATTTTCGAACACACAGAGTTGGTGATTCCATTCTCTGTTTACAATCTTATCTGATATACGTACATATATGCGTAAAAATGAATAAAGAGGGGTATGCAACTAAATTCTTTCTTCTTTGAAAGTGAAATTGGAACCACGAAAGTTTGCCGATGTATCAATAACGCTGCAAAATACGAACATATACCGGCATTCGTTTATAAAGTGACGCGCTGTCTTGTCAAGAAATCGTGAAAAAATAGAAAGAGGCGTATGCAGATCATATGTATTATGCAAACATATGTCACGTAATGGGTGTCCCAAAACTAACACAAAATTTAAATTTGTCGCTATTTGTGCAGTGTTGGCAACCCTAAAAAAATAATTCGACAGCTGATAGTTTAGGGTTAGTAAAAATGGAGCGTTACACGATAGAACAACGTGTCTTCACTATTGAGCAATATTTAAAAAATGATGGAAGCTTGGCGGCCGCTGTTCGAAAATTTCATACAAAATATGGTCGGAATAGTGTTTTAATTTCGTCAACTGTGAAAAGATTAATTGAAAGGTTCAGGGAGACTGGATCCGTTGGAGACGCCAAACGCACTGATCGTCCAAAACCAAGCCGTTCAAATGCCAATATCGAAGCAGTGCGTGAGAGTGTCGGTGACAATCCACGAACCTCAATTCGGCGTCGTGGACAAGAATTGCAAATTTCAAGAAGCTCTCTACAGCGTATACTCACTAAAGATCTGTGTCTCCATGCTTACAAAATTCAATTAATACAATAACTGAAGCCTAATGACCATGCACAGCGAAGAGAGTTCGTTGAATGGATTATTGAACATCAACAAATGGATGCTGATTTTTCGAGCAAAATCATCCTAAGCGATGAAGCACATCAACGAAGCCATCAAGGTGAAAACCTTGATGGCTTTGTTAATCGCCAAAATTACCACTTTTGAGGTTTCGAGAACACACATGTGATTGTCGAAAAATAAATGGATCCACAACGTGTCACTGTTTGGTGTGGATTTTGGGCCGGAGGCATAATTGGACCATACTTTTTTGAAAATGAGGCTGGTCAAGCAGTGACTGTTACTGGCGCTCGATATCGCGACATGATAACACAGTTCTTTCTGCCGAAATTGGATGATATTGATATGGCCAATATGTGGTTTAACAAGACGGTGACACATGCCATACAGCCCGTGAAACAATTCAATTACTGCATGAGACATTTCCAGGTTGTGTACTCTCTCGTTTCAGTGATGAAAGAATTGGCCCCCTAGATCATGTGGTTTAACACCATTACATTTCTTTTTATGGGGTTATTTGAAATCACAGGTCTATGTCAGCAACGAAATTCAGCCACATTTATGCATAATAGTCATAGAAAATTTCGACAAATGAGTGCGTATGTGCATGCAAAGCCACGGAGGTCATTTTCCCGATGTGTTATTCCATAAATAACCCTATCCTATGTACTTTATGATTCAATAAAAAAAATAACAATCAAAAGACTAAAAACTGTGTTTTCTATTTAATTCAAATCTTTCGTTAATTTTTGACGCTCTTTATAATACGGATAAAATAATGTTTTGACTTTTGACTTACGAAGACTTCCTACGGTTCGGATATTGTTACATTCCTTGTATTTTACCGCTGTTATTTGTTATTGCTCTAATAGCTAATTTATCGTATTTATTTCATCATCCTTGTAAGTTTACACTTAAGTTACCTACGTAGGCAGCTTCTACATTTGTTATTTACAGATTAGGTATTCTCATGACAAGTGCGCATCTTGATTCTAATTGCCAAGACTTTGTTTATAACTTATTAATATTTTGAAGCTGAAAATGCAACCGAGTACTTTTATTGTCTATTAGCTCTGTACAAGAGGCAATAGTTTCAGAGCTGCTTTAAATTGCGAAAGCATTATTTTAGATAGTAGCTACAGCATTGGGTATTTCTGTTCGAAGTGTTTAATGTCAACCACAGGAAAGAAGCTGAAACTGCGTTACGAGCAGGAGCTTATAGACCATGTAGCAAGTTGAAAAGTCGAGATATAGATGAATGGGTGAAAATGGAAGTTCGTAATTCGGCGTTTACCACAACAAACCACGAACCTTGCAAGTCTTGAAAGCTAACATTGAAGAAGCCAATTTGGAGTCAAATATTTTGCGAGCTACAATTCAAAATGCCGTAAAACAAGCGCAATTACGCATCAACACGGGAGGTGGCCATTTGAGCGATATAATTTTTTCCAATTAATGTCATCAATTTTTCACTTTCAAATAAACTTTTTATGAAAATAGAGCTCTTTTTTTTCATTTATAACTAAGTGGCAGTCAGTTCAAATTATGATATTACTCATGCGCCGCCCATTAAGAGTATAAAATCAAGTTTTCACATATTAGAAAAAAATTTTTTAAATATTTTGATTTTTCTTTGAATCTATTAATATAATTATTGTCTAAAGAAAAATTAATTTAATTGTAAACCTCTACTGATGATGACAACATAATTGACTAAATTAGATAAATATTGGGTTGGCAACTAAGTACTTTCGGTTTTGTAGTATAAAATAAAACACTTTTTTTTTAAACAAAGAATAGTTTTTAATCAATTATATATTTTCCATTTTGCTCAATGACCTTTTGCCATCTTTCTTTCAGCTGCGTGATTCCGCGCTCATAAAATTTCTGGTCCTTATCAGCAAAAAGTGAACCAGGTGCGAGAGGAGGTCATCGTAATTTTTGTGAAAGTTTTACCATTCAAAGAATTCTCCAACTTCGAAATAAATGATAATCAGATGGTGCTAGATCAGGGCTGTATGGGGGATGTGGCATCACTTCCCAGCCAATCTCCAATAGTTTCCCACGAATTGCCAAAGATGTGTGAGGCCTTGCATTATCTTGGTGGAAAACTACACCTTTCCGATTTGACAATTCTGGCCGTTTTTCTTTGATTACTTCATCCAGTTTTATTAATTGTTGACAGTAAACATCAGAATTGATCGTTTGGTTACTTGGTAGCAGCTCAAAAAAAACAACGCCTTTGTAGTCCCACCAAACTAACAGCATGATCTTTTTTGAATGCAATTCAGCTTTCGATGTGGTTTGAGCTGGTTTATCGTGCTTGCTCCATGATCGTTTTCGAACTATGTTACTGTACAGGACCCATTTTTCATCACCAGTGATGATTCTTTCTAAGAAAGGGTCGGTTTCATTTCTTCTAAGGTGTATATCGCAAAAGTTGATTCTTTGTGTTAAATGAATTTCCTTCAATTCGTGAGGTACCCAAATATCAAGCTTCTTAACTAGCCCAAGACATTTTAAATGTTTTTCAATTGTTGTGTGCGATACATGTAGCCTCTCCGCAACCTCTCGAACAGTTATATGACGATCCTCTTCAATTATGACTTTGATTTGGTCATCATCAACTTCAGTAGGCCGACCAGAACGTTGCTCATCTTTAAGGGAAAAATCTCCAGAACGGAATTTTTTATACCAATTCTGACACGTGCGCTCTGTTAAGCAATTAGCACCATAAGCTTCACATATCTTTTTGTGAGCCGCAGCAGCTTTCTTTCCTTTACGGAAATAAAATAGTAAAATATGTCGAAAGTGTTCGTTTCTGCACTCCATTTAAAATTAACCCACAACTAATAGCTTTAATAAAAATCACGCACTACTTGCTTCTGAAGTTACGTCAATGTGACTAGTATCACGCGACAAACGGTAAAGTACAGCACTAACATAAGTTATACAAAGAATAACGCAATGCTCTCTATCAGTAAAAACCGAAAGTATTTAGTTGCCAACCCAATAGAATACGAACGTAGATATCGTAAGGAGTTTTCTTAACCTTGTTTCTATTAATTCATTAATCGCAATCTCCATTAAAATGTACC
This sequence comes from Dermolepida albohirtum, assembly GCA_031893035.1. Lineage (NCBI taxonomy): Eukaryota > Metazoa > Arthropoda > Insecta > Coleoptera > Scarabaeidae > Dermolepida > Dermolepida albohirtum. The sequence continues at coordinate 61,826 of JAVIWB010002601.1, forward strand.
TACATTTATTAATATTATTACAAACGTGTATTAACATTTATTATTACAGTAAGTCAGAAACTTGATAAAAAATATCATATAACTATGCAATATGACGTTGCATATAAAGTGCCATGATATATGCACACACAGAAATACATTTCTAAGCAATTTCGCGCGAGCACGACCTTGATCTTGTGCAAGCTTCCGATGCTGTGCATACCACTCACTCGCTCAAAATATAACTTCTAGATTTGCACTTAATATTATTCACCAAAATATTCTGTAGCGTTTCCAAAAGATATAAATTTCCCACGAAGCAAGTGTTCTCCCGTATTTTTCGAAATTTATATAGCTATTTTGGCCCTTCGGTTTTGACTTTTAAATCGTAATTATTAGTAATTTGAAATTTAAAAGAGTACCACGCGAACCTTTCCATCCGGTCTCTCTGAAATCACTTCGCAAGTGTACATACTTTTAACGGTGAGATGGTCTCAGGCATGTAAAATAGTGAAACGTATGAAAATTTGAGATTAATGTATTTAAATTATACCGCGTGGCGGAGAGGAAATCCCAACCATACATTTGAGAACGTCTAAAATGTCGCGAAAATTTTGCTTCCTTCAATTCTCTCTATGTGGGTGCTTACGTAAATATATATATCCATATCTTACTGCCGTTTATTTTTGTTCTTTTTAGACTGGATAATACTCTCCGTACTGAATTCTATGCGGTTCTAGGTTCGCGTGTGCATCACTAATATGTGACAGTCAGCAAACTGCTTTTCCATCTCATGCATAGTCCCTCAGTCTTTTATTATTTCATAATTTAATTTCACTTTTAATTCTATACATCAGCGATTCTCAACCTACGTGTGGGGTGCATCCATCAGAGAGGGGTGTGATAATTCTGGCGGCGAGGAGGGGATTAGCATATTGAAAAAATAAGAAAAAATATAATTTTTTTTGAAAATTATTTTATTCACTAAAAGAAAAATAATAAAATACATTCTGATATAAATTATAAACGAGTTTAATATTTATCGGTGACTTCCTTTGGACTGTGTTGTAAGACAAAACTTGGTTTAATATTTGAAACTGTAATTTTTTGCTTCAATATTTAGCTGAAATACATACACAGTCTGAGGTAGAGAAAATCGAACTTTTTTAAAATAGTAATTCTTAGTGGCGCCATCTATTGAAACAAACATGCATAAGGTAGATCTTTCACAAATGCTATAGCAAAATATCATGACATTTACATCATTAGAAGCAGAGAAATTGCACATAGAGTAACAGTGTGTACTTGGCATTGGTCGAAAAATAAATTTTGAACAAAGAGCAAATACCAAGTTCTGTTTTAAACTCGGTAAATCGTTTACTGAAACGTTTAATTTAGTGAGATAAGTCTATGGTGTTGCATGTTTATCACGTGCGAGTGTGAATGAGTGGTATAAACCATTTAATGGTGGTCGTATGGACATAAATGCGGAGGAACATCCTGGTGCAAGAAAATCTGTGGTTACGGAAAGTAACATCGTACTTCTATGTGAATTTATCAGAAATGAGCCGTAATCTTCATTGCTATAGGTGGAAATGGAAGTAAATATTTCCAAAGATTCAATTTATCGCATTTTGTCACAACATTTGGGACTGAGAAAGATTTCTGCAAGGTTTGTACCATACAAGCTAACTGAATTCAACATTGTACAGACTTAATAAAGACTCAAAAAAGGACGAAAACTTCTATTGTAACTTGCGATGAAACGTGGTGTTTTCAATATGACCCAGAGATCAAGCGTCAAAACTCTGAAAGCAACCAAGCGAAGAAAGAGCAAAAAAAAGCCGTTTGGAGAAGTCAAAAGTGAAGACAACGTTGATTTGTTTTTATGATTCGAAAGGTATAGTGCACAAAGAGTTTGTACCAACTAGTTAAACAGTCTATTCTGTATATTATCTTGTTGTTATGAAGCAAGGGTTCTTTGAGGCGTATTCGTCATGTTTGCCCTCAATATCGTAATGGTAGCTGGCGTTTGTTACATGATAATGCACCAATCGCATCGCTCGACGCTTATCACCGATTTTCTAACTACAAATCGCATTTTGGCCATCATCCGTTCACCGTATTTACCTGACTTGGTCCTCTGTGATTTCTATCCATTCTCCAAACTACATTTGCCGATGAAAGGACAACGTTATGCCGACATCGAAGCCATTAAAAGGTGTCGACAGCGATCCACAAGGACGTCTCTAAATACGAACTTAAAAACTCATTCGACATGTTAGTTAACCGTGCAAGACGTTGTATTGAAGTTCGACTCATCTTTCATTTGCGTGGGCGTATTGCCTTTCAAAAACAGATATTTAATGACAGCTCGATACTCGACACTCACATCGACTCACTCTTACGACTATCAAATAATAACTGCGCTTCCAAAATGGCTGAAACTTTGATGAGTACCTGACAATAGATACACGACTATATTCCCTAGCTTTTATTGATGAGTGCTGCCATCTTCACGTTGGTGTCGGAAACTTTTCAGACCACCCTTGACTATATATATAGTATATAGATTGATAGGTAGAGGATTAGTAACAACTTCTATTACTCAATTAAAATTAGGTTTATTTTAGTTTAAATCAGCGCAAAAGATATACCTTGCATTCTAGTAATACCTATAATAACTGTAAATTATCAATTCTTTGTCAAATAGTATGAGATAAAAGCTTTTCGCGTACAATATCATGTTTGAAGCATCAATTACACATAAACGAATAATATCGGACCTAAAAACAACCCTGCGGAACACCAATAACATACGTTATAATTACCGGAGATAACTGATATTGAAAAATTGTATTTTTTTGTTATAAATATAATTTAAACCATTTTAGATCAATTTTGTTAGGTGGTCAATAAAAAAAAAGACAGTCAACATATTTTTTTTATAGTAATTAATGTTTTATTGTTTGAATTACTTGGAAACGATTTTTCAAGCAACAGGAATACTTCCGTAATACATTCGTTTCCGCTATCAAGTTTTACGTCCGTATTTTCACAATTAAAAACGTGACATTGTGTTAGCTACAATGCGGAAGGCAAAAAAGTGCTTTTTTTTTCGTGAAACTCATCTAGAACGGACGAGACTAAAACTTGCGTGATTAAGTGAAACCGGATGACAACAAAAAAAAAAGGAGGGGAGAATACGTTATGTCACCGGCTCGTCACTCGTTTCAAGAGGTATTCGTTTTGTTTTCACTCCAAGCACGCGTCCTGGAAAAACATCATAGTGCATGTGCTTTGTATCCTGATGTATCTGTGTCTAGGCCAAAGCGACATCTTACATCATTAACATGAACTCATCCGAATGAATTGTACTAATGTCGTTGTTACAATTCAACGAGTTTCTTATGCGAGCAACTCGCACATATTTGTTTCTTCTATCGTTTGTTTGTCTCTTATTGTTTTCTCTGTTTGTAGCATTAGGACGAACGTTGTATATACCGCGCGCCATCTGTGCAAGGCGGGTGGTTCACTAAGAAAGAAGATGAGTGTAATCTAGTTATGAATAGAAAGTTTATTTAGAAGTTTTACTTTTTATAAAGTTGAATTTGTAATGTTGTTAAGGCGTGCTCATGAGTTGCTCCTTCTCAGACAGTGAACACGGATAAAGTTTTGAACTCTTCATGTTTAGTTAGATGAAATTGTAAATTGTGTTTGTAGTCTTATACAATTACGTGTACAAACATTGCTAAAAAGTAAATACGCGACGCTTATACCTCGAGAACATGCCTAACCTAAGCCGACTTGTGATATAAACACATCTATAAAGTAAATTGCTATTCATAACTCATAAATGAAACGACTTGACGCTGCGTAATTAAATGGAACGTCAAATTTATGAATAAAATATTAGTGAAAAGTACAGACGTCTATTTGGTATCAACGTTAATTAAGTATTTACCTTCAATTTCAATCAGAACAATCGAATAAACCAGTAATTCTCATCACGAAGGGGGCGTTTATAAATGGGACACACGAGCATATCTAAAGAAGAAGGAAAAATTATGATTTCTTTTGTAAATTTTCCAAATCTACTTGAGGGAGACTGTGGTTGATTCAATTAAGCAAAAAAGATTTAAAAAAATCGCTTTCCACAATAACGTTAGTATGTTCTATACGCCTGTCGACAACTAAGTTGTCATTATCAGCAAATAATCCATCACAACGTCGCTTCTGGATCCGCGGCGAAATTCGCACAGAAATGAATTCGTTCCCCTCCTACTTTGCGAATATAGTTTTGATCTAGCTTAGTACCCTGAAAGTTAAGCGAATGGATCGTTAGAAAAGTTAGAATACAGGCGTTGATTTAAAGTCCTACTAGGCACAGGACCGGACGTTTCACTCTGTACGTTCATATATGTTTATTTATATTTATGTATATTTTACCATATGAAAAAGAAATACGTACATAGTCTGTCGCAGGGAAAACCGAACTTTTTTAAAATAAAAACAAAAGCTTACTATGTGGGTAAAATTCATTTATTTTATTCAAAGTAGTCGCCTTCGGCTTCAATACAACGTTTTACTCGGTCAATTAACATGTGAAATGAATTTTTAAGTTCATCTTTAGAGATGTCTTTCAAGATCACTGTCGACGCCTCTTTAATGGCGTCGACGTCGGCATAACGCTGTTCTTTCATCGACAAATGTAGTTTGAAGAATAGATAGAAATGACAGAGGGCTAAATCTGGTGAACACGGTGAATGGTTGATGGTTAAAATGTCATTTGTAGTTACAAAATCAGTGATAAGCGTCGAGCGATGAGATGATGCATTATCATGTAACGAACACCAGCAGTAGCGATATTGAGGACGCAAACGACAAATACGCGCCAAAAGACGCTTCATAGCATCAAAATAAAATATAGCATTATGAACTCTTTATTCACTATACCTTTCGAAACATAAAAACAAATCAACATTGTCTTCACTTTTGACATCTCCAAACGACTTTTTTCGGTCTTTCTTCGCTTGGATGCTTGGTGCTGAAAACGCCACCTCTCATCACCAGTTACAATAGAATACCTGAAGTTTTCGTCCCTTTTTGAGTCTTTCTTATATCGAAAGTTTCAAATAATATGCGATGTCGAAATGCCTACTATGTCTGCTAGTTCGCGCACTTTCAGTCGACGACCATCCAATAGCGCTTTGTGGATATTCTTCACAATTTCTGTCGTTTCTGAGTCGTCATCTCATTTGGTTGACCACTGCGATGCTCGTCCTGGTAGCTCGCACGGCCTCGTTTAAACTCTACTACCCAATATTTCACTGTTGTAAACGAAGGAGCAGACTCACCCGGAGTAGAATCTAGTTCAGCTCTTATATTGGTTGGGCTGAGGCCTTTCAAATAAAAGTATTGTATCACGTAACGATGACCAATTTTTACACTTTTCACTGAAAACGTTCATTTTGATGGCTCCTAAACAAATACTAAACAACGTGGCGTCTTCAAACTTGAAACATGTGCTTTATAGATTGTGTATTTTCGGATACAGTGATATTTTTCAAACTACATCCATATCTAGGTCGGGCCGGGTACTTATGGGACCACCCTCGTACTCTAATATGATATATTGTACAATGAAGCTGATTAAATAATTTGAAATTAGCTCAAAAATTGAAATAGAACAGAACCACACTACATATGTTATAACCGGGAACGACACTATGAATAACGTAATCATATAAATAATATAATCTAAACCATTGTTTATGTTTGAAGATAAATTAACCTAGTACATGGATTGAAATGTCTAAAAATAAGTACCATGCAACGGAAACACCACTAGCATCCACCAATATTAATAATGCTAGCTAAATAATAAAAATGTAGTATTTACGTAATTTTTCATTCTCCCATAAAAATAAAATACACCTGCAGTATCTAGCGACATTAGAGAAACAATTAATGTGGTAGTGTTATGTTACAAGAAGCGTGTTTTGTCTTAATGCGAACACTGGCATTTACTATTTCCCAGCAGTACAGTTGCTTTCTTATTACTCAGACAGCGCCCATACGTGGGTTACCTACGTATTAAACAACGTCAGAGGTACACACGATTCCTTATGTTTATAGCTTAGACAACAGCACTGTATGGGATAATTTTTCCTTGAAATATTCATATACGAGGTGTGGTTATTTAATTTCTGGAAAACTGTGTAAATTATAAGCTGACAAAACCAATTGTTAGTAGGAAAGACAACTGATATCCATGTATTCATTTTGAAGTCAAACCAAGCGTGTTTAATTTTTAATTTTCTACTGGGGAGTGTCACCGGAGGTGGGCAGGATGTTTCTTATGCGATATTGCAGTTTTTGTCCGTCCCAAACGTTCATCATCAACCAAACTAGTACGACCACGTTTAAATTCAGCCGCCCAAAATTTCGCTGCGATAGATGATGGTGGAATTTCCATAAACAGCATCCATCTTGGCTTAAATTTGCGTAAGATTTTTTAGCTTTAAAATGCAATAATTTAATGACGGCTCAGCATTTAATTTTTTCTATTTTCACAGAAACAAGAACATTGACTGTTGAAAAAGTGAGCAACAATTATGTCTAAAATTTGCAGAAGTATTTTTCAACGTAAATTTGAATGGAGACGGTGGTTAATTGAATTAAACAATTAAGGTTAATGAAGCCCCTTTCCACAATCATTTTCGTATTCCGTATACGTATTTCAACAACTAAGTTGTCATCATCAGCAGATAATTAATCACAGTGTCGCACTTGGAACCATAGTAAAACCCGCACAGAGACAAAGTCCGTACTAGACTTACGCCGTCGAAGACCAAACACACAGTGTAGACAAACGAATCAATAGGGTGTTTGGCTTTTGACTATGTAAGTCGAAATACGTATACAGAATACGAAAATTATTGTGGAAAGGGGTTATATATCAACCTTAATTGATTTATCTTTCAGTGTATTCGCATTTCTATTAACAAAACATTTTCGACGAGTGACTATCTTCAGGTTGAGGCTGGAAATTCTTCAGATTGTACTCGTAATAGTAATCTACATTATTATGAATTTTTGTTATAAAATTTTACATCCCGAAATATTCAATAAGAATCTGTAAACGTAGTATTCAATTTTTTTTTATATTAAACACGAAACTATAGAAAAAAATAACACTTAAACACGAAAATCGATAAAATTTAATAAAAAAAAATTAGGAAAAAATATAAAAAATGAAAATCGATGAAGGGTAACGGAGGTAATATTAAAACAACAAACGCAATTTGTCTTGTGTCAAGACAATGTGTTAAGGAAGTGCCACGGGGGCCGTCAACAGTTTAAGATCATGATATAGTACCACTTGAGGACACCCGGAGATTTCATCAGCTACGCAATATCCACACTATAAACATCCTAAACAAACATATACATTACAGCATTGTTCCGCGACATGTTATTGCCTTATCGGCTATGATCCCTAAGTTGAGCCACTTGCGTCAAGAAATATCGAATATATTCCATGGCAGTGGGAAAAATCATTATAGAATGGTTTCAGAATAAAATATTTTATTTGGATAAGTATATACATAGATGTATAGTTCAACTAGATATACACACAGGTACTATACTTCTAGTAAATGTTTATATAGTATGATATATACAGTATGGTATAGTGAAAATGAACAAAACAAATTTTTTTTTAAAATTTTGAAACCTCCTGTATTGTTAATTGATTACCCTATTAGAAAGCTCTATTTATGCAAAGAACAAGACTCTGCGACTTTATTTGGAGCTTGCTTCAGCATTAGGAGTTACCCGCCCAGCCATTTCCCATGCGTTGGGAATGATTTAGAAACAAAGAACTTGGGTTCCTTATGATTTGAAGCAAAGAGACGTTGGGCGTCGCTTTTGCGCCTGTGAACAACTGCTCCAGCGGCAAAAAAGGAAGGGTTTTCTTCATCGCATCGTTACGGGTGATGAAAAATGGATTCATTACAGCAACCCAAAGAGAACAAAATCATGAAAACTGCCCGGTCATGCTTCTACGTCGCCGGTTCGGCCGAATATTCACGCTGCGAAGGTTTTGCTGTGTATTTGGTGGGATCAGGGCGATGTTATTTATTATGAGCTGTTGAAACCGAACGAAACCATCACTGGGGAACGGTATCGAACTCAATTGATGCGATTGAGCCGAGCACTGCGCGAAAAGCGGCCACAATACGAGCAGAGGCACGAAAAAGTTATTCTACAGCATGACAACGCTCGGCCTCACGTTGCCAAACCCGTTAAAACCTACTTAGAAACGCTCAAATGGGATGCCCTACCCCACCGCCATATTCCCCAGATATTACGCCGTCCGATTATTACTTGTTCCGTTCGATGGCACATGGTCTGGCTAATCAGCAGTTCCGCTCATATCAAGACATGTCAAAATGGCTTGATTCGTGGATAGCCTCAAAAGACGAACACTTCTACCGTGACGGTATTCGAGATCTGTCAGAAAAATGGGAAAAAGTTGTCGCTAGCGATGGACAATATTTTGAATGATTCATTTGTAAACATTTGCTCACAATAAAGTTGCATTTTCATCAAAAAAAACAACGAGAACTTAGTTGCGCACCTAATAACATATATATATATAAGAACCAACTTAAATGAAAATATACTATAAAAAGTGGATTTTCCAGTATGGCCCAGAAACATAGCGTCAATCGATGCACTGGAAGATCGCCGGATCGCCATCAACTCACATTGCTACCTATGAAGCAGGTTTTAAAGAACAAGCGCATTGTTGTGCTTGATCATCCTTCGTATTCGCCAGATTTCGCACAAAAGTGAAAAGTGCATTGATGGGAACACATTTTCAGTCAGTCGAATATGTAAAAGCAAAAACGGTAGATTTGTTGACAACTGATGAACTGCAGCATTATTTTGAACAATAGAAAACATGTATTCAGCGATGAATAGATAGAGGAGGGAAGTATATTGAAGGGGACAAAAGATAAATATAAATTTATTTATATTTTGTCTCGTTATTTAATTGCCACACCTTGTATTTCATTTCACATATAATATTATTTTCTAACCTCAATTCCTTTTGACATAAAACATAATAGTAATCTAAATCCCATTCAAATTAGTGTGTTCATCAATTATAGAACCTAAAATAGAAAGTTGTGACGTTATTGTTACTTAAAATCATACATTTAATAAAGTATACAATCTGAATTCACTACAAGTTTTTTTTTTTTCAGTTATTGTGTCTTCGCCTACTTCTGTTAAGCGTAACAAAATGCCTCCAATTCGAAGGCGTCAACAATATCACCATCTTAGTGATTTTGACAGGGGTAGAATTGTTGCTTTTAGAGAAGTCGGTTTGGCCTACCGCGAAATTGCCCGCAGTGTTGGTTCCACTGCAATGACGGTAATGCGTGTGTGTACACCCTACACACACGAACATTATATCGCTCTGCGAGCGTTTTTCGATGCGCCAACTCTGTGACCTTTTGGACTTGCTTCATGCTTCATACCGTCCACGATTAGTCCTTCCTTTGACTGCAGAACATCGTCGTCAACGTTTGGACTGGTGCAGAGAACGGCAGCATTGGGAAGCAGAATGGCATAATGTCGTATTCAGCTACGAATCGCGATTCTGCCTAGGCATGCATGATGGCCGTCAGAGGGTAAGACGCCGTCATGGAGAGCGACGTGATATTGGATTTGCTGTTGAGAGGCATGTGCACAGGACTGTTGGAGTAATGGTTTGGGGGGCTATTGCATATGGAAGCCGATCACCTCTTCTGTTTATTCGGGGCAGTATGACAGCTGCGCGTTATGTTGATGACGTCCTACAAACCACTTTATTGCCTTATCTAGATGGCCGTCCACACGTCCTTTTTCAGCAAGACAACGCGCGTCCACATATTGCTCGTCGTACTATGGACTTTCTACGAGAAGCTGGCGTTGATGTTTTGCCGTGGCCACCCCGTTCACCGGATTTAAATCTCATCGAACATGTGTGGGACATAATGGGGAGAAAACTGACCAATTTGAACCATCCTCCACAAACTCTGGCACATTTGATCCACCAAGTTCAAGTTTCCTGGAACGAGGTGCCACAAGCAGACATCGACCATCTTATTTTGTCGATGCCTAGACGTGTACAGGAGTGTCTACAGCTACGGGGTCGCCAAACACATTATTGATTTTTTTTCAAATTAATGTTAATAAAATTTCTTGGAAATCTGATCGTTTCATTCTTGACTTAAGCTTATCACATTACCAAAAAATCACGTCCAGGAAACTATTCCTTCTAGGTGTAACACTTCTAATGTCATTGAGTATATATCTAATCGAATACAATTCTTCGTTCGAAAAATGTGTTTTCGTACTACTATTTTATTTATTTTTTTATTTATTTATATACAGACCATTATTATAAATAGCGTTCTACATAAATTCGGCAGATATATTTTCGTGTACATCGTAAGCCTTTGTGTGGCACCTACTGTATACAAGGAAGCTAATTCTATTTCAAATCATCGTTTCGATAGCAGTAATCATGGTGGCGGAACAAAATTTTCGCTATTCTATATTCTCAGAGTGTATTCAGACTTCTCCTCACACAATACGAGCGTACCACTAACTTTAACAAACCGAAAAACCAAATTTATAATCTGATATAAAATCATAATGGATTATTAAAACTTAGGAAATCAACAGATCTGCTCTACTCGAATCCTTAACTTGCTTTAATTAAACTGGCCTTAATGACCGCAATAACATTATCAAATCCATTAAACGATCTCAATAAAAGCCCTCGTTAACATTTCGTCTGTACCGCTGCGGTAATTCAAGATGCTCGGAGATATCTAGTAATATTCAGATAATACACTGTTTGTTTTAAAGGTTCATATATCACAGATAACATGAATTCGAAATTACTCGCTTTGACAGTTTTTAATGTTGCGCGGAGATACTAAAACTTTTTACGATAAAATCGCTTTTTAGTTATGTAAGCGTGCAAAGTTTTGTAAGATTATAATGGCTCATATATCGAGTGTGCCATGACATGATTACACACATCTTTAGGATATGTTACTGAACAATTTCAAGTTTAAAATGTCTAATAAACATATGCCCAAAATTCTATCGTAACTGAGTTACAAATATTTAGTTTTAAACAACCTTATTAATGCAGTTATTATGACGGTGGTCCTGTAAGTACCCGGCCTGACCTAGAGATGGCGGTAGTTATTTGAAAACTATCACTGTTTTTGAAAGTACATAATCTATAAAGCATACGTTTCAAGTTTGAAGACTCCACGTTGTTTAGTAGCCATCAATAGTGAACATGTTCAGTTAAATTGTAAAAATGGTGAAAATTGGTCGCCGTTACGTGATACAGTGCTTTTATTTTAAAGGCCTCAACCCAACCGATATAAAAGCTGAACTGGATCTACTCCGGGTGAGTCTGCTCCTTCGTTTACAATAGTTCAATAACAGGTAGCAGAGTTTAAACGATGCCGTAGGAGCTGCCAAGACGACCATCGCAGTGGTCGACAAAATGAGGCAACGACTCTAAAAATGGTGAAGAGAATCCACAAAGCAGTACTGGATGCTCGTCGACTGAAAGTGCGCGAGCTAGCAGACGTAGTAGGCATTTCAAAAAGTGCGGTACATCGCATATTATCTGAAAATTTGGACATGAGAAAGCTGTGTGCAAGATGGGTGCCACGTTTGTTCACACTCGAGCAAAAACAGTGTCGTGATGGTGTTTCAATTGAGTGTTTAGCGAAGTTTCACAGCAACAGAGGAGAATTTTTGCAGCGTTTCATAATCATGAATGAAACATGGGTCCATTACTTCACACCCGAGATAAAAGAATAATCAAAACAATGGACTCAAATGGGAGAACCGGCTCCAAAGAAGGCGAAGGTCGTTTCATCTGCGACAAGGTCATGGGATCGGTTTTTTGGAATGCGCGTGGAATAATTTTCATTGACTATCTTGAAAAAGGAAAAACTATCAACGGCGAGCATTATGCGAACTTATTCCAACGTTTGAGCGCAGAAATCAAGCAAGAACGGCCGCATTTGTCTAAGAAGAAAGTTGTTTCATCAAGATAATGCACCAGCTCACAAATCCGTTATTGCAATGGCCAAAATTAATGAATTAAAGTTTGAATTGCTACCTCATGCACCCTATTCGCCAGATTTAAAGCCCTCGGATTATTTTCTGTTCCCAAACTTAAAAAAATGTCTCGGTGGTCAAAGATTTTCCAACGATGAAGAAGCGAAGTCGGCAGTTAATGGCTATTTTGGGGAGCAAGACAGTTCTTATTATAAAAAGGTCATTGAACATTTCTGGGAAAAGTGTATAGGGCTTAAAGAGGATTATGTGCATCCCAAAAAAACTGATGCCATGACCTTGCCTGCAGATAAAACGGTCTTCGCTTCTTTGGAGCCGATTCTCCCTTTTGAGTCCACTGTTTTGATTGTTTTTTTGTCTCGGGTGTGAAGTAATGGATTCATGTATTATCCATGAAACTGCGCAAAAATTCTGCTTTGTTGCTGTGAAACTTCTCTAAACACCCGATTGAAACATCTTCACGACACTATTTTTGCTCAAGTGTGGGCAAACGCGATACCCATCCTGCACCCAGCTTTCTCATGTCCAAATTTTCAAATAACATGCGATGTACCGCGCTTGTTGAAATGCCTACTATGTCTGCTAGTCGACGATCATTCAGTACCGCTTTGTGGATTTTCTTCACCATTTCTGGAGTCGTCACCTCATTTGCTCGACCACTGCGATGCTCGCTTGTCAGCTCGTATGGCCTCGTTTAAACTCTGCTAACCAATGTTTCACTGTTGTAAACGAAGACGCAGGCTCACCCAGGTTAGAAACCAGTTCAGCTTTTATATCGGTTGGGTTGAGGCCTTTGAGATAACATTTTTACAAATTCAATATTGATGGCTGCCAAACAAACAACCACAACGTGGCGTCTTCAAACTTGAAACATACGGTTTATAGATTGTGTACTTTCTAGTACAGTGATATTTTCAAACAATTAACGCCACCTTTTCTCTAGGTCAGGCCGGGCACCTATGGGACCACCCTCGTATGTGAAATAGACTTACAGTTGACTGAATTCTTAATAAATCCCAAAATTTTGTTTCTATTTTCACGCATTCGATTGCCTGTTATTCGCCAATTGCTTTATTAGTAGTATAGCAATAAAAATTTCAATTAAGTTATTAACTTGTACGGTTTGTTAAAATGAACATTCTTTAATGAAGGAAAAACTAAAAAATATGTTACATACTTTAAAAAGTAAATTAAAATGAAATGTCCCGACCTCGAGGATCCCAAAAAGTTTTTTTTTTAATTCAAGGCCACCCCATATTTGTCAGTTTAGCCAAAAAGTAAACATTTAATACGTAATTAATATATAATTGAACTGTAGTGTTCCATACGCATATTGAAACATAACATTTTAACAGATCTTACATTTCTGTCATTTTTGTAAAGACGCCCTGATCTAGCTAAGGAAGAAGTCAGCAATATAACTTGAAGAGATACGATGTGTAGTAAGCAGCTCGAACAATAATATAACAGCGCCCGTTCAACATTTCCACCGTGTCAGCAATACCCCCTAACAGTATGTAAATATGCGTATCTGAAACAATGAATCCTATTACGGATACTGGAGCCGGATTGCCAGGCCTCCGACAGAATCCATACGCGCATATATACGTATTTACAAATCATTTGAGAGCCACGCAGCGGCAACGGCACCACCAGCTATAACAGCACCAACAACGACGTGACAGTGAAATATCCTATGTACACTAGTTGAACCTGCGACTGTGCCCGATAATTTATGAGAATGTACGCTAACATTTAAACGATAAACTATTCCCGACAGTGCTGTTGTCTTATTACGTCGGTATTTCTGCAATATACTGACAAAACAGAGATAAGACGTAGAATTTAGATTAATTATTTTCCTGTTTATTTACTCGTAATAGTATTATGTAGTTGGAACCACGAAAGTTTGCCAATGCATCAATAACGTTGCAAAGTACAAACATGTACCGGCATTTGTCTAATTCATCGGTAGTCACATGTATTGAAGAAGGCAAGCGTGAACGTTTTTCTAATAGAGTTACGCCCTACGTCTTGTCAAGAAATCGTGAAAACATAGAGAGATGTATGCAGAGCATGGGTATTATGTACACATGTGTATATAAAGGGTTTTCCAATAAGAACTTGACAAATTTTTTTCAAAATAAAATGCAGACCATTTGGTATATTTTAAAAACTTTATTATCGGGTTGAAGTACAATCAAAACATTTATGAATGGAACTCGACTTCGTTCATATGGCCACCGCGGGCACGTTTGCAGCGGTCGATTCGTTGGACCCAATTTTCGATGACTCGGCCACACAATTCGGCCGAAACGGCTGCTATTTCGCGTTCAATGTTGGCTCTGAGCTCTTCCAACGTTGTCGGCTTGTTGGCTAGACCAATGACTCGACGTAGTCCCAAAAAAAAAGTCTACAGGCGTTAAATCACACGAACGAGGCGGCCAATCGACTGGTCCATTTCTTGAGATAATACGCTCATCAAACTTACTCTTCAATAAATCGATTGTAACGTGTGCTGTGTAGCTTGTGGCACCGTCCTGCTGAAACCACATGTTGTCCAAGTCCATATCTTCCAATTCGGGCCAAAAATAATCGGTAATCATGGGGTGATAACGATTACCATTCACAGTAACGTGACGATCATTATCGTCGACGAAAAAATATGGCCCTATGATGCCGCCGGCATGCAAACCGCACCAAACAGTTATTTTTTGTGGATAAAGTGGTGTTTCATGAAACACATGTGGATTTTCACCCGACCAATAACGCATATTTTGCTTATTGACGAACCCGTTGAGCCAAAAATGAGCTTCGTCACTGAAAATGATTTTGCGATGAAATTGACCATCTTGGCGCATCTTTTCCAGAGCCCAATCGGAGAACGTACGTCGCTTCAAATGGTCCATCGGCTTCAATTCTTGAGTCAGCTTAATCTTGTATGGGTGTAAACCAAGATCCTTACGCAAAATTCGCCATAAAGTGGTCTGGGCGATGCCCAACTCTTGAGAACGCCGTGGAATTGACTGATTTGGATCATTTGCTACGGACGTTTCAACGGCAGTGATATTTTCGACACTTCGACCAACCCGTTGTGTCACTGGCACGGCAACATCATACAACAAATATGTAGACTCAAATTTTTGCACTAAACTTGTTACAGCCTGTCTACTAGAGAATTACGACCGAAAATCGGAGTTAACGCTCTTAAAGTAGCGGTCACCGACTCCGAATTTCTGTAGTAAATTTTTATAATTTGCAGACGTTGTTCGTTCGTGTACTTTTCCATGATGAAAATGTTAAGTTTACTGAATAAATTTACAGTGACAGTTCGATGATTAGTGAAAGGGTACGTTCACAAATTGAATTAAAAGTTGTCAAATCCCTATTGGAAAACCCTTTATAATGCAGATTATATCGTGTTTTGACTTATGAAATTTGTTTTTTCATCGGTTCCGATATTGTTATATTCCTTGTATTTTACCATCGTAATGATTTGACACATATGTCATTTTATTTTACTGACATCAAGCTTCAAAGCTATACATGTTACATTTTGCAAAAGTAATACTGTCATAGATTTATACCTTTTTAAAAATGTCGAGTTTCGTGCCTGAAAAGGTGCATTTGCGGCGGGCGTCATTTTTCTTATTTAATCAAAAGAGAAGAGCCGCTAAAAGTCATCGTTGCTGGTAGAAACTCACGAGTATACTCCAGCCATGAAAACATGTGAGGCATAATTTCGACAATTCAAAAATGGTGATTATGAGGTGCAAGATAAAGAACATTCTGGTAGACCGAAAAAGTTTGAAGATGCGAAACTGCTGGAGTTATTGCATGAAGACCTAACCCAAACTCAAAAACAATTGGCAGAAGCTTTAATGTGGCCTAAGAAACGATTAGTGGCCGATTACGAGCAATGGAAAAAATCCTAAATATGAAAAAAATGGGTGACACATCAATTGAATAACAGGCAAATGGAAAATCGAAAAATCGTCTATGAAATGCTGCTTTAAAGGTATGGTCGGAAGTCATTTCTGCATCAAATAGTGACGGGTGATGAAAAATGGTTTTATTACGAAAAACCTAAGCGCAAAAAATCATGGTTATCATCTGGCAAAGTGGGCCCATCGAATTCAAGGCCAAATCGGTTTGCTCGGTGTTTGGTGGGACCAGAGTGGTGTGGTGTATTACGAACTGTTAAAATTTGGCGAAACAGTTAATATTGCTACCGATAACAAATTATCAATTTGAACCATGTATTGACAGAAAAACGTCCAGAATAGGCCCGAAGACACAATAAATTGATTTTATAGCACGATAACGCACCATCCCATACAACAAAACTGGTCAAGGAAGCGTTCAAAGCACTTGGATGGGACATAATATCGCACCCGCCGTACGCTCCAGACCTTGCCCCGGCCGACTATCACCTTTTCGCATCAATGCGACACGTGCTTCCAGAGCAGCACTTTGCCAACTTAACAACTTAGAAAATGGCTCGACGAATGGTTTTGCTCAAAGGAGAAATAGTTTTTTTGGGATGGCATTCGTATATTGCCTGGAAGATGGGTAAGATGTATAGAATCAAATGGCCGATACTTCTCGAAAAATATGTAGTTTTTTTTTACGAAAAAGCCGGTAATAACTTTTCGGTACACCTGGTATATGGATAAGTGGTCTTAAGTAACTGTTCGAACCAAATTTTAAAAAACTAATAAAAGACTAAACGATGTTGTTAATGTATTCCAATATTTCGAATTTGCAAATACAGAAAACTTAAAATCCCACGAAAACAAGCAACTAAAATTACGATTTGCGGAAATCTGAAATCTCACCATCCGTTATTGAATCAGGGAAACTCATTTTAGATGAAGGTAAACACGGCAAGTAAACAAACTTTAGATTATAGGAACTGGCGTTTCTATTTTACGCGGTGAAATTTGTCTAAAACTCGATTAAAAATACATAGCCGCCGACATGTTTTAACGTTAAAACGCGGTCGAAAATTTTCTCAAAGTAATGCAGGTAAATTTACCATGAAAATATTCGCGCACCGAGAAAATTAGGTCACATTCTTCAGATCTAATGGGCTTTTCAACAATGGAAAGAGAGCTTATTGTTATCGATGCTGTGTGGTGAGCTAAAAGGAGATAATTTACGGGGCTTTTATGATTTTTTTTTACGATTCGCTAAATTCGGAAGTCAATCTTTGAATCGAAGGGACCATAGATCATGTAAAAGTTTGAATGTCAAATATAATTTATAATTTTTTACGTATGCCATTGTCAGATTGTAGATATTAAAAAAAAATTTTTTTAAGTTCCGCTTTCTTAATCAAAACGTTAATCAATTAAAGTTGATATAATTCCTTTCCACAAATAATTTTCGTACTTTGTATACGTATTTCTACAACTAAGTTGTCATCATCAGAATAATCACAGTGGTTAATTATCTGCTGATAATTTGCACAATAATTTTCGTATACTGTATACGTATTTCGACAACTAAGTTGTCATCATTAGAATTAATCGCAGTGATTAATTATTTGCTGATGATAACAATTAAGTTGTCAAAATACGTATTCTATGAAAATGATTGTGGAAAGGGGTTATATTAATCTTCATTAATTAATTCAATCAACCACAGTTTTCATTAAAATTTACAATCAAAGCATTGTTCACCATATACAGGGTGTCCCATGACATAAGTACCACATCTTAAAGATGTGTTACTGAACTAATTTCAAGTTAAAAATGTCTAATAAACATACATATGTCAAAACTTAGAATTAATCACATTGATTAATTATCTGCTGATGATAACAATTTAGTTGTCAAAATACGTATTCAAAATATGAAAATTATGAATTTGATCACTGCACAGTATTAGATTTTTCCCGTTTTAAAAAAATACCGTGACAAGTCAAATGAGAAAATATAAAATGAGGAAACGCCATATGTGTTGGTAAAAAAAGTAGTACAATTTTTAGAAAAATAGAAACGACGAATCTAAAAGCGCCATCTCTTATCGAACGGCATAATTTATTGAACAACCTAGTATAAGGTTTTTCAATAGGGATGATATGATTTTGAAGTGACGTTTCGGCCATTTGTAATATGTCATGATCTGTCATTTGTTTTTCATTGTGTTTACAATTTCATCATGGAGAGATATACGCAAGAACAACGTTTACAAATTATTCAGTTTTATTATCAAAATAATCGTTCTCCAATTGCAATTTTTCGTGCGCTTTTGCCATTTTATGGTCGTAAGAATCGTCCAAGTGTGCTCGCTATTCGTCGATTGTTAAAAATTTTGAGGTTACATTTTCTTTACATAATTTTCAAGTGCCAGTAAGACAAAGAACCGCTCGAAGTAATGCAAATATTGCTGCCGTTCAGGCAAGTGTTACTGAACACCGTAATTTGTCGATTCCAAGACGTTCTCAACAATTGCGACTGTCTCAAACCACAACCTGGCGGGTTTTAAGAAAGGATTTGGGTTTGCATCCCTATAAAATTGTTCTCACTCAAGAACTGAAGCCATTGGACCACCGTAAACGTCGTGAATTTGCTGATTTTGCCTTGGAACAACTTGAAAACGATAACGATTTTTTTAAGAAAATCATCTTCACTGATGAGGCTCACTTTCATCTGGATAGTGTGGTAAATAAACAAAACTGTCGATTCTGGTGCGAAAAAAATCCACAAATTATTTATGAAAAACCATTACATTCACCTAAATTGACAGTTTGGTGTAGTTTTTGGTATGGTGGAATCATCAGTCCGTACTTCAAAATGAAGCTGGTAACACCGTTACTGTCAATGGAGATCGGTATAGATTGATGATAACCAACTTTTTATGGCCGACATTGGAAAAAGTTGATCTTGACAACATTTGGTTCCAACAAGACGGGGCTACGTGCCACACAGCAAATGCAACAATAGAATTATTGCGAGAAAAGTTTGGAGATTCGATTATTTCAAGAAATTGTGATATTGAATGGCCTCCAAGAAGTTGTGATTTAACACCATTAGACTATTTCTTGTGGGGTTATTCGAAGTCATTGGTCTATCGAAATAAACCAGACTCTCTTCAAGCTTTACAAGTCAATGTTGAACGTGCCATTCATGACATACGACTAGATTTAGTGGAAAAAGTGCTCGAAAATTGGGTTCATCGAATTCGTTCCTGCAGAAGAAGTCGTGGAGGCCATTTGAATGACGTTTTATTTAGAACTTAATTGTATCGATTGTACTTCACATTAAATAAAAAACTTTTGAATTTTCTTAACAATAAGTGTGTTTTTTTTAAAGAAATCATATCATTCTTATTGGAAAACCCGTTATTACTAAAGATTATTTTAATTATGCGTATATTACATCCTTAGATGTCGAGAGCTTATTCGTTACTTAAATATAAGAACATCGTTTCAGCACGGCCTACGTTGCTCTCCGAGACAAGGTGGAAACTTACGTCATGCTGCAGACATTTTTTCAGTCTTATCCATTTTGCGCTACGCAACATCAGTTGCGAATAATGTCTGTTATTTATAAAACAAAACAAAACTGATATAATTAGCGTATGTACCAATAGGTCGCCCGTTGGTTCGTACACTCGCCTCATTACGATCCTGGCTCCCGGGAAAATTATTCCGATGCAAGTTTCACAGTTAATAACAACTAGAATTCCGTTGAAAAATTTAGCAATTTTTAAGTATTTTACGCAGGTATTCCTACGCAGCTAATAAACTTAATTTATTGTGGATATCTTCCTATTGTGCTATATTGAAGTAAATTTATTGCTTCCGCAGAATAAATTTCTTTAAGCTCTCCTTTTGCGTATGAAAAACATTTATGATTAATGCTTTATATTTCCGTTTTAGACAAAGGTATAAGATAAACAAATATGAACGTGTAGTTTCTTATATACAGTATGCTCTGCATTTTATTCAAAAACAATAATAAAAACATTTGGGAGGCACGTTTCCTATTTTAATAGACAATATTTTCTGAGCGTTTGATCTCTTAGCCCGCGTTTACAATCGGCATTCTATTGTGTTGATCGAGAATGACAAAGCGGTTCGCTTTTCTATGAGAACCGTTACATTTTAAATTTTTAAGACAAGTAAAATATATACCTGCGTACAAATTGCTGAGCATTTTAAATTTAAAGTTTCTGTACAGAAAGAATCATTCAAATGTACAGAAAAGATGGGGAAAAATCGAAATCACACGTTATGTTCTTGTGGGCTTTCGGGAACCGCGTCACTGGTACAACTAAAACTCAGTTTCAGTGCAACAAACAGTAGCAGTAGTTGAGGCCTGAAGATGTCTCATACGAATGGGTACGAAACATCGGCAGTTATACCAGTGATGCGGTTCCAGCCGGAAGCCCAGAAGAAGATAGTATGGACCACGACAGCTGAAGTCTACTTACCAGAGTCACACGTTATGTATTTATATACCATTTTACTGAAAATTTAAATTATTTTCTAAAGCAGTCGCCGGATACCATTTGTAATTTTAACGCGAAAACGTAGTACTACTGAATCACATTATAAGTACGCACATAAATACATAAAAATTCTAAATTCACAGGAAATATTATATATAATTTTCCTGGCATCTTTTATTCTGTAGAATGTGTTCATTTTATTGCGTAGGTTCACAATATTAATGGACAGTGACAAATTTGTGAAAATGTTTAGTTTTTGCACAATAAAGGAAATAAAGGAAAGGAACTTTTTTAAAATAAAAACAAAAGCTTACTATTTTGGTGAAATTCATTTATTTTATTCAAAGTAGTCGCCTTCGGCTTCAACACAACGTTTTGCACGGTCATTTAATATGCCGAATGAATTTTTAAGTTCATCTTTAGAGATGTCCTTCAAGATCACTGTCGACGACCTTTTAATGGCTTCGAAGTCGGCATAACGCTGTCCTTTCATTGGCAAATGCAGTTTGGAGAATAAAAAGAAATCAAAGGGGGCCAAATCCGGTGAATATGGTGAATGGTTGATGATTAAAACGCCATCTACAGTTAGAAAATTAGTAATAAGCGTCGGTGAGATAGTGTATTATCATGTAATAAGCGCCAGCAACCATTTACACGATATTGAAGGCGCACACGACAAGTACGCGCCAAAAGACGCACAAACTCTTTGTGCACCATACCTTTCGAATCATAAAAACAAATCAACATGTTTTCATTTTTGACTTCTCCAAACAGCTTTTTTGCAATCTTTCTTTGCTTCTTTGCTTATGACGACACCATAGCCCGCCCCTATTGGGCAGACTCCACTATTCAGGGCTATTTATCATTTGGCAGATTGTCGAAATTGGTTTTGCATAATATTTGAGGCGAGCCAATGTGAAACAAAATAAAATGTGATAGTATAAACTTATTTAACACCTTAAGCATACATTTTACAATACTTATATAAGTATTGTATATACATGCAGTAAATTTATAAAGTGTGAGTTTTTTTTGAACAGATGATTTTGTATTTCATTTTGTAACCAGCATTGTAAACCAGATATACGTATATTTGATCAATAAGGTTGATATATAACCCCTTTCCACAATTAACTATTTGTAAATTCTGTATGTAACACGGCGAAGAAATTGTACGAAAAATAAAGTGTGCGATCCGCACCGTTGCAAACCACAGTGCACATCTTGGTTTTGAACAGAGTTTATGATTTTTTCGCCGTGTTTTACCAGGTGCGACACTTTGAAATTATCTGCTGATGATGACAACTTGGTTGTCGAAATGCGTATACA
Organism: Dermolepida albohirtum; assembly: GCA_031893035.1. NCBI lineage: Eukaryota > Metazoa > Arthropoda > Insecta > Coleoptera > Scarabaeidae > Dermolepida > Dermolepida albohirtum. The sequence goes on from JAVIWB010002601.1 coordinate 83,768, forward strand.
GAATTTACAAATAGTTAATTGTGGAAAGGGGTTATATATCAACCTTATTGATCAAGTCAATCAACCACAGGCTCCATCAAATTCAACTAGATATACGTATATATCGGGGAAAACCTGTGTTGTAATTGCTTGCGTATTACTCTGATAGTACATCTATATATTATTACTATCTATTGAAATTGTGGCAATTAGAGATTTTATTATTTCTGTTACTCAATATGTGCCATGTTACATTATTACATCTTGTTTTCTTGCTTATCAATCAACTAACAACCCGTAACTGAAGTAGTGTACCAAACATTTTAAATTTTTTTCCTTATATTACGTCTTCATTACTGTTGCTAATTTTTCAATGACAGATCTTATTTAGTGACGAATCACTAGTCGAGGCGATCACAGACTCTTCGGAACTTTATAGAATAGATCGCGTAGCGCGAAGCGTTAAACATTTCGCCTCTGCGATGATATGGTCGTGCATACTGAAACTGGAACAGGACTGTATTTTACCCAAGGTACAATAAATCAATATCAATACTAAAATGTAATAGAAACCGCTTTCGGACCGTTTATTACTTCACTACATACAGACGAAGATCTTTTTGTGTTTACGCAAGGGGTTTTTAGGAAGAAATATTAACTTATAGATATCTTATAAACATCAGCATGTTTTGACGGACCGAGCAAACATTACCACGAATTCGGGCGCGACTCTGTGATTAACATTCTGCAGATGACAACTTAGTTGTCGAAATATGTATACAGTGTACGAACATTGGTGTGGTAAAGGTTTTTTTTTTAGTTGTTCTCATTCATTCAAGCAACAGCAGTTTCCAATAATAACATCTTAAAGAGTTTATTTGGAAAAAATATCTAAAAATACGTAAAACTAGTTTCTGATAAATAATCGAATCGATTGAATACGCATTCGCAAACTATTCTTAAAATTAACCCGACCAAATGAGGACGCGCATTTTATTACTCCAACTTCCTTTCGCTCGAAAGTTCGTCTTCACTCGCGAAAATAGAATTTCGGCCTTTATTTTTTCTAAATTACCCAATAGCAATTTCTTGCCGTCTATTTATTAAACTTGTTGGGTTCTTTCACTTAGTTTCTTTTCCATTCCGCTCGGATATTTATTCACCTCACACCGAGTCCCTTTTAGAAGAGACCACTACGACTACTGACTATAGCACTTACTTTTCCGCTCCGAACGAAAAAAAAGAAAAACTTCACCGAAAGTATCTTGTGCGTAAGTTCTATGTCTTGTTCTCCTTTACTTGTAGAGATGAGGAACTGATAGAATGGTGGATGGCCTTATCTATGTACATCTACATATATATGTTGTATCGATTCCAGTTGGATGGATAAGTTTCAACGCCATCGGGGCGCAAGCGTGCAATCTACGCGCGCTCAGAATCCGTTAACAGTACAAATTCGCGTCCAGTTTCCCAGCTGCCGCATCCTCATGCGAATATATCTTAACTCTCTCAAAATAATATAATATACGAATACCATAATCGTATGAAAGCTTCGTAAACTTCCATATATTCATCCTAATCATTATTTATTTAAATCATTGGTAATAGATAACCACCTTTTCCCCTCGAATATAAACGAAATTTTGTGCTTTTGCGTTAATCTATCTCGATTCCGAAATAGCAAAGTTTAGGAACCGTTCGTGACTAGAAAATATGAACTGTTACAGTATGAATTTATTTTTACATATTTGTGTTGAATAAACTATTTTGTGTTGCTGTATAAATCGCAAAAAGAGACGAAGCGTGCGTTAACAGAAACTTTACGAAACCTCAATTAAATATTGCAGTTGAATTCGAAAGAAACAAGAAACTCAAAAGTGTTTCTGAACGAACTGCACAAACCAGTGTTCACCAGCAGGAATTACTAGATTAATCATTCCTATTGTAAGTTATATGTTTGTGTATCTTATATGTACTTATGCAAATACACACACCCACACAAAAACAAAGTATTAATTTCACAATGAGGCTGCTACCTGGGCGAGAGACATTTCTTCGCGTTGGATTTTTTAAATACAAATACAATGAAAGAAAGAGGGAAAAGGAAAAATATATATACATTTAACGCACTATATCATTCCCTTTATTTTCATTTCCCTTTTGTTTAGCATTCCCGTCACATACTATTCGCAGATATTTTCTTTTTATTGTAGAAGAACTCTTTTCTTCGCTCATACTGGCTGTGGGTTAAATAATAATATAAAGCGCTGGCATTTTTGTATTATTTATTTAAATGTAAACGGTGAAACGAACTCCAATATCTCTCTTTTCTTTTATAAATACGTTCGAGACGATTTATTTTTAAAGAATTTTAAATGTAGGAGAATAGCTTATAATTTTACTTCAACATTTTGAGAACCTATCTAAAATTACGTTCGAAAACGTTTGAGTAACTTTAAATAATAATATGCAGCGATATTTCGAACCAATAATTTTCACCACTCGTAATGATGTACACCAGATGAAAGAATGGAACCATCCATTAGCAAAACTATCTAATACCAAATTCCACCATCTCAGAAAACACTTCAACATTTTGAGGATCTATCTAAAATTACTTTCGAAAGCTTTTGAGTAACTTTAAATACTAATATGCAGCGATATTTCGAAACAATAATTTTTACCACTTTACCAGATGAAAGAATGGAACCATCCATTAGCAAAACTATCTAATATCGAATTCCACCATCTCACAGTCTTCTTTGCGAATTGGAGCTAAGTTGTGGGGAACCCAACATACGTGTTCTTTCAAATGCTAGACCAAGATGGTACTAATTGCCTTTTCTTCCAATCTTTAATGTTGCTTAATTACATCTTTTCCTCGATCATCTCCAGGACAATATCAATATTTTCTTTAAATAACAATTTCTGGTTTTGGTTTGAGTTCCTAAATCAGGAACTGTATACACTAGATAAAATAATCTATTATCAAAGCCATTTGATATCAAATTCCATCTCACAAAGTCTTCTTTTCGAATTGAGGTCAACTTGTGGTGAATCCAAGGGAGATTAAGTTTACGTGTCTTGTCAAATGCTAAAGTAAGATGGTGTTCATTTCCTTTTTTGGCAATCTTTAAGGTTGCTCGAAAGTACCAGACAATAATATTTCAGTTTCCTTCAACCATCTCCATAACAAAATCAATACTTTTTTAAGTAACAGAGTTTCTGGTTTAGGTCCGAATTCCTAAACCAGGAACTGCATACACTAGATAAGGTAATCTATTAGATAAGCGATTTAGTAACAAATTCCATCTCACAAAGTCATCTTTTCGAATTGAGGTCAAGTTGTGGAGAATCCAAGGGAGATTTAGTTTGCGTGTCTTTTCAAATACTGAAGGAAGATGGTCTTCATTTTATTTTTTGTCAATCTTTAAGTTTGCTCGAATGTACCATAGAGTAGTATTTCAGTGTCCTTCATCCATCTCCATATGAAAACCAATACTTTTTTAAGTAACAAAGTTTCTGGTTTAGGTCCGAATTCCTATACCAGGAACTGTATACACTAGATAAGTTAATCTATTAACAAAGCGATTTAGTAACAAATTCCGTATCACAAAGTCTTCTTTTCGAATCGAGGTCAAGTTGTGGGGAATCCAAGGGAGACTATGTTTACGTGTCTTTTCAAATTCCAAAGTAAGATGGTGTTCATTTCCTTTTTTTGGCAATCTTTAAGGTTGCTTGAATACATCATACAGTAATATGTCAGTTGTCTTCAATCATCTCTAGAAGGAGGTCAATATTTTTTGCAGTAACACAGTTTCTGGATTAGGTTCGTGTTCCTAAAGCAGAAGCTGTGGTCATCGAAAAAAATGTTGATCTAGTTCTGGTGATGTTTGGATTGAGATGATGGAGTTTACAATACATTTAAGGAAAGTCCACAGCTTCATGATAGCTAAGCAATAACCCATCAGCGTACACTCTTGCGCTATTATCTTTATATTATATTTCGAGATTTTGTTGTACCATCTATTTCCTCAAAGAAGTTCTCTTTTTTCCACATCTTTCTCTTAAGTTGGGGCATGAACATTTAGCAGACTAATTTTCTGGTATCTTTTATACCCAGCAAACACATTCTGTCTGAAATAGTTTTGTATTCTATTAAATTTTCGTTCATTTTCTTAATAAGAAGGAAACCTCTTCCTAACGTTCTAGAATCAAATTTATGGTTAGAATAAAACGGCCAGCATATTAAAAAAAAAATATGCGAAAATATTATATACATACTAAAAGTAGTCATGATTTCTAAGAGTGAAATTGCTATTTAAAATTTTATAGCACGTAATTGTGTATTTATAAATAAATGATGTTTCAAATTGCGCGCTTTTAAGAATAAATAAATTATAGATGGCGCACTGAATTTGTCTGGATATGTGGGCATTTAAAAAGTGTGATGTATGACATTTATAAAAATTACTTCGTATACGGTACAACAAAGTGTTCAAATTGTTGAATTATTTTATGAAAATCAGCGTTCTGTGAAAAGAGTTTTTAGAAAATTATGTGAATTCTATGGTTTACATAATTGTCCAACTGAAAGCACTACTGGTCGAATTATTAAAAAATTTCAAGAGACCGGTTCCGCGGAAGGTCAAAAAAGTGAAAAATACAGTCGTAGTGGTCGTTCACAAGAAAACGTTGGTTTGGTTCGTTGAAAGTGATCCTGAAATGTCCATTAGACGACGTTCACAGCAACTTGGACTTAGTGGATCAACAACATGGCGTATTTTACACAAGGATTTAACTCTGAAGGCATATAAGGTTGAAATAACGCAGGAACTGAAGCCATTAGATCATATAAAACGTCGTCATTTGTCAATTTCATCAATGAACAACCACCTGATTTTTCTCAAAAAATAATGTTTTCCAATGAGGCACATTTGGAATTTGGTGGCTATGTTAATAAACAAAATTGCCGTATCTAGGGTGAGGAAAATCCACGAATTATTCATGAGAAACCTATGCATCTTAAACGAGTTACTGTTTCGTGTGCATTATGGTCAGGTGGTGTAATTGGACCTTACTTCTTTGAAAATGCTGCTGGTGAAGCTGTAACTGTCAATGGTAATCGATATCGTCGGATGATAACCGAATTCTTGTGACTTGAATTAATGAATTTTGAACTAGAGGATATGTGGTTTGAACAGGATGGCGCTACAACTCACTTTGCACACGAATTAATTGATTTATTGAGAGAAAAATTTCTTGGACGTATAATCTCAAGGAAAGGTGATGTTAATTGGCCACCAAAATCATATGATTTGACACCGTTTGACTATTTTCTTTGGGGATTATGTCAAAAGTTAGGTTTATAAAAACAATCCACAATCAATTGCCGCTTTGAAAGATGAAATTATTCGGGTCATTGATGAGATAGAGCCTCAGTTATGTCAAAATATCATTGAAAATTTTAACAAGAGAGTGGACGTCTGTGGAGCTGCGAGAGGAGGCCATTTAGTAGATATTATTTTTCACATATAAATGTCATAACTGATGCTTCAATTATCAATAAACTGTTTTTGAAAGTGAATGCAAATTATGTGATTTAATTATTCTTAAAAAAACCGCGAAATTTGAAACACTTTTTAGATCTTACCTTCTTTCGAAAATAAAAACGCATTGCCTTCAATTCCTTTTCTAAACTCTTTAATAGATGAAAGTGTCATATTTTGTGGCCCTACTGATTATTACTTAAGTATATTACCCCCATACTTCTTTAAATATTTTTTATATTCTCTATTTAATGACGTTACAACTCGTTTTCTAATATCCTCCTTCTTGAATAATGCTATTACCAGTCTGATATTTAAATTCGTAGGTATAATACTGCGAAATCATCTAAACGTCTTACGGGCGAGGCTCACATTTCAAGATTAAAAGTTACAAATTCAAATCTATAATTTACATATTAAGCGAAATTCGAATTCTCTTGCCGAGGTAAGGATGCGACCTACCCAGAATGTAACCTTATGCATTAATAATTTTGCTAGTTCGCGGAAGGCGAATTAGCATTCAATCTTCTAACATTTTGTAAAAAATAATAAATTAGGTAAATAAAAAAATGACTTTTTAAATTTAAATGTAATTTTGATGGAGCCTGTAGTTGATTAACTTAATCACTGTAGGTTGATATATAATCCCTTTCCACAATTTTCGTATTCTGTATACGTATTTCCACAACTAAGTTGTCATCAGCAGATAATTAAACGGTATCTTACCAGGAAAACTGCGGCAAAATACCAGTACGAAACAAATTCCGCACACGATTTGTACCGTTAAGAGCCAAAACGAACACTGTATATTCGTTCCGAATAATTTTTAAAAGATTGTACTCTAGCCTACTGTGATAAAAGACAAAAGGAAAAAGAAAAAAGAAAAAAAGGGAAAGAACAGAAAAATACCTACGTGTGTTTATTACAGTCTCCCTTGTCTGTTGTTTAAGAGATCGAAGAGAGATGAGTTATGTTTGGGGCCCAGGTCAGTGTTCAACACTTGACCTTTATTCTTCAAGGTGTACTTCGTGAAATTCAAAATGATTTAAATTTTTTGTTAGTTTTAAGTGTAACTCGTATAATTCTAGCTCTAATCTGCTTCTGTTACTATGCAGATATTTCATTTCAAGTTTTACGTAATAAAATGCAAAAACTCAAAACTTATTTTGACGGAAATCAAAAATTTTCTAAAAATTTAGCAAAAACTAGTATTTTGCGAAAGTCATTGCACATTCAAAAATGTTTACGCTGACACTCCTGAAGGTCCTAAAAACGATTTTCAACATTTATTTCACTCCTTCGGTTAGATACAAGACTTAAAATGTTATAGTACGATCTTAACTTTTGAATGTTTAAATAGATTATCTCTAAATTTTGAACGGTTTCGCAATAAAAAATAGCGTGTTTATCTTCTGACAGTTCAAAACTATTGTTCTACGTACTAGAAGGCTAAAATTCAAAACTTTTTATTTTGGCAAAAATTCCACTTTTTCCAAAGGGGTATACTCGCAAAAATTGGTATTCACTTTCGAAGGTCCTAAGGGTAATTATGAAGTCAAAATTTATCTAACTCTTTTGGTTTAATCTTGAAAGGATAGAAGACTTAAAGGTTATAATACAATCTTAGCTTTTGAATATGTAAATGGATTATCTCTAAAGTTTGGATGGTTTCGCAATAAAAAATAGTGTGTTTGTCTTCTGATAGTTCAGAAATATCGTTTTGCGTACTAGAAGGCTAAAATTCAAAACTTTTTATTTTGGGAAAAATTTCACTTTTTCCAAAGGGGTATAGTCGCAAAAATTGGTATTTTGCAAAAGTCATTGCACATTAACAAATGCTTGTGCGCTTATACTTCCGAAGGTCCTAAAGATGATTTTGAAATCGAAATTTATTTAACCCTTCTGGTTTAATCTTGAAAGGATAGAAGACTTAAAGGTTATAATACAATCTTAATCTTTGTATATGTAAATGGATTATCTCTAAAGTTTGGATGGTTTCGCAATAAAAAATAGTGTGTTTGTCTTCTGATAGTTCAGAAATATCGTTTTGCGTACTAGAAGGCTAAAATTCAAAACTTTTTATTTTGGGAAAATTTCACTTTTTCCAAAGAGGTATACTCGCAAAAATTGGTATTTTGCAAAAGTCATTGCACATTAACAAATGCTTGTGCGCTGACACTTCCGAAGGTCCTAAAGATGATTTTGAAATCGAAATTTATTTAACCCTTCTGGTTTAATCTTGAAAGGGTAGAAGACTTAAAAGGTTATAGCGCAATCTTAACTTTCGAATGTTTAAAGAGATTATCTCTAAAGTTTGGATCGTTTCGCAATAAGAAATAGTGTGTTTGCCTTCTGATAGTTCAGAACTATCGTTTTGCATACTCGAAGGCTAAAATTCAAAACTTTTTATTTTTCCAAAAATTTCACTTTCTTCAAAGGGGTATACTCGCAAAAATTGGTATTTTGCAAAAGTCATTGTACATTAACAAATGCTTGTGCGACCAATAGTGCTTTCAGATGGACGATTATGTAAACCATAAAATTAAGGTAGTTTTCTAAAAACTCTTTTCACAGAACGCTGATTTTCATAAAATAGTTCAACAATTTGAACGCGTTGTTGTACCGTGTACGAAGCCATTTTAATAAATGTCATACATCACACTTTTTTAATATCCACATACCCAGACAAATTCAGTGCGCCATCTATATTTTATTTAATCTTAAAAAAACCGCTTAATTTGAAACAGCTTTTTGATTCAATAACTAAAATTAAAAGTATAGGATTATATACATTAGACATTCTTTTCAAATGAACCCGACAATATACAAAATAGGAAAACATATAATAACCATAAATATATCAATAAAACCTTACCAGGATTGCATTCGGGAAAACGCAAATATGTACACTTAATACTTAATAGGTACAATAGGTGTACTTAAAACGAATATAAGCTGTATTTAAAGGATTAACATTTATTGCACTTTTAAAATTAAATTTATAACAAATACAAATGCATTCCGAATATACAATACATTTACAGCCCTTGTATAATTAGATCCTTTCTGACAACTACGTTAATAATACACTAAGGCAAAACATACATATACTTAAAATAATATGAATACTATAAGGTAGTAAGACCTTCCTAAGCAATACCAATTCAGTAACATATTTATTTAAAAGAAAGCAAAAATAAAAATAGAAAATAAACATATTCTATCCGAAAAATAACGCATACCATTGCAAGACAAACACTCGTTCAATATTGCTCCTTATTTTCATACACGAAAGCTATATTATGTGAAGCGTTTATTGTTAACTCAAGTGTTATTTTATTGAATATGCTGTGCCACTCAAAATATTCGTTTAAGACATTAAATTTTATCATGGAAAGTGTTTTCAATTTATCTTTCTATATTACGCTTCAAAAAGAGTAAACTCATATATTAGGAGTTGGATTTTAAAATCGCAAAACAGAGATTTGGTGTATTTTAATGTTTGATGAGTTTTACTTGTAATCGATTCTAAATAAAATTGACAGAGTAGCTGACTTCATCTGGACTTTCTTGCAGTATTATAAATAAAATAATGTATATTATTTAGGTAGCTTTATATTTTTTAAGTATTGATATTTTCTGACCAGAAGTATCCGACCTAACAAAGAAAACACAAAAATTTTGGAAAGAAATGTATTTATTTTTCAACATAACATCCTTTCAGGTCTATACACTTTTCTCAACGAAGTTCGATATCCTCTTTATAATAAGAACTGTCTTGCTCCTCAAAATAGCCATTAACTGCCGACATCACTTCTTCATCGTTGGAAAATCTTTGATCACTGAGCCAATTTTTCAAGTTTGGGAACAGAAAATAATCCGAGGGGGCTAAATCTGGCGAATAGGGCGCATGAGGTAGCAATTCACACTTTAATTCATTAATTTTGGCCATTGTAATAACGGATTTGTGAGCTGGTGCATTGTCTTCATGAAACAACACTTTCTTCTTAGTCAAATGCGGCCGTTTTTGCTTGTTTTCTTCGCTCAAACGTTGCAATAAGTTCGCATAATACTCGCCGTTGATAAATTTTCCCTTTTCAAAATAGTCAATCAAAATTATTCCACGCGCATCCTAAAAAACTGATGCCATGACCTTGCCTGCAGATGAAACGGTCTTCGCCTGCTTTGGAGCGGGTTCTCCCTTTTGAGTCCACTGTTTTGATTATTCTTTTGTCTCGGGTGTAAAGTGATGGACCCATGTTTCATCCATGGTTATGAAACGCCGCAAAAATTCTGCTTTGTTGTTGTGAAACTTCGTTAAACACTCAATTGAAACATCTTCACGACACTGATTTTGCTCGAGTGTGAGCATACGCGGCACCCATCTTACACACAGCTTTCTCATGTCTAAATTTTCAGATAATATACGATGTACCGCACTTTTTGAAGTGCCTGCTATGTCTGCTAGCTCGCGCACTTTCATTTGACGATCGTCGAGTACCGCTTTGTGGATTTTTTTCACCATTTCTGTAATCGTCACCTTATTTAGTCGACCACTGTGATGCTCGTCTTGACAGCTCGTGCGGCCTCGTTTAAACTATGCTACCCAATATTTCACTATCGTAAACGAAGGAGCAGACTCACCCAGAGTAGAATCTAGGTCAGCTTTAATATCAGTTCAGTCTTTCAAAAGTATTGTATCATGTAACGATGACCAATTTTCTCCATTTTCACAAATTCACTGAAAACGCTCACTATTGATGGCTACCAAACAAATACTAAACAACGTGGCGTCTTCAAACTTGAAACACATGCTTTATAGATTGTGTACTTTCTAATACAGTGATATTTTTCAAACAACTACCGCCATTTCTAGGTCAGACTGGGTACTTACGGGACCATCCTCGTATATACCATCCGTCTCTACATAACGAACTAAGATAATTTTCTATATTTCGTTTGCGTTAAATCACATAAAATAAGCCCATACCCCTACATAATCCAGAACCTTTGATCTATCTTTATTTCCTTGCTCTCGCATTCGATGTGTGTATACGTATGTATATACTACATGCAAGTATATGTGCCCAGAGACCGTGGTCCCATTTTGCCCTATCATCCCAGGCGTATACAGACCGTTAAAACTATGACCGCCTCACTGCCTTGTACAAATCACTAAATCTGTTAGAACGTGCTTCCCTGCTGAAAGTTATACTACACTGGAACGTTTTATAGATACGGAGAACATAAAATCTAGTAATTGTATGTTAACCCGGCTTTATCTAATGTGTGGACTATCGGATGTAGTACATCTGAAACTCGAGCGGATATCTTTAGGCAATGTTTTCTTATGCTCTGCTTGTGTGGAGATAGCGATATATGTTACACATAAGTATTTGTGTACATTTGACGTACGACCAATACCATAATGTTCGTCGTTTCATGATAAAAGGATTAATACGTTTTAATAGAAGGAATTTCGTTTGATCTCTCTAGCTGACGCGTGTATTATAGCGGAGGATGAGGAAGTCAGTTGTCTTTTATAGTAAAACAGTCATGCAAATGAGGAGTTTTGCAGTTTCATTTTTAAATTTAGTAACGTACTTGAAACAAAAATAAATAGCGAATGAATTATTGGAGTTAAATTGTAAAAGTCGAAGTTATCTTTGATCTTTTCCCACCATGCAATTACAGTAAACTGTACTGAGTTGACAAAAGAAAAGTGCATGATACGAGGGAGCGTTTTTATATTCGCGGAATGGGGGACAAGAGGTGGAAATAAAAAAACCAAATTATTTTTGTTTTTCAATATATTCACCTGCAAGACGGATACATTTTTCACATCTTTCAATTAATTTATTTATACCCTCATAAAAAAATGATTTCTCTTTATCTGCAAAATACGCCGAAACTGCCTCCTTGACTTCATCATCGGCAGTAAATTTTTTACCTCGCAGCTCTTTTTTCATTTTCGGAAACAGGTAATAATCACTCGGGGCCAAGTCTGGGCTGTAGGGTGGGTGATTCACAATTTCGAAGCCCACCTTATGCAGGGCAGCTAAGGCAACGCGGCACTTGTGGACGGGCGCGTTGTCGTGCAAAAGCAGAACACCTTTTGTCAATTTTCCCCCTCTTTTCTCTTTAATGGCTTCTTTTAGTCGCTCTAATATTGAAGCGTAATATTCTCCGGTTATAGAAACATCTTTATCTTTATAATCAATCAACAATATTCCTTCCGAGTCCCAAAATACCGTTTCCATGAGTTTCCCAGCTGATTGTGACACTTTACATTTCTTGGGAGGTGCTGTGCCCTTTTTATGCCACTGCATGGAGTCTTGTTTGGACTCAGGTTCATAATGATGAACCCAAGTTTCGTCTTCAGTAACAATTCCACTCAATACACCATCCTTGTCTTCATTACAGAGGTCCAAAAATGCACGCGAACACTCTACGCGCTGTTGTTTTTGCGGCGGCGTGAGCATTCTCGGCACCCATCTTGCGCTGACCTTAGACATGCCGAGATGATCGTGTAGGATTTTAAAAATTGTTGTATCGGATACTCCAACCATTTCTGCGAGTCGTTTCTTCTTTAGTCGAGCATCTTCGAGTACAATTTGTTCAACTTTTTGGATAAGTGCTGGCATGGTCACCTCAATGCTCCTGTCCGGCCTCGGGTCGTCTTCAAGGGATTACCTTCCTTGTATAAATAAACTATGCCACTTGTATACCATGGTTTTTCCTGGACAAGAGTCGCCGTAAACCAATGACATCTCATTCATTATGGTCGCGACTGATTTTCCTTGCATGGTAAGGAACTTTATAACGGCACGATATTTGATTTTTTCCATATTTCACTTTTCACTCCTGATTATGTTACTTGGTTGACGATAGCTCAAAGACTAACTGTCTAATAACAATGAAACTTCGTATTTATACTAATCATGAGTCGCTGCATAGGCCACGCCCCCAATGCGCCTACTCACCCCTCTACAACCCGCTCATTCCGCGAATATAAAAACGCTCCCTCGTATTTATTTTGATTTACTATTTATCATTTCTTTAATAAATTGTTACTAATTGGTAGTATTTCTAAGCGTTTATCTCTTATGTTAGTGTTTCTTAACTATTTAATATTTACACAAATTTAAATCACAATTCTCATAGCGCCCCCACCTTCTTTATTTAATAATTTCCTATTGAAATCGTATTGTAATTGAAATATTGCTTTCTAACGGGTCTTCCAATAGAGACTTCCGGACTTTGACAGTTGATAGCGGCCATATTGTTGAAGCTACATATGTTGAATTGACTGTCATTTATTCAGTCTATCTTGTCAAATCACCACGGACGGATATAGCGTTCAACAACACTAGTAAATGATAAAATTGTTTTGTCAAAATGGGTGTTCTGTTTGGCAACGTTTCGTGCGCTTCGCCCATTTTACAGTCGCCATAATCGTCCTATCGAGAGGACTATTCGCAGTGTGGTGGATAAATTTAAGTTCACTGGTTCAGTAAACAATGAACCAACACCTGTACGACGACGAAACGCAGGATCTCCCGAAAACATCGCTGCTGTCTGTGAAAGTGTGCAGGAGAATCCGAGGTAGTCGTTTTCGCGTCGCTCACAAGAACTCGGCCCTTCGCAGATCATAACTTGGCGAATTTTGCGTTGTGACTTGGGCTTGCACCCGTACAAAATTCAATTGATCCACGAGCTGAAGGTAAACAACCATAGACAACGACGTGTGTTCACTGAATGGACCCTGGAAGAGTTGGAAACTGACCCTAATCTTCATCCAAAAATCATGTTCAGCGATGAGGCCCATTTCTGGATGAATGAGTACGTCAATAAACAAAATCGTCGAATTTGGGACGATACCAATCCACATGAGATCCAAGAGCGTCCAATGTATCTCGAAAAAGTTAGTGTTTGGTCTGGATTTTTGGTGGCGGCGTCATCGGTTCATATTTCTTTGAAAACGACGTTGGCCAGGATATCACCGCTAACGGCGAGCGCTATAGGTCGATGATTATCACCTTTTTTTGGCCTGAATTAGATGATATGAACATCAACGATATGTGGTTTCAACAGGACGGCGCTACGTGCCACACAGCTCATGCCACATTGGACATTCTGCACGAGCGATTTGGGGACATGATCATCTCATGTGGAGGTGATGTGAACTGACCACTGAGAACGTGCAATTTGACTCCGTTAGACTCTTTCTTGTGGAGTTTTCTTAAGTCGCAGGTCTATGCGAATAATAAACCACAGCGGCCCTCAAAGCCAACATAACCCATGCCATCGGTCAAATTCAACCTGATTTATGCGTCAGAGTCATGGAAAATTGGACATTTCGGATGCGCGACACCCAGCGAAGCCGCGACGGACATTTGCACGATGCTATAGTCCATACATAATGGCATCGACAGGCCTTTCAAGTGAATAAAAAATTTCGACGATATCTTACACACACTTTGCTTTATTTAAATTTAAATATAGAAAGCGCTTAATGAAGGGCCCTTTATAAATTCGAAATAGAAAGATTTGTAATAGAACAAGTAATGACATTCAGATACCCGGGCGTAAACATATCAAGCTCGAGAGACATACAAGGTCCAGTGAAAGACCAGACAATCAAAAGTGCTGTTACCTTAGGGTGCATATATAGGTATGTCACCACAAAATAAAATTCAAATATATAAGTCCTATGTCAGACCAATATTAACCAGACACCAGCAAAACAAGGTAACTGATAACAACTGAGATGAGAACTCTAAAATGTATTACTGGGAAAATATTAAATGACAGAATCCCAAATCAATAAATAAGGGAGCATTGCGAAATATAGGGTATCACAAAGTTCATTAAAGTAGGAAGGATAAAATGAAATGCTCGTGTGGACACGATGGACAACAACAGGCCAAAAGTTGCTAGAAATACAAAACCACTAGGAAAGTGACCACCAGGCAGATCTAGGAAGTACAGGGCACAAAATTGGCTATGGTCCTCAATAGAATCAACCCCGCGACAACCCTGAAACATTATCAATGGAATGAATAGACTATATCTAAAGGAAGAGGAAGAAGAGAAGAAAACGAGAGAATATTATTCAAATATTCGGAAACTTTATTGTTAGGCTTAAATAACTTCGAGCAATTTCTAGATTATTATACAAATTTAATCATGGAATTATTATAAACAGTGGTTTTGTCACATGCTCTCTGCCTGCAATTTAAACACAGTTATAAAAGGTCTGTTGGTGACAACAGCAATTTAACGCTGACTTTATAGAGTTCAACGTCGCGGAAATAAGGGAGGGACGATTATATTAATTTTTTAAAAGAATTCCAGTTGCCTTTCCTTATTACAACATTTTATTTTATACACACCGAATAATTCTTTTCGTATTTAAATTTGTTTTGATACGTTTTTGTTTAAAAGAGTACATAAATAATAAATCGCCTTAATATCTAATTGATATTGGTACTTGATTTAATGAATTAATTTTGTTCGAGTAACATAACCAAATTGCTCTAGACGCAAAGAAAACTCCAACATAAATATGCACTTTCTAACTTAGTAAAATAATGACAGACAATTGACATAGAATTTATTAATAAAACTACTTGGTTTTTTAGAGAACAAATGATACTGGGAACAAGAAAATTTCACTTTTGTTTATGCAACGGAATAACGTATTTCTCTAATATTTAAAAATAATTCACTTATTCTTTAAGAGTTCGCGTTTTTGCAATTCTTTCCAAGTTTGTCATTGTCTCTGGACCAAGCCGAAAGAGCTACAGAATTTTTAACTTCAGAATCGCTATCAGGACCTTTGAAAACGTGAGCAAGTGAGCATTCGTTAATATCCTATAACTTTTGAAAAATGTCAATTTTTGCGAAAAAATCAGTTTTTTGCCAAATTATAAAAATTCGAATATTACATTCGTAGTCCGTAGAAAACTAGTTTTCAACTAGTAGAATACGAATTTTCCCCTTCTCATAACGTAATTATTCAAAATTTGAAAATAATTCACTTATTCTTTCAAGAGTTCGCATTTTTGCATTTCTTTCCAACTTGATCAATAAGGTTGATATATAACCCCTTTCCACAATTAACTATTTGTAAATTCTGTATACGCATTTCGACAACCAAGTTGTCATCATCAGCAGATAATTTCAAAGTGTCGCACCTTGTAAAACACGGCGAAGAAATTGTACGAAAAATACACTCCGTACGCGATCCGCACCGTTGCAAACCAAGATGTACACTAACAAATTCAACTATTTCTTTCCAAGTTTCTCTTTGTCTCAGGATCAAGCCGAAAGAGCTACATAATTTTTGACTTTAGAATTGCTTCCAGGACCTTTGAAAACGTGAGCAAGTGAGCAATCGCTATTGTCCTATAACTTTTGAAAAATGTCAATTTTTGCGAGTATATCCCTTTGGAAAAAATGAGATTTTTGGCAAATTATAAAAATTCGAATATTACATTCGTAGTCCGTAGAAAACTAGTTTTCAACTAGTAGAATACGAATTTTCCCCTTCTCAAAACGAAATCATTCAAATTTTGAAAATAATTCACTTATTCTTTCAAGGGTTCGCATTTTTGCATTTCTTTCCAAGTTTCTCTTTGTCTCAGGATCAAGCCGAAAGAGCTACATAATTTTTGACTTTAGAATTGCTTTCAGGACCTTTGAAAACGTGAGCAAGTGAGCAATCGCTATTGTCCTATAACTTTTGAAAAATGTCAATTTTTGCGAGTATACCCCTTTGAAAAAATCAGTTTTTTGCCAAATTATAAAAATTCGAATATTACATTCGTAGTCCGTAGAAAACTAGTTTTCAACTAGTAGAATACGAATTTTCCCCTTCTCATAACGAAATCATTCAAATTTTGAAAATAATTCACTTATTCTTTCAAGAGTTCGCCTTTTTGCATTTCTTTCCAAGTTTCTCATTGTCGCAGGACCAAGCCGAAAGAGCTACATAATTTTTGACTTCAGAATCGCTTTCATGACCTTCGAAAAGGTGCTCAAGTGACCATTCGTTAATGTCCTATAACTTTTGAAAAATGCCAATTTTTTGCTTTCAGGACCTTTGAAAACGTATACCCCTTTAAAAAAATCAGTTTTTTGCCAAATTATAAAAATTCGAATATTACATTCGTAGTCCGTAGAAAACTAGTTTTCAACTGGTAAAATACGAATTTTCTCCTGCTCATAACGAAATCATTCAAATTTAAAAAATAATTCACTTATTCTATCTGCTTCTGGGTTTCCGGGCTGGAACCGCGTCACAAGTATATCTGCCGACGTTTCGTACCCATTTGTATGGGACATCTTCAGGGCTGAACTACTGCACTGAAACTGGACTGGAAACTATACTTGTGACGCGGTTCCAGCCCGGAAACCCAGAAGCAGATAGCATGGACCACGACCGCGGAAGTCTACGTACCAAATTAATTCACTTATTCTTTCAAGAGTTCGCATTTTTGCATTTCTTTCCAAGTTTCTCATTGTCGCAGGACAAAGCCGAAAGAGCTACATAATTTTTGACTTCAAAATCGCTTTCAGGACCTTTCAAAACGTGAGCAAGTGAGCAATCGCTATCGTCCTATAACTTTTGAAAAATGCCAATTTTTGCGAGTATACCCCTTTGAAAAAAATCAGTTTTTTGCCAAATTACAAAAATTCGAATATTATATTCGTAGTCTGTAGAAAACAAGCCAGGTGCGAGTGAAGGTCATCGTCATTTGTGAAAGTTTTACCATTCAAAGAATTCTGCAAACTTCGAAATAAATGGTATTCAGATGGTGCTAGATCAGGGCTATATGGGGGATGTGGCATCACTTCCCAGCCAAGCTCCAATAGTTTCCCACGAGTTGCCAAAGATGTGTGAGGCCTTGCATTATCTTGGTGGAAAACTACACCTTTCCGATTTGACAATTCTGACCATTTTTCTTTGATTGCTTCATCCAGTTTTATTAATTGTTGACAGTAAACGTCAGAATTGATCGTTTGGTTCCTTGGAAGCAGCTCAAGGAACACAACACCTTTGTAATCCCACCAAACTGACAGATGATCTTTTTTGGATGCAATTCAGCTTTCGATGTGGTTTGAGCTGGTTTATCGTGTTTGCTCCATGATCGTTTTCGAACTATGTTACTGTACAGGACCCATTTTTCGTCACCAGTGATGATTCTTTTTAAGAAAGGGTCGGTTTCATTTCGTCTAAGGTGCATATCGCAAAAGTTGATTCTTTGTGTTAAATGTATTTCTTTCAATTCGTGAGGTACCCAAATATGAAGCTTCTTAACTAGCCCAAGACATTTTAAATGTTTTTCAATTGTTGTGTGCGATATATGCAGCCTCTCCGCAACCTCTCGAACAGTTATATGACGATCCTCTTCAAGTATGACTTTGATTTGGACATCATCAGCTTCAGTAGGTCGACCAGAACGTTGCTCATCTTTGAGGGAAAAATCTCCAGAACGGAATTTTTTATACCAATTCTGACACGTGCGCTCTGTTAAGCAATAAACTTCACATATCTTTTTGTGAGTCGCAGCAGCTTTCTTTCCTTTACGGAAATAAAATAGTAAAATATGTCGAAAATGTTCGTTTCTGCACTTTCTTAATCCACAACTAATAGCTTTAATAAAAATCACGCACTACTTGCTCCTGAAGTTACGTGTGACTAGTATCACGCGACAAACGGTAAGGTACAGCACTAACATACGTTATACAAAAAATAAAGCAACCCTCTCTATCAGTAAAAACCGAAAGTACTTAGTTGCCAACCCAATATATACTTTAAAGGTACAGATCTGAGGAAAAAAATCTAAAACAATATACACAAGAAATAGAATGTCAATACGTATTTTTAGCTGCCGAATAAACCAACCTCAATGTGTACACTAATACTTTTTGCACATCACCCTCTAACATTACATTCATCATAATAAACCTGCACATAGTAAAAGTAATAGTGCTTAAACAAACTTTTACAAAGATAAGTAACTTGATGCATTACTATAGATTACGAACAAGCCCATGTACTCGTGCATCTACTGTTAACAACATCTAATGCATTCATAAATGATGCCTTATTAAAACTAACAAAGTCTAAAAGTTTGAGTAGTTAGAGTAATATTGTTTTAACAATGGCGACTATAAAGTTTATTACAAAATTGTAATCGGCTTTTGGCAAATAGGATTATTTAATGGAGCACACAACCTCGGTCGTACTTTAACTTGTGCATTTGTTTTTAGATGGTTTGGCAAATCTTTCAGCTACGGTATAATAGAGGAGAGTCTTTACATTTCTAACAAAGAAGTTTCTACAAACTTGTTCTTTTTTAAAAATGATCCGTTTCATTGTTCAATATCTATGATTCCGTTTCGTGCAATTTATACAAATTCAATGAAAGAAGTAAGAGAATTACATTTTTGTTTAATGCTTAATATTTTACATAAATCAGTTATTTATATCTAACATTATTTACTACTGTGGGCAAAAAATAGTAAGACTTTGTTCATAATTTTTAAATTCTTAATTTATTCTTCCAAATCTATTTCGTCCCCCTCAAAGTAATCCCCCCTGACCTCAATACACTTGTGCCAACGTTTCTTCCAATTCCCGAAACAGCGATTCACGTTTAATGTCTTCAATTGACTCAAAACGGTTTCCCCGGAGCGGTCGTTTGAGTTTGCTGAATAGCCAGAAGTCACACGGAGCTAAATCAGGCGAATGCAGTGGTTGCGGCACGAAATTGGTTGAAAATTTGGCGAAAAACTCACGAAGAATTAATGCAGTATGCGACGGTGCATTATCGTGGTGCAAAAACCAAGAGTTGTCGGCCCATAATTCTGGCCTCTTTTTACGAATAGCATTGCGCAAACGACGCATAACACTCAAATAGTATTCTTTGTTGACAGTTTGGCCGGTCGGAAGGAATTCGGAGTGCACCACACCTCGATAATCGAAGAAAACTCTCAACATAACCTTGATTTTTGACTTGCTTTGACGCGGTTTTTTGGGTTTCGGCTCACCTTTGATACGATATTCGGCCGAGTGATCGTCTGTTTCCGGGTCATAAGCGTAGATCCAAGTCTCATCTCCAGTTATGATGCCTTTCATTTTGTCTTGATAGTCGGAAAGCATTGTTTCACAGACGCCAACGCGACGCTTCGAAAAAATTGAGTGATTTTGGAGCAAATCGTGCTTTCACTTTTCTTGGGCCCAAATTATCTTTCAAAATGGTTTTCACTGATCCTTCCGATATTCCAACGATGCTAGTAAGGTCTCTGACTGTTAATCGTCGATTCTCAAGCACCAATTCCTTGATTCTATTGACGTGTGGATCATCAATTGATGTTGATGACCCTCCTGGACGTGGTTCGTCATCAACGCGTTCTCGACCCTCTTTGAATAATTTGTACCAATCAAAACACTAGCTCGCGACAAACAATTATCACCGAAGGCCTTTTGCAACATTCTGAACGTTTCGGCACCAGAAATTTGATTCCGTACACAAAATTTAATGGAACCTCTTTGTTGAATAATTTCACTCATTGTAAAAATCGCCGAATGCACTTTTTGTACTTCAGAAAGACAAGCGTATACTAAACACTAATGATTATTTTGATGTGATATTTGGCACAGATGTCACTGACAGTTATACCAACCTAGAAAAAAAATATTTCGAAGAATGTGTTTTCGGGCGAAATTTAAATTAAAAAGTCTTACTATTTTTTGCCCACAGTAGTATATATACAGGGTGAGTCAGAAAACTAGCGATTATAGAAAAGTTAGTAAACAAAACAATAATAATGGATATTCGTCCGATAGTACGATTCTATAATTAAGTCTAAGTTGACAATTCTAATATTAATTTCTGTCGTGTTCCTTTTCCTGGCTGTTCAGGTGTTTTTTTATGCCTACATCAAATCTTATAAGAACTATTTTCGCAGAAGAGAAAGGCCGTAAGTAAGCGCCCGAAATTGCGACGTAACAAGTTCAGATCACTATTGTGATCCATTTACACGTACTTTTTTGATCTACGTGTCAAGAGTGCTATGGAAAAAGTTGTTTACTAACAAAGCTAAATTATTTTTTCTTTCAAGATCGATCTTAGAACATTCGATGAAAAGTGCTGAGTAAAGACTTCCACAATTTTCACCGGGTCCCTCACCAGAACGCGACAATGAGTCTTATCTCCGCCTAGGTTTGATATGATCGTTACTTCTTTTCTTTGAACTATAAATGGACCTCACCTGCTTGTGTATGCTTGTTTAAGTTATGCAATAATTTTAAGTTATGAGATGAATTAATAATTTAAACAGCATTTCTTTTTTTCCCACATTGTTATTAAAGGAGTTAATTCTTCTTTTGGACAGTTCATGTCAACAGCATATTGCAATGAACGAAGAAAATGATTGAACGTCAGATTTATATTGGAAGATCGCAATTTCTGAAATGATCGGGAAAAGACTCCATATTTATTCGAGTAATATTGGTTGTGGCTTTAGAAGATACAACATTTTCATGAAAATGCGGTACCGAATATTCGATGTGACAATTCAATAACTGTACAGTATGATTCGACAGACCTGCTTCAGTAATAGATGTCGAACTGTCAGATGTTTGGTAGTAATAATATAATCGACACTGGACGAAGTAGGCCTTACTTTGGTTGGTCTTTTTATTAGTAAAACAAAATCGATGATAATAAGTTTAACAACATTTTAAAGTTATTAGTTTATATTAAGGAATCGACTTTTAAATTTCCACATAATATTACATACTTGTAAAAACGTGTCAAGCAGACCAATAACTTTTCAAAGTAATCCATAAAAAGAAGAGGCAATGAATTCTAATACAGAACTGTGGTACTGTCAATCGTTAAGGCATATGAAACCATCAACTTTGAAAGTGTGCGACAAAAAATATTTCAAATTTCCTAAAACTTTTTGTCGAAAACTATATTATTTACTGTCAAACAAAATTACGCAATACTACGGTGGAGTAATTAATATTTTCATGCCAATACTTTAAATTATAAAACTTTTCTTTAACTGTTTTATTACGTATATACAAAGGGTACTAGGAAAGTTTTGCAATATAGCTTCGTTCATTTAATTTCTTCAAAATAATTTCCTCTACACTCAATACACCTCTCCATCCTCTGAAACCAATCTTTAAACCAGTTCTGCCAAGTTTCACTAGGGAGTAAAGCACACTCGTTGTCCCAAGCCCGCAGAAGGTCCTCATCACTGGAAAACCGCCGAGAGTGCTCGAGAAGTTACAATCCTGTCGTGGCCAAATATTCGGTGGAGGCTTTGACGCGGTGAGCTGGAGCATTATCGTAATGAAGGAACCAGGTGCCCATTCTTGATTTTGGGTGAAGGTTCCTCAGAGATTCAGTGACTTTAGGCAGGCACTGTTCAGTATACCACTTAGCTGTGACTGTGTCCAGAACGACACGTTCCACAATTCCACTCGATTTGAAAAATATAGCTATCATTTTCTTCTTTACAGATCGGGCTTTTCTGACAATTACAGGCGCGTCCTCATCATCAAAGACCCAAACTTTGTTTAGAGCTTTGGCCGGCACATCGTAATAGTACAGCCAAGTCTCGTTACCTGTCACGATGTTGTTCACATACCGATATTGTCCCTTATTAAACTTTTTTAGCATCTCCCGGCATCAAGTCACACGTCGTGTCATCTGCTCTTCAATCGATGCGGCACCCAGAAAGAACAAAGTTTCTTCAGGTGCGAATGATCATGCAGAATCGAACGAAGTCCTGGTGCATTTAGTCCTGAAGTACCCTCTATCTGTTGGTAGATCACTCACCTGTCCTCGCCAAGCATTTTCTTCACAGTAGTAATGTTTTCATCCGTAACTGACGTTCGTGGCCTGCCCGGCCTCTCGGCATCCTCCACAGTTAAATGTCCCCTTTGAAATTCTCTATGCCACCTGAATATCATTGTGCTATATGGATGAGCATCACCTAGTGCAAGAGTCATTTCTCCGAAGCACTGGTCTATGTTTAAACCGCGCACGAAATTAAAACGCAAAACTGCCCTTATCTCATTTCGTGACCACGATGTCATCGCAACCAC
Organism: Dermolepida albohirtum; assembly: GCA_031893035.1. Classification (NCBI taxonomy): domain Eukaryota; kingdom Metazoa; phylum Arthropoda; class Insecta; order Coleoptera; family Scarabaeidae; genus Dermolepida; species Dermolepida albohirtum. The sequence continues at coordinate 106,433 of JAVIWB010002601.1, forward strand.
TTTAGACTCTTACTGCTAATGAATAACTGAGCCTATCGACATGGCGCGGCGGCTACTATGCACGTACGAACATGTCTCAACATGCAGCAACAAGCAGCTTCCTACGATTCATTGTTGCGTCATATTGCACAACTTTCCTAGTACCCTTTGTATGTATTCTTCTAAAGGTATAAGATCATTTAAATTCATGTAATAATTTTATTTATGTAGTAGGAATACTACACGTTATAGCGGTAGAAAAGCACTTCAAATTACCAACATTAATTAAGATATGGCGCAACTCTTAACAAAAAACTAAAATATTACCTGGGAGAAAGGAAATATTGCGTCACGCTGTGAACATGGGCAAAAGTAAACAGTACTAAAACGAATTTAACACACAATTACACCAACAAATTTCTAAAAGCTTTTAATTCAAAAGTTTTGAGAGTGCGATTTTATTATATTAGAAAAATTCGACGTTTTAGTAAACGTAGACTTTCCCCGGCGCATACCGTTGAAATGTTTGTCGTCAAGTAAACGAATAGACACTTCCATTAAATTTTCATTAACTAGAAGTTAGTTTAGACTTTGCGTATGAACTACTAGCTGCAGAAGCGAAGTTTACCGACTAAAAACTCTGCCATTAGTGACCTATATTCCACGACCAATACATACGAGATCTTTACGCTGAAACCTTTATCTGAAACACGGCCGGTATAAAACAAACCACCGAGAACATGTCGACAGGCAACTAAAATATTGGGTCTGGGAAAAAGTTCGTGGCGTTTTTTCAGTAAAATTCAACTGGTCCCCGCATGGCGCGTGGACGAATTCATTTAAACCGAATATGCTCCATTATTATCGACAATGTTTCCCCATTTTTTTGGTAGATCCATGATCCCATCGGTGAAAAACTTCTGTGGTTTCTGGTCGAAAAACTGAATCAAGTAGTTTTCACAGGCTTCTTTTGAAACCAACTTAATTCCATTGAGAGAGTTCTGCAAAGATCGAAACAGATGATAGTCAGAGGGTGCTATATCCGGACTGTAAGGTGGGTGCATCAAAACTTCCCAACCAAACTCTCTCAATTTTTGACGGGTCATCAAAGAAGTGTGTGGTCGGGCGTTGTCATGATGGAAGACAATACCTTTCCTATTAATCAATTCGGGCCGTTTTCTTTCAATCGCTTGGCGTAATCTCTCTAGTTGTGCACAGTAGAGTTGAGAATCAATCGTCTGACCAGTTGGAAGTAGCTCGTAGTGGACGATTCCCCTCCAGTCCCACTATACACACAGCATCACTTTTTTTGGCGTCAATGTTGGCTTAGCGAACGCTTGTGACGGCTCACCATCCTTTATCCACGATCTTTTACGCTTCCGATTATCGTACGTAATCCATTTTTCATCTCCGGTTATTAAACGTTTCAGAAACGGCTCGATTTCATTCCGTTTCAGCAGCGCATCGCAGATGTTAATTCGGTCCATCATGTTTTTCACGCTCAACTCATGAGGAACCCATACGTCAAGCTTTTTTTTGTAACCAGCTTTGTGTAAATGGTTCAAAACAGTTTTGTGGTCAATGCCTAGCTCCATGCCAATATCGAGACTGCTGATATGCTTATCTTGTTGGACTTTTTCAAGAATTTCATCAGATTTTTCAGTGATTGGACGACCGGAGCGTGACTCATCTTTCACATTGAAATTTCCAGAACGAAAGCGAGCGAACCATTTCCGCGCAACAGATTTCGATAAAGTACCTTCACCGTACACAGCACAAATTTTATCACAAGCCTGCGCAGCGTTCTTCCCCTTATCATAATAATATTGCAGAATATAGCGAAATTTCTCATTATTCTTCTCCATTTTCAAGTGCGAATAACTTTCCAACCACTGCACCGATTACAATGTTTCTACGCTCAAACTAACGTTCGGAAGGTCATCTAAAAAACGAGCCCTCGGTGGTGTCGCTGTGACTTGTTGTTCTTTAGTTATCGGCAACCAATGCCATCTATCGGGAAAAACGCCACGAACTTTTTCCCAGACCCAATATATATGCACAAAATACAATAGATTCTGCTAACGTTCCTTAAATAATTATGGTCGAAAATTATGTTAAACTGTGCTCTAAATTGAAAGGCCACAGTAAATATCTCCAGTGCTCATGAAGTCCTGACAATTGTTACCAACGATCGATTTTACAAAAAGAAACGAACGCTATTCCCTCACATACAATTCTGTGTACATCTTACAGTCACTGGATCGCTGTAGTGGAGGGCAATTTCCAGTTTTATTTCTTCATGTGTACGTATGTATGTACGTATATGTGCGCAAAGGAAAACTCGTTAAAGTGTACAGTTCATTAAGTCGACCGTAAAACGGAAATGCAAAGATGCACACATTTAGGAGGTTATATAAAATTTTTACGGCCCATCTCGTCTTTTAGATCCGATCGCAAGGGTGTGGAATAAAAAAAAATTGCATCTAAGGAAATGCTAATCTTTTACTATTTTTCGCTGCCGTTACGTTACATAAACTAGGAGTTATTAGGAGCTAAGTAATTACAATTCACACGAAGATGTTTCGGCAAAAACTGTATTTGAAATTGTAAATTACGAGGGTGGTCCTATAAGTACCCGGCTTGGCCTAGAGATGGCGGTAGTTGTTTGAAAAATATCACTGTAATAGAAAGTACATACTCTATAAAGCATATGTTTCAAGTTTGAAGACGCCACGTTATTAGTATTTGTTTGGCAGCCATCAATAGTGAACGTTTCCAGTGAATTTGTAAAAATGGAGAAAATTGGTCATCGTTATTTGATACAATACTTTTATTTGAAAGGCTTCAGCTCAACCGATATAAAAGCTGAACTGGATTCTACTCTAGGTGAGTCTGCTCCTTCGTTTACAATAGTGAAATGCGAGAACAGTGCAAAGTCGCAGGGAGCAATATCTGGACTGTAGGGAGGGTGCCCGAGAAGTTTCAATCCTGTCGCGGTCAAATATTCGGTGCAAGCTTTGACGCGGTGAGCTGGAGAATCATCGTGGTGGAGAAACCAGCTTAGCTGTAACTGTCTTCTATGTGTCCAAAAGGACGCGTTCCACAATTCCACTTGATTTGAAAAATACATCTTCACAGATCGGGATTTTCTGACAACTACGGGTGTGTCCTCATCATCGAAAACCCATACTTTGCTTTGAGCTTTGGTCGGCACATCGTAATAGTACAGCCAGGTCTCGTCACCTGTCACGATGTTGTTCACATACCGAGATTGTCCCTTATTAAACTTTTCTAGAATCTCCCGGCACCAAGTCACACGTCGTGTCATCTGCTCTTGAGTCAGTCGATGCGGCACCCAGAGAGAACAAAGTTTCTTCGCGTGCAAATGATCATACAGAATCGAACGAATTGCTGGTGCATTTAGGCCTGAAGTACCCTCTATCTGTTGGTAGGTCACTCGCCTGTCCTCGCCAAGCATTCTCACAGTAGTAACGTTTTCCTCCGTAACTGACGTTCGTGGCCTTCCCGGCATCTCAGCATACTCCACAGTCAAATTTCCCCTTTGGAATTCTCTATACCACCTGAATATCGTTGTGCGATGTGGACAAACATTACCTAGTGCGAGAATCATTTCTTCGAAGCACTGGTCTATGTTTAAGCCACGCACGAAATTAAAACGCAAAACTGCCCCTTTCTCATTTCGTGACCACGATGCCTTCGCAAGCACTTTACACTCTCACTGCTAATGAATAACTGAGTCCATCGACATGGCGCGGCGGCCACTATGTAGGTATGAACATGTCTCAACATGTAGCAACAAGCAGGCAGCTTTTTACGATTCATGGTTGCGCCATATTGATAAACTTTCCTAGTACCCTTTGTATCGTGAAATTTATATTACTAAATTTACTAATGTTGACATTCGGAGAATGTTATTATGGAGACGGATGTAAACAAATTTTATAAGCAAGTTTAAATTAAAGCAAATGATATAAAGGGTGAAATATTATTAAAAGAAAATCTGAAATTATTAATAAATTAAATTCTATTATAAAATTTGTTCTACTCTAAACAAAAATAGAGCAATTTAAAATAGAGAATTTGCATTTTCTATTTATAAACAAATTTTTTCAAAATCGTATTCACAAAAATAAATATTTTGTGTGGTTTTCTTTATCTTCAATCACTCATTGCATACAACATCGTTCTGAATGAGCTTCTGTACATTTCCAAAATATTAAAAACAGATTCAAATAAAGTTATTAAGGAAAAAAGAATTGAGGCATTTTCTTCACTGAAACTAAAAATTTTAATTATTTTTTATAAGTTTAATGTTATAAAAATAAAATTGTTTATTTACTTTCAAATGTTTCATTTGAAATTTCATTCTCAATTTAAATTTAATTTAATTTTATAAAAAGTCAAATAATAAACATTATTCAATTGGAGGATTTCAATAATTTTTTAAATTTTCCATGCAGGATATATGTAGAATTGTTCCAAGATCATTAGCATTAAAACAAAAAAAAATTAGATTGCGGTAAAAATAATAGAAATATTATAATAATTTTAGTAACAATAATAAGAGAGGCCAATCAATAAATATTTTTTAAAAACTTTTTTCAAAATTCAACCTGTTTACTATGTATTTTGGTGTGCTGAATCCAAATTTTCAATCAGTTTTTTTCTACCACGTACCAATTTTTCGCAATCTTTATCTTTTGTCGGGTATATTATAATATTATTTATTTAGGACCACTGCTGTTTTCCATATATATTAATGACCTACTCGTGGGTTTGCGTTGCCCTGCATTGGGATATGCTGATGATGTAAAATTGTTCTCTGAGATATCTAGTATGGACGATGTTGTTTATTTGCAAAAAAGTATCGATTTCCTTGTTCGATGGTTGAAGGATAACAAGCTAGTGTTGAATGTTAATAAGTGCTGCTTTGTATCTTTCACTCGTAAAATTGCGCCTTTCGCTTCTTCGTATCTTATTGATGGTCATATGCTCGAAGGTTGTAGCAAAATTAAAGATCTTGGAATCACATTTGATGGCTGTTTGAGCTTCAACCCACATATCGAGAATATTTGCCTGTCTGCTTCTGCTGTGCTGGGTTTTATTATAAGAGCGTCCAAACATTTTAATTGTACAATGTTAATCAAGACTTTGTACTTCGCTTTAGTGGTGTCTAAGCTGGAGTACGCGTCGGTGGTTTGGTATCCATACTACAGCATCCAGAAGTATTTTGTGGAACGTATACAGGGGCGCTTTTTGCGATTCCTAAGTTTCAAATCTAGTGGTATGTATCTGGATTGGGGTGTGGAATACTCGGCACTGTTGCAGCAACATGATGTGCTAACTTTGTCGCATCGTAGATCTGTCCATAGTGCGCGATTTCTCTTCAAACTAATCAATAATGAGATTGATTGTTCCGATCTACTAGCCAGTGTGAGTTTTTGTGTTCCTCGTGCGTCGTCCCGCTGTATGCCTACCTTCACTTATGGTACCCCAAGGACCAATCTACGGTGGAGGACGACTCCATTAGTTCATATGTCTAGGAACGCCGACGTTTTTTACAGTGACATCTTCAATGGAACTGTTATGTAACTTATATGTATAAGTATATCTATGTACCTTTTTCTTTTTTTATTATTCTTATTTTGTATGATAGTTTATGTACGTAATCTATTTTGTCCTGTAAATGGGTTCTACCTGTTGGGCAATAAACGTTATTATTATTATTATTATTATTTGAAATAAGCTTAATAATAATAGCGGATATTATTATTTAATTAAAAGTGTGATACGAATAAAGAAAAATTTTGAAAATAGTATTTTCAGCTTACGAAGCGACTCCTTCGACTTTGGACAAATTATATGTCTTAAACTTAATTTGTATTAATTTTTATTGTATATATATATATACGGTAGCCGTTTATATTTCGGGAAAAGCAAACAAAAAAAAATTTTTATTATCGAGAAATGTTTAATTGCTTATCAAAATATACTCCATTGAAAATCAATTCACTTTTGCATTCGTTTAAACCAATCCGAAAAGCATTGCTGCCACTGTGAAGACGGTATCTCCAAAATAAAAGTTTTGCTGCCTCTTCCAGCGTAGAAAACCGTTGACGAAGTTTATTCTTCACGTGTGGGAGCAAAGAGAAATCACAGGGTGTTAGATCAGGGCTGTACGGCAGAATGGCTCATCAATTCAATGTTTCGCCCTGTCAAATATTCAATTGTTTGAACCGATCACATTTTCATGGCAGAGAATGCATTGCCATGGTGGAGAATGATCTGTCGTTTTCGGTTCATTTTTCTTATTTTTTCAAAAAGTTTTGGCAAACAAATAGTTGTGTACCATTCGGAATTGACCGTTCTACAGCTCTCTAACGGCACGCTTGCAACGTGACCGGTTTTTCTGAAAAAACAGGCGACCGTTTATTTTGATGTGCTTCGAGCGCGAACAAATTTTGTTGGTTTTGGCTCATCTTGGAATAGCGACACAGTCGACTGCTGTTTACTATCAGGCTCATACGTATAGATCCGAGATTCATCACCTGTGACGACTTTATAAATGTTCTTTAAAGCACCGCCATTGTATTTTTTGTGCATTTTTTGGCACCAATCGACGCGGGTCCTTTTTTGAGCGGTTGTCAAATTATATGGTACCGAACGTGAACATAGCTTCTTAACGGCCAAATGTTCATGCAAGATCTTATGCACGCTGATGTAGCTAAAGCCTAGAGATGCCTCGATCTCACGGTATGTCACATAACGGTCTTGCATTATCAATTCAGACACTGTATTAATGTTTTACGACACAACATTTGTGGGACAACCTTCACGAAATTCATCGTCCAAAGAACGCCGCCCAAGTTTGAATTCACTATACCAACGATATACTATAACTTCCAATTGTGCTTCATCACCATATAAAGAATTCAGCTCGTCAATGCATTCTTGTTGAGATAATCCACGCTGAAAGTTATGAAAAATAATTGCACGAAAACGTTCGCGAGTTAAAATAAAATTTTTAAGTTACTGTCAACAATAGAAATAGCGACCGGATAATAAAACTGACAAGGTAAATATATTGTCAAAAATGACAAACATCACGGATGTAATCATCAGATCGGAGAGTAACACTGCTAGTGTTGCCAGTTCCCGAAATACAATATAAACGACTACCTTCGTATTACGCCCTAACTATAAAAAAAGACGTAGGCAACCAACATTATGTGAGAAGAATATGTGTTGTATACCCTCATTACGTATATAGAAATATTTACATGTTCAAAAACAATGTTTTCCATCTCACGTTGAATCGTGTATACTTCCCTTATGGCACCAACATCTCTTTAATAGAGTGACGCTTTAACCAGGAACGATTCAGAATTACATCTCTGATATATCATGTTAATATTCATATATGGAGAGCGTGCACCTGCATATGCATTGACGATCGGAATTAATGCTGAATGCTTACTTAATTGACACACCGCAACCGTTATAATGCACTTCGATGTAGTTACCATATGCAAAATGCATATGCGTAAATGGTGTATGACAATGTAGTCATAAAACTAATATGAACCATATAAGAGATTCCAGAAAGGATATCGATTTTTAATGTACTAATTTATAGGTCATATTGCAATGAAAACTAGAGATTTTAAATTTTAATTCGTGTATTTGTAATTTTAAATTTCTTTGCATTGAAATAAAATAATGAGTATCCACTCATGTTCTTTACCCAGAAAGAACTAGTGGGGGTTATAAAAGGAAGACCTGGGCATTTTCTTTGCAACAACACACCCTAAGGTGCCTTAAAAATACCTTTTTATTGTACATACATATTGCTGTGTATTTTAAATTAAACATTCGCGCAAATATAAACATGCACTGTCTAGGTTATATGGTGCAGTATCAAAAATCACATGTAATATACTTATATAAAGTTGGAACCACGAAAGTTTGCCGGTAAATTAATAACGCTGCAAAATACGAACATATACTGGCATTTGTCTAATTTATTGTTAGTCACATGTGTTGAAGAAAGAAAGGGTGCAAACATTTTTCTAATAGAGTTACGCAATACGTCTCGTCAAGAAATCGTGTAAAAATAGAAACAGACGTATGCAGAGCATGTGTATTATGTATGCACACATGTGTCACGTAGAATGCAGATAAAGTAGAGTTTTGACTTTTGACTTACGAAGTTTGTCTTTTCTACGGTTCCGATATTGTTATATACTTTGTATTTTACCGCTGTTATTTGTTATTGTTCTAGCAACTAATTTATCATATTTACTTCATCATCCTAAGTTTACACTTAAGTAACCAACGTAGGCAGCTTTTACATTTGTCCTTTACAGGTTAGGTATAGTCATGCCAGGTGCACGTCTTGATTCTAATTGCCAAGACTTTGTTTATAAGTTGCTACGATATTTTGAAGTTGAAAAATGGAACGGAGGACCTTTATTGTCCGTTAATTCTGTACAAGAGGTAATATTTTCAATGTTGCTATAGAACTTAGTCACTGAAGGTTGATATATAACTCCTTGCCACCTTAATTTTCGTATTCTGTATACGTATTTCGTCTTGTGTACATACAGTGTACATTTTGGTTCTCAACGGTACGGATCGCGTACGGAGTTCGTTTTCGTACGGGTATTTTTCGCCGTAATTTACCAGGTGCGACATTTTTTAATTATCTGCTGATGATGACAACTTAGTTGTCGAAATTCCTATACAGAATACGAAAATTAATGTGGAAAGGGGTTATATATTAACCTTCAGTGATTAAGTGAATCAACCACAGGCTCCATCAAACCTACGTTGCTATAGAAAACCAATTTCGAAAAGCATTATTTTAGAGAGTAGCTGCAGCATTAGGTATTTCAGTTCGAACAGAGTTTAAAGTCAAACACCTTATTGAAAATAAATGATCCATTAATAAATTCTCCTTTCCAATATGTAGGTGCTTCCCAAATGTTAATAAAAACGTGTGCTTATTCTAGCAATATTGATGACATTTAACGTAACCTATATTTACGAATTTCTTAGGTTATATCAGTCATAACCCCTAACACGATCGCATCTGATAGCAATATAAATATGGTATTTAATTTGACATTCTCACTTCTTGTCCACATCTTATTTCACATGACTGTGGTTACGTGATCGGAAAACATTCCTGATTTCAATTATAAAATAGATCACTACGTAAAAACTTAAAAATTCATAGTAAAAACATTACATTCATGTATATAAAGATGCACATTATATTTACTACAGAAATACTGATTATTTTTCGATTCGATTATTTTGCGTACAAAAAGAAATAACAGGGTAGTAGATCAGGGCTGTACGGAGATGGCTCATCAATTCAACGTTTTGCCTGGTCAAATATTCAATTGTTTGAACCAACTTGTGAGAGCTTGCATTGTCATTGTGGAGAATGATCTGTCGTTTTCGATTTGTTTTCCTTATTTTTCAAAAACTTTTGGCAAACGAATAATTGTGTACCATTCGGAATTGACCGTTCTACCACTCTCTAAAGGCACGTGACCGATTTTTCCGAAAAAACAGGCGACCATTTGTTTTGATGTGCTTCGAGAGCGAACAACTTTTGTTGGTTTAGGCTCATCTTTGAATACCTACACAGTCGACTGCTGTTTACTATCGGACTCATACGTATAGATCTAAGATTCGTCACCTGTGACGACTTTATAAATGTTCTTTGAAGCACCGCCATTGTATTTTTTGTGCATTTCTTGGCACCAATCAGCCCGAATCCTTTTTGGAGCGGTTATTAGATTACGTGGTACCCAACGTGAACATAGCTTCTTAAGGGTTAAATGTTCATACAGGATCTTATGCACGCTGGTGTTACTAATACCTAGAGATGCCTCGATCTCATGGTATATCACATGACGGTCTTGCGTTATCAATTCAGACACTGCTTTAATGTTTTCCGACACAACAACATTTGTGGGACGACCTTCACGAAATTCATCGTCCAAAGAACGCCGTCCAAGTTTGAATTCACTATACCAACGATATACTGTAGTTTTCGATGGTGCTTCATCACCATATAAAGAATTCAACTCGTCGATGCATTCTTGTTGAGATAATCCGCGCCGAACGTTATGCAAAATAAATGCACGAAAATGTTCGCGAGTTAATTCCATTTTGTCGCTGACATAAAATGTTCAAGTTACTGTCAACAATAGAAATAGCGACCGGATAATAAAACTGTGGTAATTATACTGTCAAAAATAACAAACTTCACGATGCGATCATCAGATCGAAGGCAACGCTAAATAGTGTTACCAGTTCCCGAAATACAAACGGCTTCCCTCGTATTGTACTTAAGCTGAGTTGCATCAATTTGGTAAACAAATACGTGTTTTTGTCCACTTTTTCAATAGTTCGATAATCTAAAAAGGAAACAATGTAATGTAATTTTTTTGATTTTATATAAAATAGAAGCCTTTCGCAAGTTATTTATTTTATGGTTCAACTGTAATATAGTTTCTTTGTTTCACGTTATATGTATGAAATTGTTAACAAAAAACTTTTAAAATTTCTTACGAAGACAAAAATATTCATGGTTTTTATGAGAGTGAGGCGAGTGAATCGCTTTCCATAGATACACTCCTTTTTCGTATAGAAAACTTTTCACAAAGAAAAACAATACAATAAAAACTCATCAAAGTTGCTAGACTTCAGGATACATTAAATATATAGCGGTTATTTTCTGTTTTTGAAACTTTGTCAGAACGACTGCAACTTTCGCGAGCTTAATTGGACTTATTGTTATTTTAGTGCTAAGAATCTTTTTCAACTTCGATTGAAAGCGATTTTTTCTCCAGTGTTTTTTGTACTTTGCAGCTTTTATATTGGTATGTATTCACTGTGTTCTCGATTTATGCCAATTGTCCAATATGATCAGCTTTAAGTGGTGTAACAGCGGGGATTTCTATTATATCCGTACCGGTGCTCACAGATTTTCACATTTTTCCGAACTGCAACAATGAGAGATCCACGATAACAAGGCGGAGGAGGTGGAGAGAACACATTAGGTTTTATGAAACTTTTACTTCCGCCATTCGAAAGTACTGCTTATACAATTTCACGTTCACGTATCTGCAATTGCACTTCCTTTTTAACTGCCGTAGATCCGGCGCGCTTAGAACGCCGCTTTTTACGAGTCGAATTAGGAAGCTATAGCTTCCCTGATAATACTATTAGAAAACATATTGACCACGTCCTGTTTTGTAATTAAAAACTCCAATAAATGATACGGTAGCAGGGGAGATTTTATTCTACAAATTTGAAATACATTAATTCTTATGTTTGAAATTAGAATTTGTCTTTCTTATTAAGTGGATTGCTACATGCTCATTTTTTCCATCTGTTCAAAACTTTTGTACATCACTGTAGATGTCAATATTGAGATTTTAGAAATAATTTCATTAGTTTTCGCATATTTAACCGCTTTTAATTGCTATTTTGTCTCTCGAAATAATTTACGTTCAATGACACGATGCTGTGCGTACAATAATCAACGATAATCAACATGTAACATATCGCCAGATTAAAACATTATTGGGGATTTCAAAGACCTTAACTCAAAAAAATTTGCATCAAGAATATCAAGTATAAAAAAATGAATTTCCCGTTGGATATCGCATCTGTTGACCCAAGAACAGAAAACAGCTAGGGTGAATTGGTGTCAAAAAATTCTAGATCGCTTCAACGCCGGAAACTCTAAAAACGTGTCCGACATTGTCAGTGATGGTGAATCTTAGATTTGCTCATACGAGCCAGAAAATAAATGCCAGTCGTCCGTTTGGGTGTTCCAAAGTGAAGAAAAGCTGACAAAAGTCATCTGTTCTTCAACTGTCTACAAAAAGATAGTCATGACATTTGTCTCGAAAGCAAGTCATATAGCAACAACTCCTCTAAAAGATCAAAGAACTGTTACTGCAGAATGGTATACAACCATTTGCTTGCTGCAAGTCATCGCTGAGCTTCGAAAAACCAACCTCGAACGAAGAATCATCCCCCACCAAGACAGTGCAAGTTCGCACACAATACGCTAGACAATTGAATTTTTAACGCAACAAATGTCGAATTGATGGACCATCTTCCGTACAGTCCGAACGATTTCTTTACCTTTCCGAAAATCGAGAACAGACTGCGTGGTCAAAAATTCCAGTCGTCAGAAGGAGCAAACCATGCCTTCAAAAACGCAATTTTGACTGTTCCAACAAGCGAGTGGAACAACTGCTTCCATACAAAAGTGTATTAATTATCGTGGAAATCTTTAAAAGCTATCTACTGTTTTATTCCAGTTTTATATGCAAAACTTAAAAGACAACCCATGTAGACAAAAACTGGAATCAGCTTTGGATTCAGATGCCGAAAGTTGGTCAAAAACAAGTATCTGATCTAAGTCAACGGAATTCGTTTTTCCTACTATAATCACTCCACTTCAAGCCCAAATTTCATTGAAATATATTTTACATTCTTTTGCCCGTAATAGAAAAATATGAAAGCGACGTACAATCACACGAAATAAAAAGAAAAACAATAGATTTATTAGCACGTTGCAGGTTTCAGTTAATGTTCAAGTTTGCAAAACGAAATTGGTCAACCTCGTCGGATATGATACACTCATGAGGATATAAACATTAAAATGGCCTCTCCTTTTTCAGATAGCGTGTGTAATCTCGGCGATGTAAACATTAATTAGTATTACTTATAATTACACGACTCCATTATCTAATGCAAATGCATTTGCAGTCTCAAAGGAATATCTCTATTAGTATGCGGATTATTTGCTTTTAACATTGCATGGAATGAATGCGCGGAATTTCAGTAATACTTACTGTACTGACGACAGCAATTTATGCATTACCGAATTACGTAAAAGTAACGGTAATTGTTTACTTTTATATAAATAAGAATATTTTCCCAACTTGAGTTTTTGATGCATGCGTGTTTTTATAGGACATGGAGTATTTTAATTTATTAAACAAGTAAATAAGGATTTTTTTTATAGAAATAAGACAGCTTTTATATGGAACTAAATATTTTTATTCAGCTATGATCGTCCATTTCTCTGAACGATCTCTTTCACTCTTTCCAATCCAAGAAACTGAACCAAATACAACACCATCATCGTCACCTTTATTGAAATACTCATAGTTCAAGAAGAACGAAATAGATGATAATTTATCGTTTGAGACCGGTCAATTTCCAGATGACTTGAAGCATGCCGTAGTGGTACCCGTACATAAGAAACGAGCGAAGAATATTTTTGAAAATTATCGACCTCTATCGTCGAAAGTGTCGAAGGTTTTTGAAAGAATAGTTCTGGTCAGGATGACAAAATTCATCGAAAAACACGAAATATTAAACAACGCACAAAATGGTTATATCAAAGGGCGATCAACTGCCAGAGCAATTTACCAACTTATGGAAAGAATTATAAATAATATATCTAACAAACTCCCGATGGCCTGTGTTTATGGATCTTTCGAAGACCTTCGATAGTGTACATCACGAAATCTTGTTGGAGAAGTTGGAGCTGATGGGATTCAGGAGCGTAGCATCGGATTGGATCCGTTCATATTTGTGTGGCAGAATGCAGTGTGTGCAGGCGGTCGATGCGAGGGGATGCATGGTGAGGTCACGTCCGGAACCAGTTACCCTGGGTGTTCCGCAGGGTTCTATTTTAGGACCTTTACTTTTTTTACTATACATAAACGATCTCCCGGACGCTACGGAATCCTTAACGGTTCTCTTCGCGGATGACACATCCACAGTCATAGACTCTGGGAATGAAGACTTGTGTATGGCCATAAAAGAAAATATACATGTGTTAGGGAAGTGGTTTGTAGCAAACAACTTACAATTAAATCTATCCAAAACCCATCTGTGTGGTGGACAGATGTGGTGGTGGGTGATGAAGTGTTTACCTCTAAGTGTGACGCGCCATTTCTTGGCCTTAGGGTTGACTCTGAACTGTCCTGGAGGCCTTACATTAGCGAACTACCTTGGGGGCTGTCTCGGTTCTGCTACTGCTTGCGTGTTATTTCTCGTAACATTGGTGTGGAGGCGGGACTGCTTTCTTACTTCGCCTATGTACATTCAAGGCTCCAGTATTGTGTGATGTTCTGGGTCAATTCAATCGACTGGCGGAGGATATTTATTCTCTAAAAGTCATGTATTAGAGCAATTTATGGCATGAAACCAACTGAGAGTTGTGTGGGTGTGTTTCGATCTGCCAAAGTGCTAACAATGCCCTCAATTTATATACTTCAGCGCGCGCTATATGTGAAAATAAACTATAATGAATATTTTTAAAAATACGTAACGAATCACGCACATGCTACGCGAAACCTTCGTAATATGCATCTTGTGCCCCGACGAACATATTTTACAAAAATACAAAAAAATGTTCACCATTGCGTAAAAATATACAACCACATACCGCTTCGGATCAAGAGCTTGCCGTTGGCCCGGTTTAAAATTATTTTTAAGTTTTGGCTAATAGAGCAAGAGTTCTACAGTGTGGAAGATTTCTTTAAAACAATTGTAGACTTTGGCATATATCATAGCATAGCTCAACTGAACGCATATACATACATGTATATATACTTACTAATCTATTTTAACTTGCGATTGTTTTTTCGTTGTTATATATTTTATATTTATGACAAATTCTATATTTTTTGACATTACGGAACGTAATAAATATTGTTATTATTATTGGTGTGATATCAGGACTATACAATGGTCACCTATATTCCTAGCAAGCTCCATTGGCTCACCGAGTGACCAAGCATACTTATAGTCCTCCGTTGTATATGGGTGGAACACAACATCTTTACGATTTGCTAATTCTTGTGCTAACTCCTTTAGCACATTCTTATAAACTACTCACTGGTACTAAGAAATAAATACAACACCAAGGAATAAATAAAGAATTTCGTGCAATAGTGCAATACAGGTTACAATCTCCTTTATATAGGAATATGGAATGCAATAATTAAATCCGATTACAAAAAAGGGATAGAGGTAAACTTTATCAGGTCTACCGGAAAGTTCTTTCGATTTTTAGAATAAAACAAAATAATAAATTTTTCATATATTGTACAAACTTATAATTTCCATCATTATTTATGACTTCTTGCCAGCATGATGGCAATTTGTATCTCCCATTTCTAAAAAAATGTCTTATTCCTAGAGGCGAGAAAATTAACCAGTACTTGTCTGATATCTTCTTTGTTTTTGAATTTTTTGCCCTGCAAAAAATTTTGTACGGACAGAAACAAGTGAGAATCCTAGGGTGCTAGGTCCCAGGAATATGGTGGATGCGACAGAATTTTCCAGCTTAGCTCTACGAGTTTCTAACGAGTCTCCAAAGCAGTATGTGGCCTGCCATTATCATGAAGCAGTATGATATTCTTCCTATTGAACATCGCCGTCCTCTTCTCTTATAGTGCCGTTTTTAAATTATCCAATTGCTAGCAGTACCTTTCCGAATTTAACTTTTCGTTCGGTTTCAACAGCTCGGAACGTGTTGGGCCACGAATGTCCCACCATATACACAATATTCCCTTATTCAGGGTTATCTTCGGTTTAGAGGCGAAGGAGGCAGATTTTCCGGACTCACAATATGTCCTTTTCCTACGATGTTTTCATAGGTAATCCACTTTTAATCCCCAGTTATTATCCGGTCCAAGAACGGTTCGATTTTGGTCCGTGCGAGCAGACGTGTATATAATGACTCAATGATTCAAATTCTTCTCACTTAACTGATGTGGTACCCATCTCGAATATTTCCACACCAATTCTAGTTGCTGAATATGGTCCGAAATGGTTTGCTGAGCTGAATCAAACTTTTCAACAATCTCTGATGTTGTCAAAAATGGATTTTGCTCTAACATGATCTTGACAGCGTCGTCGTCGATCAAAGATGATTGTCCAGGGGTGTCAGAAAGGTCAAAATCGCCTATTTGAAATTTTTCGAACCATATTCTGCAAGTTCTATCAGAAACTGTACCTTCTCCAAACACTTTCAATAAATTTCTACAAGCTTCTGTAGCATTGCCTTATTGGAAAACGTACAATTAATTTTATGGGTAGCCTTGGGTACACGATCGCATCTCGCGTAATACTAACATGAATCATCTTCGTTTTAATTCATTTGCTACGTCAGTATGTATATGTACATCTAGTGACAAAAAGAAACTTATTATAACCGGAACGGGCAGAACTTTCCGGTACACCTAATACATACAAGATTATTTAACGCTAATAGACAATTCTTCGAAATCTGTCAATGTAAATAACAGGAAAACATTAAGAACTAATGAAATTGTAAACCAAAAGATTTGAATACAGTTTGGTATCAAAATCGTTTTGCGCACCTTCGAAAATGTCATCTAGCATTTGGACATGGTTTTTTAAGTTTTTTGTCATTTCAGGATTAAGTCAGAGGTTTTGAATACATTTTGACATCAATATCGTTTTTTTCTACTTCAAAAATGGCATCTAGCGAGAGCTAGTTAATGTACGATAACTTTCGAAAAATATCAATTTTTACGAGTATTCCCTTTTTGAAAAATTGAAATTTTCATCAAAATAAAAGCTTCGAATTCAATCTTTGTAATACGTAAAAAAGAGAAATTGGGGCTTAATAAAATAAAACTCACTACTTTTAATAGTAAAGCTATTCAAACTCTACAAGTCATGCATTTACACATTCAAAAGTTCGCGTTTGTACATGGCGTTTCAAGTTTCTCATTATTTTAGGATTAAACTCAAACATTTGAATACATTTTGACATCAAAATCGCTTTCTTCTCCTTCAAAAATGACATCAAGCGAGAGCTTGTTAATGTACAATAACTTTTGAAAAATACCAATTTTTACGAATATTCCCTTTTTGAAAAATTGAAATTCTCATCAAAATAAAAGCTTTGAATTCGATCTTTGTGGTACGTAAAAAAGAGAAATTCTGGATTAGTAAAATACAGACTCACTACTTTTCATAGTAAAGCTATTCAAACTCTAGAAGTAATTCATTTACACATTTAAAAGTTCGCATTTGTACATGGCGTTTCAAGTTTCTCGTTATTTCTAGATTAAATTCAAAGGTTTGGATACATTTTGACATCAAAATCGTTTTCTTCTCCTTCAAAAATGGCATCTAGCGAGAGCTTGTTAATGTACAACAACTTTTGAAAAATATCAATTTTTACTTTTTGAAGAATTGAAATATTCATCAGAATAAAAGCTTTGAATTCGACCTTTGAAATACATAAAATTATAAATTAATAATAAAATCAAACTCAATGTTAACTTTAAATAACCATCAGCAGATTATTTAGATTCTTACTAGACAGCACGTATTAAAAATACTAACGATTTCAGAATTTCAGAGCGCATTCAATTAAAGAGGTATTTAAATGAACTTCAGTGTGGGAAAGTAGCAATCCGCAGTCGTGTTAGTCCAGATTTTCTATTGATGACAGAACTTTTATTTCGAAAAGTTGTTTCAGAGTATTAACCTGAATTCGGTTCGGGATTCCTGGATTACAAGGCATGAAAACTTCAAACAATGTTTCGGCGTTAACTCCAATATCTGTGTGAAACACGCAGTTATTGCATTCCTTTCCTCGATTTTGAACGTTAGTTTCATACGTTTTTTCTTGCTGAAGACCTATGCAAACCTATATATATATACATATGTTATGTTGGTGTAATTATAAAAGTGAAATTTCTTTCTATTTAAAATAGATATATTAGATTAACGTAAGATATACGAATGGTTTCCATTTATATAAACTTGCGTGCATAGAAATCGGCCCACTGTAAACTTTTGACTTAAACTATATATTTTTTCAAAATTATTCATCAGATTAAAAAAAAGAAATATGCTGTTTTAACGACAATTTAATATGCTTTAATGTGAGTATAAATTTATGAAAACTTATTTCGACTTCCTATGTTTACCATAGTGAAATTAATGCATTAAGCAAATTAAGCTTTTTTATTATTAACATAAATAGGGTTATTGGCAATTTAAAACTTAAGTTTCCCACGAGTTGCCAAAGATGTGTTAGGTCTTGCATTATCTTGGTGGAAAACTACACCTTTCCGATTTGACAATTCTGGCCGTTTTTCTTTGATTGCTTCATCCAGTTTTATTAATTGTTGATAGTAAACATCAGCATTGATCGTTTGCTTCCTTGGAAGCAGCTCAAGAAACACAACACCTTTGTAATCCCACCAAACTGACAGCATGATCTTTTTTGGATGCAATTCAGCTATCGATGTGGTTTCAGCTGGTTTATCGTGTTTGTTCCATGATCGTTTTCAAACTAAGTTACTGTACAGGACCCATTTTTCATCACCAGTGATGATTCTTTTTAAGAAAGGGTCGGTTTCATTTCGTCTAAGGTGCATATCGCAAAAGTTGATTCTTTGTGTTAAATGGATTTCTTTCAATTCGTGAGGTACCCAAATATCAAGCCTCTTAACTAGCCCAAGACATTTTAAATGTTTTTCAATTGTTGTGTGCGATACATGTAGCCTCTCCGCAACCTCTCGAACAGTTATATGACGATCCTCTTCAATTATGACTTTGATTTGGTCATCATCAACTTCAGTAGGCCGACCAGAACGTTGCTCATCTTTGAGGGAAAAGTCTCCAGAACGGAATTTTTTATACCAATTCTGACACGTGCGCTCTGTTAAGCAATTAGCACCACAAACTTCACATATCTTTTTGTGAGCCGCAGCAGCTTTCTTTCCATTACGGAAATAAAATAGTAAAAAATGTCGAAAATGTTCGTTTCTGCACTCCATTTAAAATTAACCCACAACTAATAGCTTTAATAAAAATCACGCACTACTTGCTTCTGAAGTTACGTCAATGTGACTAGTATCACGCGACAAACGGTAAAGTACAGCACTAATATACGTTATACAAAAAATAAAGCAATGCTCTCTATCAGTAAAAACCGAAAGTACTTAGTTGCCAACCCAATAATTTGTATAAGAGCTATACTTCAGGATAGTCCAATGGTGACATCTGATATACGACATCGTTTTTGCAAGCTAATGTATCTGATGAAACCACGCGGTGCTTTTTCATAATTTTTGTTCCGCGTTTTGGAAAATAAAATTATTTAAAACACTATATGAAAGTGTCTAGAAACGAAGCATATTTTAAGCTTGAGTTTGTAAGATCGTACACGCTATCTCACGTTTCATCAGAAGTAGCATTACAATTTTATTAGATCGTGCAGCTTCACCTACTCCCAAGAAAGTGTTAGATTAAAAGTTTAACAAATAATTTTGAATCAATATGGCTAAGGTGTCCACTATATACAGGCGGCGAATTTTTAAAGTATATTTAAAAGTTCTAGTTTAATAAACTTTCTAATTACTTTACCCTTTCTTATTAAATTTCGAACGAAATTTCTTTCCACCGACAACTCACTTAGATACTTCCAAAGTCGCAAATTGGATTTTAAATATTTAACATTAAAGTTAAGTTTATTAATTTAGTATACTCTTGCAGTAGGCAAACTGACAAGCGTTTTCCTATGCATCACTGGATATCGCGGAAACTTTTGTTTCGATATTATTATTTGAGTAGCATTCAATTAAGCTTATTTTACTTCCGTTTATATTTTCTATAAATTTGATGTGTTAAACCCTTAATATACCCAACACCAATGTATCAGATATCAGTTTTTTAACCCCATTAAGACGACAAAGTTTGTTAGATGTAGAATTTATCTTGTGTTCATATTTTGCGATCACAGCACTTGCAAAATTTAAGGAACCCCTTTCATATCTTTATCAAATTACACTTAACGTCCTCTTGTACTTGTCAGCCTAAGTTGGTAATCAATATTGAAGGATTACACAGGCCAACACACATTTTGGTGCCTGCGATTTTTTAACTGTTCCCGGGTAAGTTTTGGATGCAGAATGTAAAAAAGTTCTCAGATTTGGTCTATCAGATCTAGTTTTTGAGATTTTTTTAAAAAATTGTGTATATATTTTACGTTATAACTGTTATAATATATAATATTACTATTGACAGTTAAAAAAACAAAGACACATGGATTTAAGTATTTATTGCAAAAACTTAATTTACATAACTATATTAGTCACTAATCAAATAAAAATTTTCTGTTATGCGACTTTCTAGAATGGAGTTTACTAGGGCAGTCTCGCTGAAGGCTCCAGCAGTAGTCCGCCATCATGTGGCTATCCCATCGTCCTTGATAACGATCTTCCATAGTTTTAATATCCTGATGGAATCTTTCCCCCTGTTCTTCACTACAATCACCTAAGTTTTCTGGAAAACGATCTAGGTGGCTGTGGAGGTAGTGAACTTTTATACTCATGTTACAGCCGAGAATATTAAAATTTGAAAGCATAGTTTCCACTAATTCTACGTAATTCTCTGCTTTATGATTGCCAAGAAAATTTTGTACTACTTGAACAAATGAACGCCAAGCGTTAGATTCAGTCTCGTTCATTGATGTGGTGAATTGTGGATCTTTAACAAGTTGCTTTATTTGAGGACCATCAAATATAGCAGCTTTTAGTTTTTCCGTGCTAATGCCAGGAAATTTACGTGATAAATACCCAAAACAATTTCCATCTCGATTTAAAGCCTTCACAAATTGCTTCATTAAGCCTAGCTTGATATTCAAGGGCGGAAGTAAGATTTTTTCTCTTGCAACCAAAGGTTCGTTGATCACGTTTTGTTTTCCTTGAAGCAGTGTATTGAGTAGTTCCTAGTATAGGAACATTGGGTCAGGGACAATTCCAGGTCTCCATTTGGCTAATTACATTCTGGGAAATTTCTATTTTGACGATTAAGTACATATTTATCTCTTTATTTGTTGTCCTTTATCAGAAAAAAATATCAATTAACCTGTAACCTGTATCTCAAAAACTAGAGCTGATAGAAAAAATCTGGTGGCATTTTTGGAATCAGCACATTAAAAACATCTGAAATCAGATGTTAGATTTCCGGCACCAAATTTTTTTTTTCATTTTGTTACCCTGTGTTATAGATCTCTTTAAGGTTTTAGTTTTTATTTTAATTAGTAGATTTGTATGGTTTTTGTCATAATTTTTATTTGAAATTATTCCCAATATTTTGCAACTAATTGCTGTAATATTGAGCCTGAGTCTTGAGACATTTTCTAGCGTTTTTTTTTTTTCTTTTTTCCTCTTCTCCGACGTCATGATATAAGTCACATAATAGTTAATAGCCGTAGTGTCTTGTCCTCTCTATCGCTTACTAGCTTTGTACAGTTAAAAAGTCAGCAGAAACCGTGAAAGGTTCAATTTGGAGATATATTGATGTAAGTTACCACACAGCAACAATTGCGTTGCAAAATACTATGCCGATCAATTGATTTATCGACTTCTAATTGGATTGTTAGATAAGTTGATAAACTTCGAACACGTGGTTGAAGATCCAGGTTGAATTAAACATTGGCGTCTTACTAGAAGGAGGATTTATTCACATTAATTAACCCTCGAAATCAACCCTGGCAATTCTTTCTTTCCTTCTCTACCTTTGGTTGCTTGTCAATTATTTAATTGACTGCGCTAGTGTTTTCATGAAGATCCCGTTTCCATCTGTTAAAGAAGACGGAGTTTAATCTTCTGTCTAAAAGATTTAAACGAAGCCATCTGGCACCTTGCTCTACGATCTGAGATACCAAGGAACGACAAGAAATACAATATTTACAAATTAAAATAAGAAGTAGTGTATATTCTAACACTGTATTCGTATGATATATTAATCTTTGCGATTACCACATACCTTTTTACTGTGATGATCTGTCTTCTTCTCTTGTTTGTTTCATTTGCTTGAGTTGTAAGTGGATCAGAGACATCAATAAATTTTTTCATTCACTCAAAAAATGCTACGTCGTGTGTTAGGGTTAGTCGATTTGTAAATGAATTTCGACAACTAAGTTGTCATCATCAGCACATAATTAATCACAGTGTTTCGGTGTATATTCTTTTGAAGAAATTTAAATTCTTTTGAAAATAAGTTTTGAATTCGGGCTTGCTAGTAGGTAAAATAATAGGGCTGAACTGATAAAATACGAACTTTTTACCGCTTGCTGAAAACCATTCAAATTTTAGAAATAATCCACATGCACATCCAAACGTTCACATTTTGACATAACTTCTCAACTCTCTTGGTCTCTCAGGAATTAGCCATAGGAGTTGAATAAATTGTGACTTCAGAATCTTTATCCTATATCCCTTTGAACAAATCGAAATTTTTAAAAAATAATTTTTTGTGAATTCGGGCTTCCTAGTAAGTCAAATGGTAGTACTGAACTGATGAATTACGAACTTTTTACCGCCAGCAGCAAAACCATTCAAACTTTAGAAATAATTCCCATGCACAACTAACCGTTCACATTTTGACATAGCTTTTCAACTCTCTTACTCTCTCAGGAATTAGCCATAGGAGTTAGATAAATTTTGACTTCAGAATCGTTTTTGGGACCTTCGAAAGTGCCAACACACGACCATCAGTTAATTTACTATAACTTTTGAAAAATACCAATTTTTCCGAATATACCCCTTTGAAAAAATTTTTAAAAAATAATTTTTTGTGAATTCGGGCTTCCTAGTAAGTCAAATGGTAGTACTGAACTGATGAAATACGAACTTTTTACCGCCGGCAGCAAAACCATTCAAACTTTAGAGATAATCCTAATGCACATCCAAACGTTCACATTTTAACATGGCTTTTCAACTCTCTTAGTCTCTCAGGAATTATCCATAGGAGTTAGGCAAATTTTGACTTCAGAATCGTTTTTGGGACCTTCGAAAGTGCCAACACACGAGCATCAGTTAATTTACTATAACTTTTGAAAAATACAAATTTTTCCCTTTGAAAAAATTGAAATTTTTTATAAAATAATTTTTTTTGAATTCGGACTTCCTAAGAAGTAAAGCAATAGTGTTACACTGACAATACGAATTTTCTTATCACTAGCAGCAAAACCATTCACTCTTTAGAGGTAATCCAGCCGCACTTCCAAAAAACTCACATTTTAGCATTGCTTTGCACCTCTTTTATTCTGCTAGGAGTTTGTGAAAGGATTAGGTAAATTTTGACTTCAAAATCATTTTTGGAACCTTCAATGATGAGCAATAGTGAATATACGGTAACTTATGTAAAACATCAATTTTTGTGAGTATACCCATCTGAACATACTGAAAATTCCTTCTTCAACTTGGATCATATAAGAATGTCTTGGTTTATCCGCATCTCGTTGTAGGGAATAAGGGTATTTGTTTCACAAAATCTCCAATCCAATCTTCGAAATTTGTTTGTAGATGGGTGCTGTCAGTGTGGATATCATATTGCATATTCATCTTTTGCCCAGTGCAAATGTCATTGCAAAACCCACGTACCATATATATATATATATACATATATCAGTATTTTCGTCGAAGGTGGACATTACAAATTGCTTGGAGTATTACAAAAATAAAGTAGGAAATGGAAGCAAAAATATTGAACGTTAAACTGACAAACATCAAAATTTGACGAATAATTTTGTTTAAATAAAGCAAAGTATAGGAATAAAACGACTAATTACACAAACGTGGTGTTACATAATTTTATTTTACAGTAAAAATATTGTTTTCCGCAAAAAAATTGAAAAAAATTCATATTTTTTGTTGCACAGTTCTAACATTGATAACCTTGTTTGCCTTAACCATTGACAATACAGTACATCTGTATTTGGATTGTCGACTTAGAATTAATCATAGGATTATCCTATTCTATGATTAAATGGTAGTATAAATTCAAAACATCTCATTTTAATTACAAATTCAACTTTTTCAAAGTCGTATACTCCTAAAAATTTATATTTTTCAGAAATAATAGTGGATCGACAACTGAAAAAGAGTGTTTTTATTTCGATACTGACACATATTGTTCTTTTTTATGTTACAAAAATGTCGTATTTAATATATTTTGATATTAAAGAATAATTTAAAAGGCCACTAAAAGTGACTACAATGCTGCCAACTAGTTTGAAAATTAAATCACTTTGTTACGCTGTACATTTTTGAAACTTCTTATTTTTAACAAGTCCATATTTTCTTTACTAAATTTCAGAAACAAAATTAACAGGCTTTAATATAAAAAGAGAACAAAATCGTATTACCTTCCCTTAAATTAAATAAGTATTCTTACAGTGGCTAAATGATCAAGCTCAAATAAACAAGACTTCGAGCATTATCAAACTGCAAAAAAGAGGGCGCTTTCGTCTCTGGAAAAGTATAAGGTGAAATGCCCAGACGTGAAAAACTTTAAATCGAAGGGAATGGAGACTGTCAAGTTTTTTATAACTCGGAGGACATTTATTTCCCGCAGTCTTTCTCCTTTTTCAAATGTTATTACATTAATCCTAGCGTGTAGGTTAAGTCAAAGGGAGCTGACACGATGGTGTGGGAAGTATGAAATTTTGCAGGCGCAGAAATTCCATTAGGGAAAGTAAATTATTAAGAAAAATTTCATCGTCGTTTGATTTTTAGAGAAGCTGTGAAAAGAAAACAGATACAGCTAGCTTTGACTCTTTTAATTTTATATTTAATTACGAGAAAGACAAAAAATTGTGCAAAATTTACAAAAATTCGTATATATTTTGAAATACATACGTACATACATACAAAGACTACTAGGAAAGTTTTGCAATACGATACAACAATGAATCGTAGGAAGCTGCTTGTTGCTGCATGTTGAGACATGTTCATACGTGCATAGTAGCCGCCGCGCCATGTCGATGGGCTCAGTTGTTCATTAGCAGTGAGAGTGTCAAGTGCTTGCGATGGTATGGTGGTCACGAAATGAGAGCAGTTTTGCGCTATAATTTCCTGCGCGGTTTAAACTTAGACCAGTGCTTTAAAGAAATAACAGTTGCACTAGATGATGTTTGTTCACATCGCACAACGATAGTTAAGTGGTATAGTGAATTTCGAAGGGGAAATTTAACTGTGGAGGATGCCGAGAGGCCGGGGAGGCCACGAACGTCAGTTACGCAGTAAAACGCTACTACTGTGAGGAAAATCCTTAGCGAGGACAGGCGAGTGACCCACCAACAGATAGAGGGTACTTCAGGACTAAATGCGCCAGCAATTCGTTCGATTCTGCATGATTATTTGCACGTGAAGAAACTTTGTTCTCTCTGGGTGCCGCATCGACTGAATCGACAATCTCGGTATGTGAACAACATCGTGATAGGTGACGAGACTTGGCTGTACTATTATGATGTGCCGACCAAAGCTCAAAACAAAATGTGTCTTTGATGATAAGCACACCCGTAGTTGTCAGAAAATCCCGATCTGTAAAAACGAATATGGTAGCTGTATTTTTCAAATCGAGTGGAATTGTGGAACGTGTCGTTTTAGACACATAGAAGACAGTCACAGCTAAATGGTATACTGAACAGTGCCTGCCTAAAGTCATTGGATCTATGAAGAATCTGCGGCCAAAGTCAAGAATGGACACCTGGCATGGTATTATCGTGATGGTTCCTCCATCACGATAATACTCCAGCTCACCGCGCCAAAGCCTGCACCGAATATTTGACGACGACAGGATTGAAACTTCTGGAGCACCCTCCCTACAGTTCCGATTTTGCTCCCTGCGACTTTGCACTGATCCCACATGTGGAAATGAAACTAAAAGCGAGGCGGTTTTCCAGTGATGAAGACCTTCCGCGGGCTTGGGACAACGCGTGTGCTTTACTCCCTAGTGAAACTTGACAGACCTGGTTTAAAGATTGGTTTCGGGGGATGGAGAGGTGTGTTTGGTGTAGAGGAGATTACTTTGAAAAAATTATTATAAATAAACAAAGCTATATTGCAAAACTTTCCTAGTATCCCACAAAAATACTGTACGGTAAAATGTTGATATTGCAAACAATACATTTAGTAATAGCGCCAGTACATTCTAATGCCGAATATCTGTTAAGAAATCTATTAACACTCGTCGAAGTTAACAAAGAACACCGTCGATTCGCCATCATCAATCTCATCCAGCATTCATACACATACCATACGCATTTAAATCTCGACTTCGTGTACATCCGACCGCTTTCGAAATATATCATCGCCGCCGCCAATGGCTGCGCACTCGTTTCTGCAGGCTTAATGATAAAATTAGCACGCTTTTGTTCAACGACAGATATATTAATTAAATCTAATAAAACATAGTTTATTGTAAAGAACACTGAAAATTAATATCATTTATGATGTAATAGTTATTTTATAAATTGGTACACACTTTACCTAAAAGCATATAATGAAAAATTAGTCAAAATTTGAAACTGGAAGAACAGAAGTACACTCATTAGTTTACTAATAGAACTAAGATATTCAATCATATTCCTCATCTCAATAAACTCGTCGATGGAGTCGATTCGAATTTGAATTTATGTTTAGATTACGACATAGTAAACTAGCATAGCTTCTTCAAATTTCTCGATAAAGTAAATGTACATATTTACTGCGTATGCGAGTTTACATAGGGCTGTTCAAACAGTGTACTAGCATTTCATTAAAATGTATGTACATTACCAGATTCTGCAATTGTAATTATACGGTGACAGTAGTGGTGCTGAAACACCAATTGTCCCTCACATATACATCTATGTGCAATTGTACCACATGTAGTGAGTTCGGAATGTAATCGTTCAGAGAATGAATGTTTGTAGAATTGTTTGTAATATGTAAAATTACTTTGATATTTACAGTACTTGGAAATGTTGTTCGGAATTAGATGTTAAGGAGGATTCGGCTAAAATTGCTTAAATAATAATCTGATGGTCACGAAGTGTTTGCCTAAATACGTATACAGAGTACGAATATTCATGTGGTAAGGGTTTTATTTACCTTTTTTAATTAATAATTCAGTTAACTAATATCTAACGATACACACACACACAGTCTGTCACAGAGAAAACCGAACTTTTATAAAATAGTAATTCTTAGTGGCGCCATCTATTAAAAAAGTAAGCGTCGGTAAGGTAGATCTTTCGCCAATGTTATGTCAAAATATCATGACAGTTTCAATATTAAAAGTAGAGAAATTGTGCAAAAATAACGTAAGTTACTTACTAAAGTGTGTATTTGGCATAGTTTCATATAGTTATGTGAATAAACTCTTGCATTATTTGAAATACCTACACAGTCTTTCGCAGAGAAAACGCAGCTATTACCGAAGGAAATATAAAACTTGCATTTTCAATTAATCCATCTTTATTACCGTCATGAAGAGTTACCAAACGTTAACCATCAAATCCTTCTGGTTATCTAACACCCTTGTTACGATCTTCCTTTATTACCCTTAGCAAAAGTCCATGTTTCATCGAAAAAGACAATATCCCTTTCATAAGGGGAAACAACATTCGCTTTATAATTGTTTAAAAACCAATATCGTAGTGCAACAATGTGACTTTTCCAAATTAAAACTCTGGGATCATTGTCTTTCACAAATTTAAATCCTAAATTTTTTAACAGACGATTCAAAGAAGAAATTCTGATATTCATGATATATCGCTTCTGTAGTATCGCAATGATACTTTTTAAAGCGACATGTTTTCCTAAAAATGTAGTATAAGCACTTCTTTATGGAAAGATTTTAAGTACGTACTTTTTTGTACATGTCGTATATAATATTACAAACTTCCATTTCCACCCGATCATCTATGTCTTGACTTTTCTACTTGCTACGTGGTTTCTAAGCTCCTACTGGTAACGTAGTTTTAACTTCTTTTTTGTAGGTGATTTTGATGGAGTCTGTGGTTGATTAAAATGATCACTAAGTTGTCATCATCAGCAGATAAATTAAGCAGGGTTGCACCTGGGGAACTACGGCAATAAATACCCGTACGAAACAATTAATCCCGCACACGATCCGTACCGTTGAAAGCCCGTTGAAAGTACCGTTGAAAGTCAAGACGCACACTAGTGTGCGTACCGTTGAAAGACCGTTGAAAGTACCGTTGAAAGCCACTCTAGTGTGCGTTCTGGCCTTCGACGGTGCGGATCGTGTGTGGGATTAATTGTTTCGTACGGATATTTATTACCGTAGTTCTCCAGTTGCAAAACTGCTTAATTTATCTGCTGATGATGACAACTTAGTTGTCGAAATGCGTACACAGAATTACGAAAATTAGTGTGGAAAGGGGTTATATATCAACCTTGTTGATCAAGTTCTTTTTTGTATTTGACACTAAACACTATTCGAACAGAAGAAGCTAATGCTGAAACTACTCTCTAAAATAATGCTTTTTGAAATTTTTTTTCTAAAACAGCAATGAAAATATTACCTTTTGTACAGAATTAACGGACAATAAAGGCCCTCCGTTACATTTTTCAACTTCTAAATATTGCAACAACTTATAAGCAAAATCTTGGCAATTAGAATCAAGAGGTGCACCAGGCATGACTGTACCTAACCTGTAAATAATAAATGTAGAAGCTGCCTACGTAGGGTACCTAAGTGTAAACTTACAAGGATGATGAAATAAATGTGATAAATTAACTGTTAGAACAATAACAAATGTCAGCTGTAAATATACATGGAATTTAACAATATCGGAACCGTATAAAAGACAAACTAAATAAGTCAATAGTCAAAACTCTATTTTATCTGTATTCTACGTGACATATGTGTGCATAATACACATGCTCTGCATACATCTATTTCTATTTTTACACGATTTCTTGACGAGACGTATCGCGTAACTCTATTACAAAAACGTTTGCACCCTTTCTTTCTTCAACACATGTGAATAACGATAAATTAGACAAATGCCAATATATACATATTTGTATTTTTCAGCATTATTGATACACCGGCAAACTTACGTGGTTCCAACAATAGAACACGTTTCCTCTTACTTCAATGCAATAATTTAAACGTTGTTTAACATACAAATACACTCTTATACACATGAAAACATTCCATAAATAAACATCTAACAAAACACACATAACTTGTCGCCCAGCACATGTATACACACAGAGCAATCAGATTTTTCCATATTTAAATCGATCGATTCCGAATTGCATACACAGAGTTCGCTAGTTCAGACCGACCAAACTTTCGATCTCTCCATTATATTGTCTAAATAACTTACGGAACATTGATCGCCGATTTGTAATATCGAAATGCACATTGTGCTTCTTCTTACACGAAGACATGAATATTTGATGTTCGTTCAAGACCTACCGTGATGTGGTTCTATGGCGGAGAGGTTCACACATTTATGTAAAGTTTATAGTCTATTTTATAGGTCAGATGGACGGGCGCATAGATGTTGTAAAATACCAGCGGCAACTGACGGGAAATAAAATTACACGGTACGCTTAACTTTGTCGTGCTTTCTCTTTCGCTCTTCATGTGTACGTCTCTTTCTGTCCGGTTGCGATGTATAAGTTAGAACGTGTGTATGTAATATAACCTTTTTCAATTGCATATTCGGATAATTTTAAGTAATTAAATGTTTTGTGTTTACTGTAGTGTGTATTTTTTTAATTACTGACCAGGTTTCCCAAAAACAAATGCAATGCAATTCGTATTACGTAATTTATTGCGCTCAGTACTGTGTAAATCTGCAATGCTTTTAATTTTTGAAATAAATTGCATTCCTGCATAGGCTAATGTGACAAATGTGAATGCACAATTTTTTGACAACGCTTTGAACCGAAAAGAATACTTTGCTTGTCCTCAAAAATACAAAATATACGAGACGTGGCTATTAAATAACGAGACTGTCGCTGGCACAGAAGAAGTGCGCATGCGCCGAACGCCAACGACCGACAGATGTTTATCGTGAAGCCTTCTCCTTCGAATCCAGTGCCTCTCACCTCTGTAAACAAATCAGTATAGCCGTAGCCTTCGTTCGCATTAAAGTTGTTTTATTGTTTCACCGGAAAAATGTTAAGTATAACAATAGAGCAACGAATTGTTGTGAAATTTCACATGAAACTTGGAAGAACCGCTACTGAAACTTATAATTTATTGAACAAAGTGTATGGCAATAAATGTTTATCGCGTGTACGTGTTTTTGAGTGGCTTAAGCGTTTTTAAGATGGCCGAGGAGACGTCGAAGATGATTCACGCCCGGGTCGCCCTTCCACGTCAAAGACGTTTGACAAAATCGAAAAAATCGGTAGTCTGGTTCGATCTGACCGTCGGTTCGTAGTATTCGTATGATTGCTGAAACTGTAGAAATTGATAAAGAATCCGTACGGCAAAATCGTGCCTAAAATTCTCACGTTTGAACAACAAGAAACTCGCAAAAATGTTTGTACTGACACTTTGAATGCCATTGAAAATGACGCAAACTTATTGGAAAGGATAATAACATATGGCGAATCGTGGTTTTTTACTTATAATCCTGAAACGAAGCGCCAATCCATGCACTGGAAGAGCCCATCTTCACTGAGAGCCAAAAAGGCTCGAATAAACAAATCTAAATTCAAAGCAATGATGATTGTTTTTTTCGATATTCATGGAATTGTGTACCTTCAGTGGGTTCCTGAAGGTCAAACTATTAATCAACATTACTACCTTCACGTTCTTGTTCAACTCTGTGAAATTGTGGAAGGACAGGTCATGGATTCTCCACCAAGACAATGCACCGGCTCATTCCGCATTGTCAGTCAAGAGGTTTCTAGCCAAGTACAGCATGCCAGTGTTAGACCATCCGGCTTATTCGTCGGATCTAGCGCTGTGCGAGTTCTAATCTGTTTCCTAAGGTGAAATCTGAATTAAAAGGAACAAAATTTTTGAGTCCGTTGAAGGTGTGAAAGCAAAAGCGGCACGCTGAGAGAATAAGACTTCCAGCACGGTTTCGAACAATGGAAGATTCGCATGGAGCGTTGTAAGGATAGAGGAGGGACGTATATTGGAGGTGATAATAAGTAAATATGTATGAAATCAAAATAAAATGTTTTACAGTGTCACTCTCGTTATTTAATAGCCACACCTCGTACATCACTAGCTAGTCTTCTCAAAATATACACCTAGTAGAGCTTGTGTAATCAAAGTCTTGGTACTACCAAGTTCGGATTGCAATACTATTTTCTCTGACCGTACGACGCATGTGATAATCTACTGGAAACCATATATGTAAATGGCAACAATTTGTGAAATTCATATTGGAAATCTTTTATGTATCTAATGAACTATTTAAATATCTTTGACATTGTCAATCATGGCTTGTTACCAGTAGTATGAGCGCCGAGCCAAAAGTATCGGATATCTTATTATCATACAAAAGAATCATTCTTGACATTTATTTTTAAAAGATTATTTCCCTCAAATGTTGGCCGTAATTGCACCTAACGTGGTCCATTCCAAAGTTCCAATTTTTTGGTACGCGTTCGAGCATTTCAAGTAGTATTTGGCGACTAACGCTAGTGATGTTGGCTGCCAATTACTCAATCGTAGCTGGCTTATCCATCTAGTCCCAAAGGAAGAAATCTAAAGGTGTGATATCACATGATCTAGGGGGGGTGGGCATTCCACATCTCCAATACGTGAAATTAAATGTTACCAAATTATTTTCGCAATAAAATGCTTTCATGGGCTGTGTGGCAGGTAGCGCCGTCTTGCTGGAACCAAATGTCGTCGGGATCACGGGCTTCTATTTCAGGCAGCAAATAGTCCGTTAATATGGCGCGATAACAGGCGCTTTACTAGATTTATTTTCTTAAATGTCCATTATAATAATATGCAATACATTTTTTATTGCAACAGAAAAACATTTTAAAACATAATTTCATATTTTTATTATTTAATTACATTTCAAAATTTATATTTCAATATTAAATATTACCACCCTAAGAGGTGTTATTGATATTAAACTTTGACGAAGGGGAAAGACTTTTTCAAAAAATTCTACATTTACATAACCTATAACATGTTGAAACACGCAGCTTATGTTATTCTCTTCAAAACGCCCAGTACAATGTAATATTCAACTCAGAGTAATCTGAATTAGCACCTTGTAAAGTTTTCGGCTGATAAAGATAGGGCTTTCTATGAGAAAGGAATAACGAAGGTCACCGAGAGACGGCCAAAAGTTCTCAAAGGAAACAGACAATGTATAACTGATTGTTTCCTTTTTTATATTAAAGAATGACCCTCGAAAAACAGAAAGAATTCGTCACCACTTTTCTATAACGATTGATTCCCGAAGTAACAAATCGTAGTCGAGGCAAACAGATTTGTACGCTCCACTAATACTGCAGTAGACGACTACAGAATGCGAACGCAGTAGTCGTTGCAAACTAGATTGAGTCTATCTAACATGATTGTAGGCATCCACTGCAGTATTATTTCGCCGTATAATCCTCTTCACTTTATCTCCATGATCACTGATAGTTGATATATAACCCCTTGCCACATTAATTTTCGTATTCCGTATACGTATTTCGACAACTAAGTTGTCATCATCAGCATTAGACAGTGCTGTATCTGGAAAACTACGGCGAAAAATACCCGTACGAAAACAAACTCCGTACGCGATCTACACCGCTCAGAACCAAGATGTACACAGGTGCGACACTGTTTAATTATCTGCTGATGATGACATCTTAGTTGTCGAAATAACTATGCGGAATACGAAAATTTATGTGGCAAGGGGTTATATATCAACCTTGAGTGATTAAGTTAATCAACCACAGGCTCCATCAAAATTACCTTCAACTTTATCTCCACTTTAAATTTCTGGTTTTTTGAATAGATAAGTCTATTATATTACCAAATGCATTTATATTTGAGATTCAAAACACATTCTTCCGTGCTTATAGAACACATTAATGAATTTCTTATTCCCAACAGCTAACGGTATCCTGAAATAAAGTAAATACTTCATATTTACCCTTTTTCACTTTATAATTTTATTGTAAATCAACTTAGCATACTTTGAGAAGTACCAAATCTTTTCTGCGTCTTATTTTCGACTGAACATAATTATGGGAAGAAAATCTATGGGACGCAGTCAATTTTAAAGAAAAATAAGGAGTTTTTCGATGATTAAATGTAATAATATAAATGTTATGGCAGAAGTTCGCTTTGAAATGATTTTCAACTATTATTTAATAAACTCAAACGGATAACATCAGTGATACACGTACCTATTAAATGCAATAAATTACAAGGTACTCTTTAAATTGCTCCATTTTTATATAGCGATGTATCGTCCGCGTAATACAATGTATTATGTCATAAACCATAGGACGACACGCTATCTTCCGTACACCATTTCGTGATGCATATAATGTGTTTATTATAAAGAAAGAGTCATCAATAAACTCCAACAAATTACATGGCCTGTAATGAATTGTAATATCACATACTTAGAATTCCCACACTAACTACTAATTTCACCTTAGACGAATGTATATTAGCATGTGTTGCCTACAATTTACTGATTATAGATTGAGAAACTTAATGAATGTGTAGTTTTATATTACGAATGGCGTCTATTGTCACTAGATATCTCTGTGTATTGTAATGAATTATTTACTGTGGTGTTAGTATTATTGATTTGCATGAAAACGGAATAGCTTTGTGGAAAATAAGACTGAAATAAAGTTGAGTTTTTATATATTAACAAAGAACAGATACATATCAATGTGCCATTAAAGGGTACCTATTAATAATAATATTATTTTTAACCCCTTGTCTTAAGAAATACAATCAACTTAATATACAAATACGAGGGTAGCTCAAGAAATATCCGTTTTCAAAGACAGGTGGCGTAACTGAGAGATTTTAACACTACTATCGATTACTACCATCTTTCTAGTAGCATTGTACGAAATTTCAGGCAGATTCATAGGTTAATTTCGATTTGACAGCCATTTGTGTAAGACGTCTTTAGAGTCTATGATAAATTGGAAAAAGAATAATATCGGTCAGTAACTCGTCTTTTATTTTCGAATGGAAGAATATTGAAAGCAATTAAAGCGAAGTTAGATGCTGCCGATGAACCTTCACCATGTTATGAAGCTTAGTTTCACAACATTTTATTTTGCCAAAAACCTAAAATTTTTCCAGAGAGCAAATTCGCAAAAAATAACATTTTGAAAAATTTATTGCAGATTGACACAAGTTCTTGTATTGTATTTAAGAAGGTTCCAAAAAGGGTTTTGATGTTAAAATTTAAATATTTAATCTTAATCCTAAAAGAAAAAGAAAACTTGAAAAACCGTGTGAAGATGCTTGAACTTCTGAATATGTAAAACAGATTACTTCTAAGGTTTAAATGACTTTTCTATAGAAAGTGGTTGATTTGTATTCTGCTAGTCCAGATCTAATTTTTAACGTGGTATGAAGACCAAATTCAAAATTTTTTGTTTTGCTAAAAATCTCAATTTTTCCAAAGGGGTATACTAGCAAAAAAATGGTATTTTTGAAAAGTTATCGTGCATCGACGAATGCTCGTGTGCTGATATTTTATAAGGTCCTAAAAACGGTTTTGATGTCAATGTCCACCTATTTTGTTGTAATCCTGAAAGAAAACGAAAACTTGAAAAACCATGTGAAGACGCTTGAACTTCTGAATAAGTAAAACAGATTACTTCTAAAGTTTAAATGACTTTTCTATAGAAAGTGGTTGATTTGTATTCTGCTAGTCCAGATTTAGTTTTTAACGTGGTATGAAGACCAAATTCAAAATTTTTTGTTTTGCTAAAAATTTCTCGCAAAAAAATGGTATTTTTGAAAAGTTATCGTGCATCGACGAATGCTTGTGTGCTGATATTTTATAAGGTCCTAAAAAGGGTTTTGATGTCAATGTCCACCTATTTTGTTGTAATCCTGAAAGAAAACGAAAACTTGAAAAACCATGTGAAGATGCTTGAACTTCTGAATAAGTAAAACAGATTACTTCTAAAGTTTAAATGACTTTTCTATAGAAAGTAGTTGATTTGTATTCTGCTAGTCCAAATCTACTTTTCAACGTGATATGAAGACCAAAGTCAAAATTTTTTGTTTTGCTAAAAATTCCAATTTTTCCAAAGGGGTATACTCACAAAAAAATGGTATTTTTGAAAAGTTAGCGTGCATCGACGAATGCTCGTGTGCTGATATTTTCGAAGGCCTAAAAACTATTTTGATGTAAATGTGTACGTATTTTGTCTTAATCCAGAAAGAAAAAGAAAACATGAAAAGCCATGTAAAAATGCTTGAACTTTTGAATATTTAAAACGGATTATTTTTAAAGCTTATAGGGATTGTCCATAAAAAGGGGTTGATTTGTATTCTACTAGCTCAGATCTACTCTTTTACGTGCTATGAAGACCAAATTCAAAACTTTTTGTTTTGACAAAAATCTCAATCACAATTGACACAAAAAAATGCTATATTTGAAAAGATATCGTACATCGACGAATGCTCGTGTGCTGATATTTTCGAAGGTCCTAAAAACTATTTTGATGTAAATGTGTACCTATTTTGTCTTAATCCAGAAAGAAAAAGAAAACTTGAAAAGCCATGTGAAAATGCTTGAACTTTTGAATATGTAAAACGGATTATTTCTAAAGCTCATAGGGATTGTCCATAAAAAGGGGTTGATTTGTATTCTACTAGCTCAGATCTACTGTTTTACGTGCTATGAAGACCAAATTCAAAACTTTTTGTTTTGACAAAAATCTCAATCTCAATTGACACAAAAAAAATGCTATATTTGAAAAGATATCGTACATCGACGAATGCTTGTGTGCTGATATTTTCGACGGTCCTAAAAACGATCTGCATGTCAATAATTACCTATTTTGTGTCAATCCTGAAAGAAAAAGAAAACTTGAAAAACCATGTGAAGATGCTTGAACTTCTGAATAAGTAAAACAGATTACTTCTAAAGTTTAAATGACTTTTCTATAAAAAGTGGTTGATTTGTATTCTGCTAGTCCAGATCTACTTTTTCACGTGGTATGAAGACCAAATTCAAAATTTTTTGTTTTGCTAAAAATTCCAATTTTTCCAAAGGGGTATACTCACATAAAAATTGTATTTTTGAAAAGTTAGCGTGCATCAACGAATGCTCGTGTACTGATATTTTCGAAGGTCCTAAAAACTATTTTGATGTAAATGTGTACCTATTTTGTCTTAATCCAGAAAGAAAAAGAAAACTTGAAAAGCCATGTGAAAATATTTGAACTTTTGAATATGTAAAACGGATTATTGCTAAAGCTTATAGGGAGTGTCCATAAAAAGGGGTTGATTTGTATTCTACTAGCTCAGATCTACTCTTTTACGTGCTATGAAGACCAAATTCAAAACTTTTTGTTTTGACAAAAATCTCAATCTCAATTGACACAAAAAAATGCTATATTTGAAAAGATATCGTACATCGACGAATGCTTGTGTGCTGATATTTTCGACGGTCCTAAAAGCGATCTGCATGTCAATAATTACCTATTTTGTCTCAATCCTGAAAGAAAAAGAAAAGTTGAAAAACCATGTGAAGATGCTTGAACTTTTGAATATGTAAAACAGATTATTTCTAAAGCTTAA
The DNA here is from genome assembly GCA_031893035.1 of Dermolepida albohirtum. Classification (NCBI taxonomy): domain Eukaryota; kingdom Metazoa; phylum Arthropoda; class Insecta; order Coleoptera; family Scarabaeidae; genus Dermolepida; species Dermolepida albohirtum. Next base: position 143,066 of record JAVIWB010002601.1, read on the forward strand.
ATGACTTATCCATAGAAAGTGATTGATTTGTATTCTACACATACTAACTACTACACATACTAACTCAGATGAAGACCAAATTCAAAATTTATTTTATTTTGCCAAAAATCTCGATTTTTTCAAATTACCAGAAACAATTTCTTCTCGCAAAAATTTTTGAAAAGTTATCATACGTCCACAAGTGCTCGTGTGTTAATATTTTAGAATATTCTAAACACGATTTCGACGTCAATATGTACCTATTTTCTCTTAATTCTGAAGAAACAAGGAAACTCAAAAAACCATGTTTGAAAAAACATATTTTTGGACTTATGAATGTGTAAATAGATCATCTCTAAAACTTAAACTGATTTTCTACAAAAAGTGATTTATTTGTATTCTGCTACAAGGGGTAAATATCTCCAGCAGCTCTCTTGGAGAAGAAAATTGGAGAAAACCTTATGAAATTATGTAATAAAACGTAGACGGAAAAACGTCCTCTAACTTTTACACACAGACGCATTTAAACACCATTCCCTAAATGATTTTCTTCTTCACGTTTTTGTTTGCAACTCCTTCGCCTTTGTTTTCTATTCTCTTCTCTGTTAAGACTTACAATGTTCCATTTTCTACTAGACTTTTTTTATTTGTTCTGATCGGCAAAGATTTTCCCGGCTATACTTGCTACCGACCTTTCATCCATTCCTTCCAGATAGACCTATTGTTCAAACCTTTCCATATTTTTAAACTATGATAATTTTACCATTGTCAGTGCGTTATACAAGTAATATATAATTGAACACTAAATTTTGTGTTGAGTTCCAAAATATCAAAATTTATTTACGTATTCGTATTAAGAAGAAACCAAACCTTGTAATTCCATTTTTTTATCAAAAAAAATCTTCCTAAAGCAATGATGAGTATGAAAATTCTAATTAATAATAAACACCGAATGCTATTTTCATTTCAAAATATCATATATCTGCACGAGGAATCGAATGGTTTCTGAATGGATTCAAAATAAGAACTAAATCCAAAATATGGTAGTGCGGTAGCCAATTTACGCTTATCAACGAAGATCCAAAAGCGTTTCCTAAAATATCTCAACTTCAGGTGTAATGGCTTTTTCCTGGACGTGTAGTCGACTGCGACTCTGCGGCTGATCGATATGGTTTCTGCTCTGCCACTACTAGAAGGGATGAAGTGAGTGCAATTTTTTATTTTAGATTCGGTCAACAATGTAATAATTTTTGGGTCTTTTGTCAACTTTCTTGTCCCATCTTATCGCAGTCTTTCATCCTTTCCGTTCCTGGTAACGATATTTTTGAAGGTACCTCTGGTACACATGAGGCGAAATTGCTTATGTCTGGTCTCATTTGTCCAATATCAATTTTTTAATTTACATTGAGACTATTTCTTTTTAGTTGTAAAATTGTTGTCTTGTAAATGGATTTTCTACTGGATTAGTATCATTTATATTTGACGAAATGAGTCATAAAAACTAAATTAATATTCTACCAATTTATTAAAATAAAATATAATTTTCATATTTATATATGGATGTATTTAATGTGGTAAATATATTCGACGATATCCCTAAAAATATTCATCTTAGTTTCTAAATAGAACGAACTTTCCTTGCGATCGAAATGCGAAATTATTTTCTTAAAGAAGCGCCAACAAACACATAAGAAATATTAACGTCTTTGGTCCAAAACTTCCAACAAAACTTCTCACGAAACTTTGAACACAGATGTAAGTTTCCTTTGTCAGTTACCCCCACTGTAAGTAAATATAATCATTTTCTACATGTGCATTATATTCCCAGTACGTTTCGTGAAGTTAACACTTCTCCCAAGTTTTGCGGTTCTTTCCGCAAATACTCTTCCAATAATATGCGGTTTATGTTATGAAATGTCTTCGAAATTACATTTATTCGTTCTATTTGTCTTCGTGATGTGTTTCCTTATTAATATATCAGCTCTGGGTTGTTTGTGTTTTTTGTTTTATTTAATCAAACTCATGGCTCATTCGATTAAAGTTATTAAGGTGTTTTTCGTTGTTGTATGAAGTAAATTTAAAAGACTTTTACGTATTTAATAATACTCCGTTAGTCTGATAGGTATCGGAACATAATTTATACAGATTCGGGAAATACAAAGGGTACTAGGACAGTTTTGCAATACAGCTTTGTTTATTTAATTTTTTCGAAGTAATTTCCTCTACATTCAATACACTTCTCCAACCTCCGAAACTAATCTTTACACCAGTTCTGCCAAGTTTCACTAGGGAGTAAAGCACACTCGTTGTCCCAAGCCCGCAGAAGGTCCTCATCATAGGAAAACCACCTCCCTTTTAGCTTCATATTTGGGGACGGTGCTTGAGAAGTTTCAATCCTGTCGTGGTCAAATATTCGGTATAAGCCTTGGGCCGGTGAGCTGGAGCATTATCGTGATGGAGGAATCAGGTGTCCATTCTTGACTTTGGCCGTAGGTTCTTCATAGATCCAATGACTTTAGGCAGGCACTGTTCAGTATATCACTTAGCTGTGACTGTCTTCTGTGTGTCCAAAACGAGGCGCTCCACAATTCCACTCGATTTGAAAAATATAGCTATCATTTTCTTCTTTACAGATCGGGATTTTCTAACAACTACGGGTGTGTCCTCATCATCAAAGACCCAAACTTTGTTTTGAGCTTTGGTCGGCACATCGTATTAGTACAGCTAAGTCTCGTCACCTGTCGCGATGCCGTTTACATACCGAGAATGTTCCTTATTAAATTTTTAAAAATCTCCAGGCGCCAAGTCACACATCGTATCATCTGCTCTTCAGTCAGTCGAAGCGGCACCCAGACAGAACAAAGTTTCTTCACGTGCAAATGATCATGTAGATTATAACGAATTGCTGATGCATTTGGGCCTGAAGTACCCTCTATCTGTTGGTAGGTCATTCGCCTGTCCTCACCAAGCATTTTCCTCACAGTTGTAACGTTTTCCTCCGCAACTGCCGAAGGTTTGATTGGACTATATTTTTCGTCGATGAAAATGATCGGCAGCGTACGACCAATGGAGTTCGTTATCGTGCCATATTGGAAGATTATTTTTTACCAGAATTGGATGGACTTGACATTAGCTATATGTGGTTCCAGCAACATGGTGTCACATTCCACACAGCTGATCAAATAATTGATCTATTAAAGGGGAAGTTCGGTAACCGTGTAGTCTCGTCCGGTCGAGTGACCACCTCGCTCATGCGATTTAACGCTGTTGAAATTCGTTTTATGGGGTTACTTTAAGTCGTTGGTTTATGCCAACAAGTCAACAACATTGAGGAGCTCAGGGACAATATCGAACGCGAAATTGCCAACGTTCCGGCCTATATGTGTGAAAGGGTGGTGGAAAATTGGCTTCAAAGAACCGAGCGCTGCAAACATGTTTGTGATAGTCATATAAACGAGATCGGACGCCATAGTTAAATATAACATGTGTACTGTACCAGAAATAAATTTCAGCCCAATATCACAATTATTCTGCTATATTTAAATACAAAATTGTTATGTCCTTATTGAAAAAAACGCGATCGATATATTTAAATTGGACTCCATCCAAATGTAAAAATGTTCCTTCATTAAATTGCTTGTCTGTGAATGTTACATCATTGACGAAGACTAATTTAGTCACACACTGTTTGGAGTAACCAAATAAGAGTAGGAAACTGCGTATATTTGGTTGCATATGTTTCAGTATTCAATTTGAATAAAACTGACTAAATTTAAAAACAATTTTAATTTCCGATTCTCTTACTTCCGTCAATGTTAGTAACATATTTTAACTAACGACTCCTTTCTTCTACGCGAAATTTCATTTATTTTAATGTCGCAAATATTCTTTAATTTTTGGTTGGTACACCTGTTTCAATTTCAAAAATACATAAGCAGTCACCTGCACCAAGCCGTGCAAAACCCGTTTAATGATCATCCTGAATGGTTTTCTGTAGTTGCGTGCCCGAGTTTGTAACTAATAACAGTCATTTCCGGTTGCGGTTTTTCCGTTGCAAAATTGAATTCTCTTTGTTTTAAATTAACTTTATGGCGGGTCTATTTATCGCGATCGCATTTTATTTTAAACCAGGAAAGCGTGGTCTTGTTTTGTACACTTCACAAACGAATGCGAAAAATTGAATTTGTTCACATAATTTTATTACACTGCGCGGAACGCGAAATCTTAACCAAATTTCGACGTGAGCTTTCGGTATAGTTATTAGTAGTTTAATTTTGTTTCGTACAAATTGAAAATTGTTTTATGTCTAACAATACTTTAATATTTCACTTTTTTAATACGCTCTTTGTATGTTTTTTTACAATAAAATATATCTTTGAAAGTGTGTAGTAACAGTTTAATATTTTTATGTACTTAAATTGGATAAAAAAAGGTGTTAATATTATTGTTTAATAAACAACTTCAATATCAAACGATAGTTTGTCTACCTGATGTATATGCAACAAACAATACACCATAGAAGTTATTTTGTCTAATAAAGGAACTGCCAGTCTATCCTAAAACGTATATTCATAATAAAACAGTTATTGTGAAAAGTAGATTATATTGTAATGTAAATTAAATCGTTATTGTACGAAAAATATATGAGTACTAAAATATATAAAATTCATGTAAAGTAAAGCTAAATGTTAAGCGCTTTCAATTAACAATAACGTAATTAAATATTTGGTCAGACTTTGTCGTAATGTTACAAAATTCACCTTGCACTTTCGAAAACAATACATATTTTTATCGAGACCATATTTATAACTTAATATTCATAGAATCAATATATATAACTCTTATTAACTAATACGCAATGTTGAATTCTTTCAAACAATTTAAATTGTGTGATATTAGCCGCATCGTCTACCGTATTTGTTGCTGTCATGTTATTTGTTGTATTTACAACTGTATATTTTGATAAGTACAAGCTTGAAGATATCGCAATGAGATTTGGTTAGACAATCTTACAAAGTTACCTCCGTATCAACGGACATTCAATCCCATAGAAATAATGTGCACAAAGCATTATGTTAGAATATAATACCACTTCGAAAGTGTCTGATGTGCTGGCTTTAAGACTTTAATGGACAGAGTATATGTTCAAGTTTTATTCGAACAATGGTCTGAGTACATTATGTAAAAAACTGTATGTGCTTAATGGATATTATTTGCTGTTAAACTATATTTTTCAGTTGAGAAAGAGAGGTGACAGATGAAATTCTAGATAATATACAGGAGCATATTCGTAAACAAGGATGCAATTAATGCTCAACATAGCTACTTTGATTCACCTGACATATCGACCAAAATAATAGCTGCGAAAATTAGTTTAAAGATTTAGGGTGTTATAAATATTCCAGTACTGTGGTTTATAAAATTCAATGGTCAACAATACCAACGATACTTGGAAAATTAAATTTTATAAAATCAGTAAGATGTATTGTATGATCAAATTTTATTTAAACAAATTATGAAGTTATGTGTTAATACCTATATTTATATTGAATACGTTTAATTCCTTATTTGTTAATATAACAAAAATATATATCTGATATAGATGTGCTTTCTTTATTTTACCTACGGTGGATATTTGAAACCCAGTAAAATATTAAACAAACCTGTAATAATATTTGTAATGCTGTAGTAATATTGACTTAAGTATACTAGCAAATTTACATAAATGTAATATAAATAAAATAAGATATATTTAAGATCAAATGGACCAGGATAAGCTCCTTTTAAAAAGTAATTAATACATATACATACTTTCACTAGGTAATAGATTGGTATATTAGAATTTATAACATGCTAATTTTTTAAGATAGTTATCCATTACACGCAGAGACTTCAATATAATTATTTTCCAATTTTCATTGTACTTTTATTGAACAGGGAAGATATAAGTATTTACATTGGTAATTTTGTAAATAGTTCATTGGTTATGTACATAACAATATAATACATAACCATACCAGTCAAATATTAAATAATGCCAACCATAAATATTAAATTATAAAAATTCCCAAAAAGTAATATTTCAATTTTTTGAACATTTCGAAATGAAATCGAGTTTCTGAGTGCAGAAGTCTTTAACGAAGCCCTGTAAAGTGCGGTACTACGTGTAGTGACATTTCGAAATTCGATTTATCGCGTTATCAATGTAAAATCCTTTTAAATAGTGTTTTAACGTATTGAAAATTAAATACATTTTTAAGGTGCGAAAATACAAATTAGACAGTTACGTGAATCTAGTTAGATTGAGAAACTGAGAAAACATGTTCGTCCCTACATCTGCAAGTAAGGAAAAAATAATTGATTGTTGTTTCTTCATGCAATTCTATTAAGCTGAGGAATAAACATAACACTTTTGTCTAAATTTCAGACAAAACTAGTCTTAGTCAATATATAATATAGTGTCAAATTTAGACAAAGTGTTTTATTTATTCCATAAGAAAGAATGTTTTGCTGTTTTTGTAACTAATTGTAGTTAATGTAGGAATCTCTGAATAGGTTATGAAAATATAAACTGCATAATCTCATCTCATTTAATATAAGATCATTGCAGCATAAGATCAGATCGTAAAGCTTAAATATTGATTCAAAACGTTAACATATTGAAGCTATGTTGAAGTATGTGCAATTAATTCAATCAATATTAAATCTATGTCAAATAAGAAGCGAAATGTAATCAATGGATCTTTTACGTTTCATATAACCTAAAGTATTTCTAACATCCTTAAAGTGAAGTATGGAACAGAAACCACGGCAAGGTCTTCAAATATGTTAACGATTTTCGAATTATGTATAGTTGATTTAATTAAAATGAAATCTATAATTAAAATAAGACAAATATAATCTAATATATCATTAAATATAAGACTGTTTATGGCAATTTCCTTACAACAAACATTTTTTAATTTTACAAATTTCGAACTCTATAGGATAGGTAGGGAATCCATTAACTGAATATACAACACAACACTAAAACTGATCGTAAAATTACTAAATGTGTAATCTAACAAATCACATGCTAAGTACGATAATTCGTATTTATGCTTACCCCAACTAGGCAGGGGTTCTAACGACCGCATGTTGTTAAAGTTTCATCTGCGAAGCTCACCGACCGTTTTACAAGTATTAACTATATTCGATAAAATTAATTGATAGTAGTAACCGCGCGTAAGTGTTGTTAAAATAATTGTTTGAACTATCTGTTAAGTTTAAACTTGAATGAGAATGGAGTTTTGAAAGTTTCTTACCTCGTAACGTGATGAGATCATTTTGTCACGAACTACATGAAATGATAATTTTAGGCAGAATGAAACGTTTTCATTTCAGCTTCCTTAGCAGGTAAAATAGTTGTTTTGTACTGTACCCTGTCTCAGAATAAGGAGTGATTCAAATATCCCGCCAAAACGCGGAACACAACTGTGAATGTAGTAGTTTGTCAACAATATTAATCCTTTCCCTCATTATATAAAAATAAATGAAAAAAAATTCATTTTAATGGAAGTATGATTGTACAAACGTTACTTTTTGGATTAAGATGTACAACCTATCCAAAATTAAGATTAAATATTATTAAAATAAATATTTCATGAAATTTTCTTTTCAATAGAAAAGAAATATATATATATATATATTTATAAGTCATAAATTATTCATATTCATATCAAATTTATTTGTGAAATTCTAAATAAAATGTAATTTATTGTTAAAATTTATTATAAAACTTCATCAAAAATACAACAAATATTATAAATATAAAAACATTAGCAGTACAACAAATCGCATTCATTTGTTCTTGACAATAAATCACTTTCACTGCCACTGTTTTCAACACAAATAATAAATGGTTCCACAATATCATCCATTAACCCATCTAAGTCCCACATTCTTTTTTCTACTTTAATCACACGGTTGATACAATTTTTCCAATTATCCATTGTAACATTTGCAACTGCTTCCATCAAAAGTCTTCGTATTACATGTGACATTTTGAATGTAGCATTTTTTGGAGCAACTTCACTTTCTATTTGTGCCCAAATCATTTCAATTGGATTGAGTTCACAATGATATGGTGGTAATCTCAATACAGTTTTATTTGTAGCAGTTGCCATTTGATCAGTTACATATATATGATATTGTTTCTTATGAAGACTACGTGCAATAATTCAGCACGTAACATTTCTGCATTATAATCAATATTTTTGGAACGTAACCAGTCTTGGATTGGAGCTTTCCTCCATAAAGAAGTTGGAAGACTTTCCACTCTGTGTGAATGATATGATGCATTGTCCATTATGATAACAGCATTATCTGGCAATCTAGACAATATTAGTTCGGATAATTCCTCAAAAATAATACCATTCATTTCATCATGGTAATCAGCTGTTTTTTCTGCCTTTAAAAAGCAAGAGTCCATCCTCCACAAATCCGAATTTAGATCCTATATGGAGTATTATTAATCGCCGGCCTTTATCACTAGGGCTTTTTAATCCTGTGGATAGTCCTTCAACAAAAGCTTGTCGTGCACTTGCTGTACTTGCATCAATCCAAACGTTTTCCTTCATTTAACCATGTTTCGTCTAGGTAAAATATTGGGCGACCCTCATCTCTGTAATGTTCTATTGTTTTCAGGTATTTTCTTCTCCACCTAATAACTTCATCCTTTTTTATTAGCATATTCTTCTTGTTACGCTTTGCATATCTGAAATATAAATATGAATATGTTATAACATGAACAATTTTTCATTAACACTTACTTGAAATTAATGAGTTTCAAGAATCTGTGTATAGTTGCTCGACTCACTTTTGGTATGGATTCATCTCTAGTTATTTCTCCCAATATTTTATTAAGTGTTGGAAGTTTTTAAAAAAGAATCCATGCACCATCTGCCGTAAAGTACGTGGGTAAGGTGAAAAGTTCTCGGCCTGACACAGAGATGGCGTTACAATTAACAGAAATTTATGTTCCTTGGGTGGCTGCATGTGTCTTTAGTTCATATGAAAACCTTCAACTTGTTCTCTCAAGTAGTTTGTTTGGAAGAATTTTTGTAGTAGACGTCGTGCGTGTTATTTTTTTAAATGGATAAACTTGAATATCGTGCTGTTATAAAATTCTTTGTGTTGGATGGTTTAACCCCTATGGAAATTCATCCGAAGTTGACAGAAGTGTACGGGGACTCTCCTCCTTCGATGTTGACCGTTAAAAAGTGAGCGAAGATGACCCACGTGAAGGACGGCCAAGAACCGCAACCACACCAGAAATCACCGAAAAAGTACATGATATTGTGTTGGACGATAGGCGAGTGAAAGTGAGTGAGATAGCTGAGGCTGTGGGGATATCGGAAGAAAGGGTGCGAAACATTTTGCACAAAGAATTAGAGATGACAAAGCTCTGCGCAAGATGGGTGCCGCATTTGCTGAATGTCGATCAAAAGCAAATGCGCAAACGATTTTCGGAGCATTCTTTGGACCGATTTAACAAGATCCGACCGATTTTGTGCGGCGATTTGTCACCATGGCTGAGACATGCCCACCACTACACGCCAGAAACGAAACAGCAGACGAGGCAGTGGGTGGAAGCCTGCGGTTCAGCGCCAAAGAAAGCGAAGTCGATCGCATCTGCCGGAAAAGTCATGGCCAGCGTGTTTTGGGATGCAAAAGGAATCTTGCTAGTTGATTACCTTGAAAAAGGCAGAACAATTACAGGCGCATATTACTCTAATCTTCTTGACTAGCTGAATGCCAGAATTCGCGAGAAGAGGTCTGGTTTGAAGAAGAAAAAAACATTTTTCATTAGACGCCGCAAAATTTGCAAACAAAACACAGCCGAAATCAAAATTTAAGTTTTTCTTATATTGGGTCTGGGAAAAAAGTTCGCCTGCGTTTTTTCCCGGTATAGATGGCATTGGTTGCCGATAACGTCAAAAGAACAACAAGTCACAGCGACACCACCGACGGCTCGTTTTTTAGATGACCTTCCGAACGTTAGTTTGAGCGTAGAAACATTGTAATCGGTGCAGTGGTTGGAAAGTTATTCGCACTTGAAAATGGAGAAGAATAATGAGAAATTTCGCTATATCTGGACAATTATTCATGATAAGGGGAAGAACGCTGCGCAGGCTTGTGATAAAATTTGCTGTGTACGGTGAAGGTACTTTATCGAAATCTGTCGCGCGGAAATGGTTTGCTCGCTTTCGTTTGGAAATTTCAATGTGAAAGATGAGTCACGCTCCGGTCGTCCAATCACTGAAAAATCTGATGAAATTCTTGAAAAAGTCCAACAAGATAAGCATATCAGCAGTGTCACTCTGGTAACAGTTTAATAATGCTATATTATGCTTATTAAGTTTGTTTGAAATTAAATAATATTTAAGTACAGTAGCAATAGAAATATATATTGGGTCTGGGAAAAAGTTCGTGGCGTTTTTTCAGTAAAATTCAACTGGTCCCCGCATGGCGCGTGGACGAATTCATTTAAACCGAATATGCTCCATTATAATCGACAATGTTTCGCCATTTTTTTGGTAGATCCATGATCCCATCGGTGAAAAATTTCTGTGGTTTCTGGTCGAAAAACTGAATCAAGTAGTTTTCACAGGCTTCTTTTGAAACCAACTTAATTCCATTGAGAGAGTTCTGCAGAGATCGAAACAGATGATAGTCAGAGGGTGCTATATCCGGACTGTAAGGTGGGTGCATCAAAACTTCCCAACCAAACTCTCTCAATTTTTGACGGGTCATCAAAGAAGTGTGTGGTCGGGCGTTGTCATGATGGAAGACAACACCTTTCCTATTAATCAATTCGGGCCGTTTTCTTTCAATCGCCTGGCGTAATCTCTCTAGTTGTGCACAGTAGAGTTGAGAATCAATCGTCTGACCAGTTGGAAGTAGCTCGTAGTGGACGATTCCCCTCCAGTCCCACCATACACACAGCATCACTTTTTTTGGCGTCAATGTTGGCTTAGCGAACGCTTGTGACGGCTCACCATCCTTTATCCACGATCTTTTACGCTTCCGATTATCGTACGTAATCCATTTTTCATCTCCGGTTATTAAACGTTTCAGAAACGGCTCGATTTCATTCCGTTTCAGCAGCGCATCGCAGATGTTAATTCGGTCCATCATGTTTTTCACGCTCAACTCATGAGGAACCCATACGTCAAGCTTTTTTTTGTAACCAGCTTTGTGTAAATGGTTCAAAACAGTTTTGTGGTCAATGCCTAGCTCCATGCCAATATCGACACTGCTGATATGCTTATCTTGTTGGACTTTTTCAAGAATTTCATCAGATTTTTCAGTGATTGGACGACCGGAGCGTGACTCATCTTTCACATTGAAATTTCCAGAACGAAAGCGAGCGAACCATTTCCGCGCAACAGATTTCGATAAAGTACCTTCACCGTACACAGCACAAATTTTATCACAAGCCTGCGCAGCGTTCTTCCCCTTATCATAATAATATTGCAGAATATAGCGAAATTTCTCATTATTCTTCTCCATTTTCAAGTGCGAATAACTTTCCAACCACTGCACCGATTACAATGTTTCTACGCTCAAACTAACGTTCGGAAGGTCATCTAAAAAACGAGCCGTCGGTGGTGTCGCTGTGACTTGTTGTTCTTTAGTTATCGGCAACCAATGCCATCTATCGGGAAAAACGCCACGAACTTTTTCCCAGACCCAATATAAGAAAAACTTAAATTTTGATTTCGGCTGTGTTTTGTTTCAAATTTTGCGGTTATGATTATACATTGACAGAACGTAAATGCTATTGAAGTCATTGTAATAAATTACTTGCGATGCCTAGTTGACATCGCAGTAAAAGACTTTTTAATATAAATAGCCTTAACTATTTACTTTCACTGGAAATTTTTCAATTTTTCCGGTTAATATTTACGAACAATTCTGTATGTATTTAAGGAGTAAACAGAAAAGCGAAAGTTTAACCATGCAACGCTACGAAATATGAACTGAACAACAGTCTAAAGAAAATAAAGGGGATTTTTTCATAAGACAAAAGAAAGGAAAATAATGCAGTGTTAAACAAAGCAATTTACAAAATAAGGAATAAGATTCTGGAGAAAGTGTTAAACAATACGTGGGCAAGGTGAAAAGTTCTCGGCCTGACAATGAAAGACTGCGATTTAAATTTAAAAAATGAATTTATTTTTCTATATAATCTCCCTTGAGTTCAACACACTTGGTCCAGCGTTTTTCTAACATCAATATTCCTTCCCGGAAGTGAGAGTCTGGACGGCTGTCAAAATATTCTTCTACGATCCTTTCAACTTCTTCGTTGGATGTGAATCGCTTTCCAGAAACAAATAGACGGAAGTCTGAGGGTGCCAAATCAGGAGAATAGAGAGGATGGCCGAGCAAATCGTACCCCAAATCCCGCAATTTTCCCATCGCCAACGCACCCTTGTGTGCGGGTGCGTTGTCCTGATGAAAAATGATTTTTTTTCTTCTTCAAACCAGGCCTCTTCTCGCGAATTTTGGCATCCAGCTGGTCAAGAAGGTTAGAATAATATGCACCTGTAATTGTTCTGTCTTTTTCAAGGTAATCAATTAACAAAATTCCTTTTGCATCCCAAAACACGCTGACCATGACTTTTCCGGCAGATGCGATCGACTTCGCTTTCATTGGCGCTGAACCACCGGCTTCCACCCACTGCTTCGACTGCTGTTTCGTTTCTGGCGTGTAATGGTGGACCCGTGTCTCATCCATGGTGACAAATCGCCGCACAAAATCGGTCGGATTCTTGTTAAATCGGTCCAAAGGATGCTCCGAAAATCGTTTGCGCATTTGCTTTTGATCGACATTCAGCAAATGCGGGGCACCCATCTTGCGCAGAGCTTTCTTATCTCTAATTCTTCGTGCGAAATGTTTCGCACCCTTTCTTCCGATATCCCCACAGCCTCGGCTATCTCACTCACTTTCACTCGCCTATCGTCCAACACAATATCACGTACCTTTTCGATGATTTCTGGTGTGGTTGCGGTTTTCGGCCGTCCTTCACGTGGGTCATCTTCGAGAGACGTACGACCACGTTTAAATTCAGCTGCCCACTTTTTAACGGTTGACATCGAAGGAGCAGAGCCCCCGTACACTTTGGTCAATTTCCGATGAATTTCCACAGGGGTTAAACCATCGAAAACAAAGAATTTTATAACAGCACGATATTCAAGTTTATCCGTTTAAAAAAATAACACGCACGACGTCTACTATAAAAATTCTTGCAAACAAACTACTTAAGAGAACAAGTTGGAAGTTTTCATATGAACTAAAGACATATGCAGCCATGCAGGAAACATAAATTTCTGTTAATTGTAACGCCATCTCTGTGTCAGGCCGAGAACTTTTCACCTTGCCCACGTATAGCATGCGCATATGTTTTGCAGTCTCATGAAGAAAGAATAAAAAAACAACAGACTATTTACCCCGCTACAGCGAGCAACCTAACAAATTTTTGTCAAGACGACGACACTTGCAAATATTTGATACTCTGCGGTACAGATTATATTTTGAGGCCATGTAATAAGCCGCTATCTTAGGGTCAAGTCCGCGAAAATAAATTAAAAAAAAACCAAACACGGAAGTCTGTAAACAGACGAAATTCTCCATTTTAAATTAGTTTAACTCGTGAATAAAAAATAATCAAAAAAGAATTTAAAATACACCAAATTAATATCTAGTGTTCAACTAATTTCGTTTATATTGCAATTATAGTAGCGATTTCTAATAGAATAGCCAACAGTGTGCATTTATACACGGTGTATGCATAGTTTGAATTGTAAATTAATTATTCATTAGGATCAGTTAAAGTACGCTATTTTGTACCATTGCAATCTGGATAATTGGATGTTGTTACTAATAGAGGTCTGAGTTTTACATGCGGCCACATGAGAGTCGCGTATAGTTTCGATTTATAATATTTGTGAAAAAGTCAATTGAAATTGTGAAGCATTTATTGAATAAACAGCAATTATTGCACAAAGTATTATAGAGTTAACTGCGTGTTATGAGAGGTTTAGAAACAGAATCTCAAAGCTACAACTCATTAATTGATACATTTGTCGTGAAAATTATCATATTTAGCCGTACTATCGGATAGATTTATATTATTTGGTGGACCACAGATGCATGCGTCAGAGAAACAATATTTAAATTACGATGTCTCGATAAATACGAGGGTGGTCTGAAAAGTTTCCAACCTAACAAAGATACAAGACATTTTTTCTTAAAATTTATATCTATTTTTCTACATAGTCTCATTGTAACTCTACACACTTCTTCCAGCGATGCTCCCATCTCTTTAACCCGTCCAAATAGTACTCGGCGTTTTTCTCTGTAAAATAATTGTTCACGAAGGTGATTGCCTTCTCATTTGACGAAAATTTCTATCCTCCGAGCGCAATTTTTAGATGAGGGAACAAAAAGAAGTCGCTTGGACCTAGATCTGGTGAGTAAGGCGGATAGTTAAGCAGTTCAAATCACGTAATTCGTGGATTTTCGCCATGGTGTGAGACGGTGCGTTGTCTTAATGAAACAGGACTTTCTTTTTCTGCAAATGTGGGCGTTTCTCCACAATTTCTGCCTTCAGCTTGTCAAGTAATGATGCGTCGTATGCTCCTGTAATAGTTTTTCCTTTTTGAAGATAATCAATGAAGATAATTCTATGACTATCCCAAAAAAAAGTCGCCATCACTTTCCCAGCCGAAAAAACACTTTTTGTTTTTTTTGGAGCCCGTTCCCCCTTTGCAGTCCATCGTTTTGACTGTAGTTTTGTTTCGGACGTATAATGGTGTGTCCAAGTTTCATATACAGTAATTAATCGGCGCCAAAATTCGGATTTATGGCGCCTAAACTGCGCCAACAGAGCGTTGGAAATGTTTATTCGAACACGTTTTTCGTTTAACGTTAGCGAACGCGGCACCCAACGCGCGGACAGCTTTCTCATGCCTAAATCTTGATTTGACTTTGATGTGACAAACACGTTCTTGGGACATATTCATAGCCTTTGCTATCTCTCTCACCTTAATTCGATGGTCACTTAGCACCAACTGGTGAACTTTAGCGATGTTATCGTCAGTAGTTGTAGTTTTTGGACAGCCCGAACCTTCATCGTCTCCCAAGCTCTTACGGCCACGTTTAAATTCAGCTGCTTAAAGTTTCACTGTGGTAAATGATGGTGCAGGGTCCCCGTACACAGAGTCCAACTCATCTTTGATTTGCGTAGGTGTATTGCCTTTCAAAAACAAATATTTAATGACAGCTCGATATTCGACACTCACATCAACTCACTCAAAAGACTGTCGAATATCAACTGCGTGTCTAAAATTGCTGAAACTTTAGTGAGTACCTGACAATAGATACACAACTACATTCCCTTTTATTGATGAGTGCTACCATCTCCACGTTTAGGTCGGAATATTTTGACATAACATTGGAGAAACATCTACTTTACCGACACATATTTTTTTAATAGATGGCGCCACTGAGAATTACTATTTTAAAAAAGTTTCGGTTTTCTTTACGTCAGGCTGTGTAGATACGACTATGTGACTTGCCTTGTTCTCAACCAATGAGAATTAACTATCATTTTGTTATGTTTAGAAATTTGTCTCTCTCGTTTTGACATATAATATAATTTGTTTTTAATAAATGATGCTGTTCGAGGATATGGATGTTGGTGATAACACATACACTTTACCCTTGTTGTACTATACACCTCATTCGTAATTTTATGAACCGCGAATTGTCTACATTTAATAATTTAATAATAATAATAATAATAATAATAATAATAATAATAATAATAATAATAATAATAATAATAATAATCTTTATTATCCAACAGCAGATAAATGCTAATTACAGGATAATCTTATCAGTAAATATGAAAGGTTAAAGAAAAATTATAATCATATATAAAATGAAAATTAATATAACATAAAGAAAATAGACATAATATTTAATAATATCATATATATGTGTATACACACATACACAAACATAAATATATAAGTATACGGAAACTGAGGAGAAAGAAAATCAACAAGAAGTTGAGCTCCCTAAAAAAAAAAAAAGAAGAAGAAAGTAACATAAATGGTATTCTAGGAAAAAAACATATAAATAATTATCGTGAATTGGACAGTTACTAGAGCATATAAAAAATTAAAAACCATGTCTTAACATAGATAAAGGTACGATAACATATTCTTGCCTCTATGAGTCTTTGAAAGATATCCTGGAAGACATGATCGCTAAAGAAAAGGTCTGTACGTGGAAGCGGGGGTGTATTTTACTATAAATGTGTTAATTTCGAAAATTTAGTTGTCGAAATACATAAACAGAATACGAACATTGATGTTGTAAGGGGTTTCATTTAACTCTTTTAAATAATTCAATTAATCATGGTTTCCCATAAAATTTACACTAACATTTTTGATCATACTGGTCAATAGATAGGGACGACGGTCATTTGGAATACGTAATATCAATCGTCGGCAATTGTTTATCAAGGTAGGCGTATTGTTTTTAAAATAAAAAATGCTATCATTATTATTATTTGGTAATTAAAATTAATTTTTTAGAACTTTCTATCATTTTCATTTCGATTCAATTCAATTTTATTCAAAAATTAATATTTCATTATGACAAATTTATAATATTTAAAATTTAAAATTTTATAAGTACGTAGAAAATTATTGTTAAGTTTTGGAATTTCAAATTATTTAATTTTATATTATTACAGAAACGTTTTTGTTTTTGTTTCAATAAGAATTTATTATTGTTGAGTGTTACAATTTTCGAAGTTTATTTTTTTTTTATTATTAGTTTTTTATTTATTATTATGAAGCTGTGATGAAATTTATCGCTCGAATATTTATCAGAGAAATAATCCGATGCTTCAAAGATAACAATAGGTACTGGGTGAGCAAACTCAAGTAAAGTGTGGTGGCATCATAAAGGTCCCTAGTTCAATTTCAAATGTTGGCTAAATAATTTTATAGCAAAATTATTTTCACACGGTTCTTGACATTTGATAGATGAGAAATTTACAAATGTACTTACAATAGCCAGAAAATTAGTCAAAATACGAGGGAAGACGAAACTATTGGGTTGGCAACTAAGTACTTTCGGTTTTTACTGATAGAGAGCGTTGCTTTATTTTTTGTATCACGTATGTTAGTGCTGTACTTTACCGTTTGTCGCGTGATACTAGTCACATTGGCGTAACTTCAGAAGCAAGTAGTGCGTGATTTTTATTAAAGCTATTAGTTGTGGGTTAATTTTAAATGGAGTGCAGAAACGAACGTTTTCGACAAATTTTACTATTTTATTTCCGTAAAGGAAAGAAAGCTGCTGTGGCTCACAAAAAGATATGTGAAGTTTATGGTGCTAATTGCTTAACAGAGCGCACGTATCAGAATTGGTATAAAAAATTCCGTTCTGGAGATTTTTCCCTCAAAGATGAGCAACGTTCTGGTCGGCCTACTGAAGTTGATGATGACCAAATCAAAGTCATAATTGAAGAGGATCGTCATATAACTGTTCGAGAGGTTGCGGAGAGGCTACATGTATCGCACACAACAATTGAAAAACATTTAAAATGTCTTGGGCTTGCATCCAAAAAAGATCATGCTGTCAGTTTGGTGGGATTACAAAGGTGTTGTGTTTTTTGAGCTGTTTCCAGAGAACCAAACGATCAATTCTGATGTTTACTGTCAACAATTAATAAAACTGGATGAAGCAATCAAAGAAAAACGGCCAGAATTGTCAAATCGGAAAGGTGTAGTTTTTCACCAAGATAATGCAAGGCCTCACACATCTTTGGTAACTCGTGGGAAACTATTAGAACTTGACTGGGAAGTGATGCCACATCCACCATACAGCCCTGATCTAGCACCATCTGATTACCATTTATTTCGAAGTTTGCAGAATTTTTTGAATGGTGAAACTTTCACAAATGACGATGACCTTCACTCGCACCTGGTTCAGTTTTTTGCTGACAAGGACCAGAAATTTTATGAGCGCGGAATCATGCAGCTGAAAGAAAGATGGCAAAAGATCATTGAGCAAAATGGAAAATATATAATTGATTCAAAACTATTCTTTGTTTAAAAAAAGTGTTTTATTTTATACTACAAAACCGAAAGTACATAGTTGCCAACCCAATAAATAAAAAGCGAACTAAATAATTTAACCAAAAATACGTAAGTAAGTAAAAACAGCGTATCGGTAATACTCAGAAATTCTTATGGACAACTTACGAAAACTAAAAAAAGATGAAACTAATGACCTTTATGATACCATCATACTTCACTTGAGCTTGCTCACCCAGTATGTAGAGAATAAAAGATCTTTAATATCAACTTTTTCAGTTTTTCCTACGCTATGATATACAACTTCTTTAAATGTATATTTTATGCTTTAATTAATGAATGTTATTATTTCTACACACATCATAAATTATATAAACCCATAATTAAGACATAATAATAATAGAAACTTCATATTACTGTCGTCACGAGAACTCGAGGTGTAACATAACGTAACTCCGCCTTACTACAACTCGAGGTGTAGCATAACGTAACTCCGCCTATAATCGACCAGCTACTTCGAATTTGTCTATTCGCTTATTAAAACTTTTCACTCTGTATATACAAATGAAATTGATCCTTCGGAATTTCGTACCAAAATATTAAAATTATAAATTGCTGACAATATAGGGTGTCTTTTTAAGAGTTTGAGAACTTAAAATGATAATTTAAGACAGAAATATTGTTGGAATGAAATTTTTTTTATTATAACCTGGTAGATAATTTCATGGAATTTATTTTTTAAATATGATTTCCGGCATATGTCCGCCGCGGCTACGAGTTACATGGTCCATTCGATCAATCCAATTTTTGATTACTTTTTTCAATAAATCTGGCCGTATGGCGTCAATGGTGGCTTGAATATTGGCTTCCAATGCTTCAAGAGTTGCTGGTTTGTCGGCATAAACCAATGACAACATAGACACATAAAAAGTAATCGAGAGCCGTTAAATCGCACGAACGAGGGGGCTAGTGAATAGGACCACTTCTGGAAATAAAGTTGTCACCAAATTGATTTTGCAATAAATCGATTGTTAAGCGCGCTGTATGGCAAGTTGCGCCGTCTTATTGGTACCAAATGTCGTCGATGTTTAGCTGATTAATTTTTGGGAACAAAAATTCAGTCAGCATGGCTCAATAGCGCTCGCCATTCACTGTAACGGCAGTTCCTTCCTCATTTCGAAAGAAATAAGAACCGATGATGCCGGCAGCGTGTAAACCGCACCAGACAGTCAGTTTTAATGGATATAATGGTGATTCGTTAACGGCTTGAGGATTGTCTTCGCTCCAAATACGGTAATTTTGCATATTGACGTAGCCATTTAACCAGAAATGAACTTCATCACTAAACACAATTCTTTGATAAAAATGCTCATCTTCTGTCAGTTTCAAATAAGCCCAATCAGCAAAAATGCGAAGCAAATGATGGTCGTTTTGCTTCAATTCTTGCACGAGCTGTATTTTATAAGCACGTAAGCCAAGATCCTTACGTAAAATTTTCCACGTAGTCGAAGGACAAACGCCAACAAGTTGAGAACAATGTCGAATCGACATTTCGGGGTCTTCTTCAATACTTCGCGCTACAGCAGCAATATTCTCTTCGGTACGCACATTTCTTTGTCTCGTTGATGGTTTTGAATCGAGAAGAGTAAAATTAATGCGAAAACGATCAATAATTGCACGAATTGCTAGCTCACTAGGCCGATTATGTTGACCGTAAAATGGACGAAGTGTTCTATGAACTTTTCGAACAGATTTATTTTTTCGAAGTAAATTTCCACAATTTGGAAGCATTGTTCTGGCGTTAAACGATTCATGATGACTTGCCAAACCTTACTGAACAGAAATGTCAACACTGTTTGACATTATCAGCTGTCAAACCTTAGTTATCGACATCGATAGTTCTCATGCAGCTTAAAAAAACCCCCATTAGAAGGAACAAGTTAGTAAATGTGAACGTGAATCTATTTTAAAAATTTTGTTATAATAATTTTTCAACGAAGTAATTAATCAAATTTTTCACCTTTGAAAATTTTCAAGATGCATTAGTTTTTCATTGTCTATTGATGATGTCAGTGAATAATATAATGGGCAAGCAGAGAAACGTAGCGGGTGTCTGTACCTCATCAATCTAATTTACATCAGTTCGGTTGCAGCAAATTAAAATTATAGGTAATTTTAATTCAAAACGAATACCGCCCCGAACAAAAACTGTTATTATAGATTCGGTGCATCGTAGAGGAGTGCATGGTACTTTTATTCTCTCTTTCCGCTATCTTCACGAAAGACATTTAAGATATTTAAGATATTTAAGACATCTAAGAGAGGAGAACTCATTACTAAACATTCGTCCTACCATAGTTATTTTTTATGACAACCTATACTTTAATATTAAGGGTAATTTTAATGTTTTATTAATTGTCGACCCTTCGAGTCCTTGTTATCTGTTTCTCTTCGCCATTTTAGAATGTTAAACAATTTGAAAGGAAATTAACACAAAGGTCAAGTGAAAGATTGCAAGATCTGAATATGTATCTGGTTATAAAATCTATATATCATTATACAGTAGCAGGCGATGGAGATAAATGAAATATTTAATTAATACTTATTTATTGAAGATAAAAGTAAATTTAGGCGTACACCTTTAAAGGTTTGTTTCTTAGTTAATAAAATTGAATTGCGGAAAAACAGTTCTATTACGAAGTTTCTAACCTTGCTTGCAATTTTTTTAAATGTTGCTAAGCGTTTCAGGGGTTACCAATATATTCAACGACTACTATATACTGGGTGTTTTTTAAGCCGCATGAGAACTATCGATATCGATAACTATGGTTTGACAGCTGATAATGTCAAACCGTGTTGACATTTCTGTTCAGTAAGGTTTGGCAAAGTCACCATGAATCGTTTAACGCCAGAACAACGCTTCCAAATTATGGAAATTTACTTTGAAAAAAATAAATCTGTTCGCAAAGTTCATAGAGCACTTCGTTCATTTTACAGTCAACATAATCGGCCTAGTGAGCAAGCAATTCGTGCAGTTATTGATCGCTTTCGTAATAATTTTACTCTTCTCGATTCGAAACCATCAACAAGACATAGAAATGTGCGTACCGAAGAGAATATTGCTGCTGTATCGTGAAGTATTGAAGAAGACGCCGAAATGTCGATTCGTCGTCATTCTCAACTTGTTGGCGTTTGTCCTTCGACTACGTGGAAAATTTTACGTAAGGATCTTGGCTTACGTGCCTATAAAATACAGCTCGTGCAAGAATTGAAGCCAAACGACCATCACTTGCGTCGCATTTTTGCTGATTGGGCTTATTTGAAACTGACAGAAGATGAGCATTTTTATCAAAGAATTGTGTTTATTGATGAAGCTCATTTCTGGTTAAATGGTTACGTCAATAAGCAAAATTGCCGTATTTGGAGCGAAGACAATCATCAAGCCGTTAACGAATCATCATTACATCCATTAAAATTGACTGTTTGGTGCGGTTTACACGCTGGCAGTATCATCGGTCCTTATTTCTTTCGAAATGAGGAAGGAGCTGCGATGATTGGCGAGCGCTATCGAGGCATGCTGACTGAATTTTTGTTTCCAAAAATTAATCAGCTAAACATCGACGACATTTGGTTCCAACAGGACGGCGCAACTTGCCATACAGCGCGCTTAACAATCGATTTATCGCAAAATCAATTTGGTGACAACGTTATTTTCAGAAGTGGTCCTGTTCACTGGCCCCCTCGTTCTTGCGATTTAACGCCTCTGGATTATTTTTTATGGGGCTATGTTAAGCCAGTGGTTTATGCCGACAAACCAGCAACTCTTGAAGCATTGGAAGCCAATATTTAAACCACCATTGACGCTGTACGGCCAGGTTTGTTTAAAAAAGTAGTCAAAATTGGACTGAGCGAATCTACCAGATTGTTATAAAGAAAAATTTCATTCCAACAATATTTCTGTCTTGTATTACTATTGTAAGTTCTTAAGCTCTTAAAAAACACCCGTTACAAGTATACGGTCAAAACAGCGTTCTTATGGACAGCGGTTTGTTTGTCGGATGTATTTTTTGAGAGACTAGTACGGGTACGTGTTATATTCAGTCATCAAACATGTACATATATGGGTACTTATAACGGATTTACTGAGGCAGCTTTTAGCACTATACAATAAATATTTATCTATCTCGAAGGTGTCTCTGACTTCTAAATTGAAATCTCAAAATTAATATTTCAAATATATACATTTTTAATCAAAAAAAGGTAAATAAAACCCCTTTCCAAAATAATGTTCGTATTATTTTTATGTATTTCGACAACTAAATTGTCATCATCAGTAGATAATTAAATGTCGCACTTGAATTCGCGAGAATACTCGCACAGAAACATGTCCGTACTTTAACCGTCAAATGCAAAACACACACAAACATTCGTTGAAAACGAATCTACGTTGTTAGTGTTCAGGTTTTGACGGTTAAAGCCTGTGCTAAAAACCATTAAAAAAGTACATGATATTGAGTTGGATGATCGTCGAATAAAATTACGCAAAGTAACGGAGGTTTTCCTCCTTCTTTTCACAAATCTTTTGGAGGCAAATTTGAATGGAAACTGTGGTTGATTAAATTAATCAAATAAGGTTAATATAACTCCTTTCCACATTAATTTTCTTTTTCTGTATACGTAAGTCAATAACTAAGGTGTCATTATGAGCAAATAATTAATAACAGTGTCCCACTTGGAACCAAACACACACAATGTGTGGCTTGGCTTTTGACGGTGTCAGTCTTTGTCTTCTTGTGGATTTTACCGTGGTTCCAGGTGCAATACTGTGATTAATTATCTGCTGATGAAAACAACTTAGTTGTCGAAATACGTATACAGTACATTACGCCACTTTTTGGCTCATTGTTCGTGTTCATGAGAAAACGACAATCTACTTTGTGTTTGTCTTCTATTTAAAAACGGTATCTTCCTAGGCTTTCTTGCATGCAACTAGTAGTAGAGGTGTTTAAACAAAGATGTAACTCACTTTTAATTGCAATTGAACTTATTAACAGTGTCTTCTTTGTACAAGTTATAATGTTTCTGTCTTCTCTAGGTCTAGTTTTCCTTTTTTCCACCACGATTTTCTTTCACTTTTCTCCAGTTCTTAGCGTTCGTAAATATTTTCGCAGACCATGGGAGCGCATTTTGTACAAACTTGTAGTTTTTGTCTCTATTAAATAGAACGAGTATAATTGCTCTTTTTTCCGATGAACAGTGTCTTGCTCGGCCCATACTACAACAGAAATGGATGATTAAAAAATTGTTGAATTATTCTGCAACAGACAGAACTTTATACGTCTGAGTTTAGTACCGCCAGCTATGGTACTGGTATTTTAGTACGCTGACAAATAACAGCGCATGATTAGAAAACTCAGCAATTCCCCCTCATATTCGGTACTTTACCGGAAACCATATAAACCATACGAGGATAGTTTGGCAAGTAGTGAGAATGACACATAGGTGGACCTCTAATTGGTAAAACAAATGCACTGTAATTTAGGTTGGCTATTTATATGTTTACATTCCGATATTTAGATAAATCGGTTGATTAGTTTATTTTTGACAGCTGATTGAAAAAGAAGCAACACGTCGTTTTGTTAAAATGGACAAAGCAGAGTATCGTGCGGTGATTAAATACTTCGTAATTAAGGGTATGAAAGCTACCGAAATAAAAGATGAGTTACGGGAAATATTAGGTGAATCTGCTCCATCATCCGCCACAATAAGTAGATGGGCAAATGAATTTAAACGTGGTAGAACAAGCTGTGTTGATGAAGCGCGCTCTGGAGCACCAAAAATCGTGACTTCTAAGGAAATGATTATAAAAATCCATAATATTATTACGCGAGATCGACGACTCAAAGTGAGAGAGATAGCAGACGTGGTAATCATTTCAATAGAACTGGTACAGCACATGTTAATGAAAGAATTGGGCCTTTCCAAGCTTTCGGCTAGATGGGTGCCGCGATTGCTTACGACTGATCAAAAGTTCACTCGTTTGCGCATTTCCAATGAGTGTTTGGACCTTTATAAGCGGAATCCGGTTGATTTTTGTAGGCGATTTGTTACTTGCGATGAAACTTGGATACACTACAGTACACCCGACACTAAACAACAGTCGAAACAATAGTGGTGCTGCACCTCCAAAAAAGCGAAAACCACTTTGTCGGCAAATAAGGTGATGGCATCAATTTTTTGGGATTCAAGGGGCATTTTGCTCATTGATTACCTTCAGAAAAGTGCCACAATAAACGGAAAATATTATGCAGAACTTCTACAAAAATTAAATGTTGAGATTCGTGCTAAACGGCCAGGAATGGCAAAGAAAAAGATTCTGTTTCACCAAGACAACGCTCCCTCGCATACCAGCACAGTTGCGATTGCCAAAATCCACGAGTTGCATTTCCAATTAGTACCGCATGCGCCATATTCGCCGGGTCTAGCCCCTTCCGACTTTCACCTTTTTCCGAAATTGAAAACGGCACTAGGTGGAAAGAAATTTTTGTCTAACGACGAGCTTATCAACTTCATAAATGAGTATTTTGCAAGCCTTCCGGAATCGCATTTTAGAGATGGCATGAGGGCATTGGAGCACCGTTGGCATAAATGTATTGCTTTTTTAGAAGAATATATTGAAAAATAAAAATTATTTTGTATTTAAGAAATTCGTTTTTCTTTTCCATTCTCACTACTTGTCAAACTACCCTCGTATATATATGTATGTATTATATGTCTTTTATATACAATCTTAATAAAATAATGTAGTAAAGTAAATTTCATATTTTAAATCAATTTTCCAATTAATAAATATTTTCCTGTTGGGATTACTATATCTAATATATAATATATTTATAGTGCAGGATAGCATAGGTGACCACCCTTCACGAAAGAAATTTTATAAAACCGTGTATAAATTATGAAAAAAAAATCTTCATGGTTCCATTTTGTAAACAGATTAATGGGCGGCGTAATTCGTAGATAGCGGACACAATATTAAATACCAGGGAATTTAATAAATCTCTATGATAAAAACGTGCAGGGAATCGCAGTAAACTGTTGTTTAATTTGGAGCATATGTGACTTTTTCTTTGTGTTTAAGTACGGAATTGTCCTATATTAAAAAAATCATTAAGATAAATAAAAGGAGCAGATGTCACTTAACAAGTTATAAACAATCGTTGTGCGTTTGTTTTACACATGTTCCAAAGAATGTTAGGTTTTTGCGATCATTGCTAATATGTGTTTTTGCAAGTAGATTTGTGTTAGTCAATATGCAATAACAGTATTGAGTTAATAAAGTTGTGATAACATGAATTGCAAAAATCACTTATGAAACGTTCTAAATATAATTGGACTAACAAATGAAATTCTTTACATTTACTTGTTAGTATTTAAACTTATGAGAACTCACATAAACTCGAGTTAATGAGATAATATTGCACCCTTGCGGTGTAACAATTCCATGTTATATATAAATTAAAACATAATGACCATTATAGTTTAAATCAGGAATGTTTTCCGATCATGTGATCACTGTCGTATGAAATAAGATGTCAATAGGAAATGAGGACGTCAAATTAAATACTATATATTGCTGCCAGATGCGAGGATGTACTATATATTGGGTTGGCAACTAAGTACTTTCGGTTTTGTAGTATAAAATAAAACACTTTTTTTTAAACAAAGAATAGTTTTTAATCAATTATATATTTTCCATTTTGCTCAATGACCATCTTTCTTTCAGCTGCATGATTCCGCGCTCATAAAATTTCTGGACCTGATCAGCAAAAAACTGAACCAGGTGCGAGTGAAGGTCATCGTCATTTGTGAAAGTTTTACCATTCAAAGAATTCTGCAAACTTCGAAATAAATGGTAATCAGATGGTGCTAGATCAGGGCTGTATGGGGGATGTGGCATCACTTCCCAGCCAACCTCCAATAGTTTCCCACGAGTTGCCAAAGATGTGTGAGGCCTTGCATTATCTTGGTGGAAAACTACACATTTCCGATTTGACAATTCTGGCCGTTTTTCTTTGATTGCTTCATCCAGTTTTATTAATTGTTGACAGTAAACATCAGAATTGATCGTTTGGTTCCTTGGAAGCAGCTCAAAAAACACAACACCGTCGTAATCCCACCAAACTGACAGCATGATCTTTTTTGGATGCAATTCAACTTTCGATGTGGTTTGAGCTGGTTTATCGTGTTTGCTCCATGATCGTTTTCGAACTATGTTACTGTACAGGACCCATTTTTCATCACCAGTGATGATTCTTTTTAAGAAAGGGTCGGTTTCATTCCGTCTAAGGTGCATATCGCAAAAGTTGATTCTTTGTGTTAAATGAATTTCTTTCAATTCGTGAGGTACCCAAATATCAAGCTTCTTAACTAGCCCAAGACATTTTAAATGTTTTTCAATTGTTGTGTGCGATACATGTAGCCTCTCCGCAACCTCTCGAACAGTTATATGACGATCCTCTTCAATTATGACTTTGATTTGGTCATCATCAACTTCAGTAGGCCGACCAGAACATTGCTCATCTTTGAGGGAAAAATCTCCAGAACGAAATTTTTTATACCAATTCTGACACGTGCGCTCTATTAAGCCATTAGCACCATAAACTTCACATATCTTTTTGTGAGCCGCAGCAGCTTTCTTTCCTTTACGGAAATAAAATAGTAAAATATGTCGAAAATGTTCGTTTCTGCACTCCATTTAAAATTAACCCACAACTAATAGCTTTAATAAAAATCACGCACGACTTGCTTCTGAAGTTACGTCAATGTGCACTAACATATGTTATACAAAAAATAAAGCAACGCTCTCTATCAGTAAAACCCGAAAGTACTTAGTTGCCAACCCAATATCTAACCTCTAAACCTGTAAATAACAAATGTAAAAGCTGTCTTCGTAGGTTACCTAAGTGTAAACTTACAAATATGATAAATTAGCTGTTAGAACAATAACAAATAACAGCGGTAATATACAAGGAATATACCAATATTGAAACCGCAAGAAAGATAAACTTCGTATGTCAAAAGTCAAAACACTATTTTATCTGTATTATACGTGACACATGTGTGCATAGTACACGTGCTCTGCATACGTCTGTTTCTATTTTTTCACGATTTCTTGACAAGATGTAGCGCGTAACTTTATTAGAAAAATGTTTGTGTCCTTTCTTTCTTCAACACACATGACTACCGATGAATTATACAAATGCCGGTGTATATTGGTATTTTACAGTGTTATTGATGCATTAGCAAACTTTCGTGGTTTAAACTTTATACAATTTTTTCACTTCCAAACATTATATGCTGTAATTTACTAACTCTTATATGATTCTTAAAAATTTAGAATAATTTCTGTGTGTCTGTCAATTCATATTCTTCATGGGAAGTTAAATAAATAAAAGATGGTTAATTTTTAACAAAATCTATAAATGATGACATAAAATTAAAAACTTTTAACAATAGTGATTCTTTTAAACATCAAAATATTAAACGATGATTCTCAGCGGTTTTTTCTTTTAAATATCAAAAGAAAAAAGCCGCTGAAATAGATTTATTTCGAAAACCTTAAGCGCAAAAATTATAGTTAGCACCTGGCGAAGTTGGCCCATCAAGACCAAGGCCAAATCTCTGTGGTTTGGTGGGCCCAGAGTGGTGTGGTGTATTACGAACTGTTGAAATCTGGTGAAACTGTTAATACTGACCACTACCGACAACAAATTATCAATTTGAGCCATGCATTGAAGGAAAAACGTGCAGAATGGGCCCAAAGACACGGCATGATAACGTGCCGTCTCATACAGCAAAACCGCACAGCAAAACCGCTCAAGGAAGCGTTGAAAGCACTTGGATGGGACATAATGTCGCCCCGCCGTACTCCCCAGATCTTGACCCGTCCGACAATCATCTTTTCACATCAATGGGGCACGCGCTTGCAGAACAGTGTTTCGTCAATTTCGAAGAAGTTAGAAAATGGCTCGATGAATGGTTCTGCTCAAAGGACAAACAGTTTTTTTGGGATGGCATCAATAAATTGTCTGAAAGATGGGCAAGATGTGTAGAATCAAATGGCCATTACTTTGAATAAATGAATTTTTTCATTTTCTTGAAAAATTATATAGTTTTTTACGAAAAAATCGGTAATGACTTTCCGGCACACCTGATATGTGTTTATGAGGGAAAAAAGCTGGTTATTTTCATTATAAATTACTAGAATTTGAAATCGCGTTTTACTTTTGCGCTTGTTAATGATCGTGGTTGACTTTAGCTTTTTTCTTGCATATTTTTTGTATTTACCATTTACAACATGTTAAAATTAAGCAAATTATTTGGTTTTTTTTGCTTATCTATTATTTTGTAGATCATACTGTACGATCGACTCATTTTTTATATATTGTTGTCCTGTAAGTGGCTTTCCTGTTGGGCAAGAATCTTGCTATTATTATTATTATAGACCTGTAAGGTACCAGGTGCTGTTTTAGAGTTCGATTATTTAGAGAAGAAACTTCTCAATGCGCTCGGACGAAATTTGGTTTAGGTCGAGTCAATTATGCACTGAAGGGGCGGCCCTGTTTGCTGTGGTGTCCATTGTTGTTCGTGTGTTTATAGTGTGTGTGCTGTTTTCGCTGTTTTTACTTGTTAGTTTCATAATTTATATAAGAGACAATTTTTTCAAAACCATTTTAATCAGTGGTAAGTGAAAAATTATTACGATTGAAGTAAAAAATATATACAGAAATATTAAAGTTAGGTTAAGTATTGTTTGGATGCCACCGTGTTACGCCTATGGTAGAATCTCGTCGCGCAGATTTTGATGAGTCATAGTTTCTTCTCTAAATAATCGAACTCTACAATGCTATTTTGTTATTTTTCTATCTCGACAATGTCGATGACTTTCACATGTCAATCGGCGCAATTTTATTTATACTACCTTGCGAAATTCTTGTCGTCGGTACTGTCTACCCTTGCGAAATAATTCGACTTTAATTAATACTTCCATTCTATTTTTTGAATCTTCGGATACACGTTTTCGATTATTCCCTTTACAAAAAATTCAAGCAAAGATTTGAAAAATACGCGAAAAAAGGGATTTAAATTATTAACATGCTAAAATGTGCACTTTTACGTATGAATATGTAATTTATAAAATTTTAAGTAAGGACCAATATAAATATGTCACAAAAGCGAAAGCAGGCATTAGGAGAGTACAAAGGAGTCTCGTGGCAATAAAATTAATAATGTATAAGAAACGTATTCTTCTTAATCTCCCCTTCATGAAGAGAATTATCTGCCATTCTTATGTAAATCAAATTTATTCGCTACATTTATATTTTTTCAAGCTAAGTAGATAATCCGTATGTGCTTTAAGACAATATATACTCAAGTTATTTTAATGATTGGGAGTTCTAAGGTAAAGTCGAGAGGTTGAAGGACAAAAGACTACCCATTTGGAAAAGAAATATGATTAAAAATGTATTACTGTAAAAATAAATACTCGTAGAAACCATTATCTAAACGCTAGGTAGACATGTTATAAACATGATCGCTATTTACCGACTGTCCATTGCAGTTTTGACAGATATCTGAGTGCAATATCACATCATCACCTAAGTTGAACAAACTTCCGGGATGGAATATGATGATGGAAATAATATTTTTCAATAAAGCTTATTCGAGGTTTGAAAAACTTATTATTTTGTTTTATTCTAAAAATGGACAGAGCTTTTCGGTAGACGTGGTACTATATACACTTCCGCTCATAAGTATTTGGTCACTCGCGTTTAACCCGTAAATTGTAACAAAAATCAAAATTGAAATACTAATATCTTTTTATTATTTACATATATGAAAAATATATATTTTTACATCTAAAATAAAGTGTTGTATGATATATTTATCTAAATTTTAGACTCGTCTATATGTCCGCCTTTATTTTTAATCACTGCAGCACACAATCGAGGCATCCTTCGGTTAATTTTCATAATGCCTCAGGTTCTATTTTACCCCATGACTCTTGCAGGTTCTTCCACATATTAACAGCAAATGTAGGGGACGATATTCTCACCTCTCGATCAAGTTCTTCCCACAGCAACTCGATGGGATTTAAATCAGGACTCTGGGGAGGCCACGCCATAACTTGTATGGTTCCCTCGTTCTCCAATTTCTGCAAATATTCCCGGCATAGTTTGGAAGTGTGTTTCAGATCATTATCTTGTTGGAAAATAAAATTCTGACCCAAAATCTTAATTCCAGAGGGGATTGCGTTTTCCTCTTACATGCGCTTATACTGTTCTTTTTTGAGTATACCGTCGATTTTTACGAGATCCCCCACATTCGATCCAGAAAAACAACCCCACATCATGATTGAACATCCACCGTGCTTAACAGTAGAAGCTATGCATTCTTCCCGGGCACGCTCACTCACAGACCTCCCCGCGAAAACACGTCTTCGTGAATTGAAAATCTCGAATTTGGATTCATCGGTCCACAATACTTTATTCTTTTTCTATGGTCCAATTTTGGTGGTCGCGTGTCCACGTTTTTGCTTGTTTTGCTAGCCTAGAAGCGACTTCAGCATTGCAATTCGTTTATGAAGACCGGCTTCTTTTAATCGTCGTTTAACTGTGGAAACACTTATGGGTTTTCGACGAACAGCATTCATTTCTGCTGTGATTTCTGGGGCTGTTTTTCGTCTGCTTCTCTTGCTTGTTACCACCGCTGCAAGATCCTCTGCTGAGGTTGTTGCCCTTGGTCTGCGTTTTCGAGTTCTGCTCAACACACTTCCATATTCGCGGTGTTTTTTGATGATATAACCCACGGTGGGCTGATTTTTTTTAAGTTCTGTGCAATTTCGCGGTTGCTTTTGCTAGTTTTATTGTATGCGATTATAAACGATCGTGTTTCTACACTCGGTTCTTTCCGTTTAGGCATTTCTAACCGATTGAACTTCTTCGAAACAGACCATGTTATCACTATGAGCCCCTCACAAAACTAACTGCAATTTTGCCAAAATACCCAAGTATAAATACTTAATAGTTTACAATAAGACCCTACCTTAAAATAAAATCATAACAATCGAAAATTTTCAAGAATTGAGAGATCTAATCCCTTAAGTGCAATTATTTTATCTGGAGTTTTATTAGGGAATTATTTTTCATTGTGAATAATAGGGTAATCGCATAATTATTTTTGAATAAGCTTTTATAGATTTTAATGTTTACTATGAAACTATTTCTTATTACAGAAATAAATTTTATAATTACAACTTCTCTATAGAAACTGTAATGAAACAAGGGTGACCAAATACTTATAAGCGATAGTGTATATAAAATGGTAAATATTAATATAATAAAATAAATAATGTATGTAATTCTAACGTATAAAAAGGATTTAGAAATTTATTTACACCCGTTGCAGTTAACAATCCACCTTTGCGAGAAAAGTTCGCGTCACTGGTATCATACCACTATCGATGCGTAAACGCGTACCACCCGTTTGCTCTATATGGATTTCTGCCGCTAGTTGCGCGGGGGAATGTTCAATCGTATTCATCACCTACGATTAAAGTGATTAGGTACAGAGAGATGGGGTATGTATCTAGTGAGATTAAAAAAAAAAACATTTTAATTGTGATCGTAACCAATCATGATCTCTATTTAAAAAGCGTTAGTATTTCTTGAAAACCAAGGGTGCCATGAATTTTCAAGTGAGATAATTAAATTTTACGTAAAAATATCCACCAGGTGTTATAGTTATTTAATTTTGTTTTATTGTTAGCGATTACGAAGATATGTAAGATTTAAAAATTTGGCGTTTCAATTTTTTAAATGTCTCAAAAAGTTAACAACAAATGCAAAATCTAAAAATATTATCAAATACTCTTCGAATTTCTGAGCAGCTGTTCAACCAATATATTTTCACTCCTAATTTTCCCATATAGAAAACGGGTACCAGTTATATTACATATATTTGCTTATGTTTTTATTTAATCGATCGTCATTTAATTGCTTACATAACTCCAAACATGAAAATGATTTTCATAGATGCGTGTTCACATTAAATATGAAGGTTTAATAAATGCGCGTATATTACTACATTGGGTAGTGTAATTAATAGTGAAAACGGGGAATACTAAATGAGCGTTTAATATTCTTGGAATATTTTCTAGATGTTAGGGAAAGATAATATTGACTTACTGAAAGTTATGTGATAGAAATGACGTCCATCAATTTTATGATAATTTCAATAAAGCTGTACTAAAATGATGTATGTATTTTGTAAGAGAATAATATTCAGAGGTGAACTTAGTCTTTACGAGAGATCTTTTGTATACTTCATCTACAGGTTGAGATTGATGTTTTAGGACGAGATCCGAATTCCGATCTCGTCTTCACTGAATTTTGAGAGGATAAAACCTCGATTATCTCTAAAGTTTCGATAATTTTGTTTTAAAAAGTAATAAATTTGTATTTTACTAGCTTAAAATTGTTATTTTACATACTACGTGATCTAAATTGAAATCTTTTTTTGTGACTAAAATTTGAGATTATCCAAAGGTGTGTTACTCGTAAAAATTGGTATTCATGAAAAGTTATTGTACAGGTTGATGTACATATTCATAACGTTTTTATTGAATTCAAAATTTATTAATTTTTTAACAAACAAAATCCACATCAATCAAGAATATACTTTCTTCTAGAGTCAATCAAGGACATATAGAAGAGAATATGTCCTTGATTGACAAAGGGTATTAGGAAAGTTTTGCAATACAACTTTGTTTAATTAATTTTTCAAAGTAATTTCCTTTACATTCAGTACACCTCTCCAACCTCCGAAACCAATCTTTAAACCAGTTCTGCCAAGTTTCCCTAGGGAGTAAAGCATACTCGTTGTCCCAAGCCCGCAGAAGGTCCTCGTCACTGGAAAACGGCCTCCCTTTTAGCTTCATTTTCACATGCGGGGAACAAGATTTGGACTGTAGGGAGGGCGCTCGAGAAGTTTCAATGCTGCCGTGGTCAAATATTCGGTGCAGGCTTTGGCGCGGTGAGCTGGAGCATTATAGTGATGGAGGAACCAGGTGTCCATTCTTGACTTTGGCCGCAGGTTCTTCATAGATCCACTGACTTTAGGCAGGCACTGTTCTGTATACCACTTCGCTGTGACTGTCTTCTGTGTATCCAAAACAACGCGTTCAACAATTCCACTCGATTTGAAAAATACAGCTATCATTTTCTTCTTACAGATCGGGATTTTCTGACAACTACGGGTGTGTCCTCATCATCAAAGACCCAAACTTTGTTTTGAGCTTTGGTCGACACATCGTAATAGTCCTGCCGAGTATGTTCACATACTGAAATTGTCCCTTATTAAACTTTTTTAGCATCTCCTAGTACCAAGTCACACGTTGTGTCATCTGTTGCTCAGTCAGTCGATGCGGCACCCAGAGAGAACAAAGTTTCTTCACATGCAAATGATCATGCAGAATCGAACGAATTGCTGGTGCATTTGGCCCTGAGGTACCCTATATCTGTTGGTAGGTCATTCGCCTGTCCTCGCCAAGTATTTTCCTCACATTAGTAATGTTTTCCTCCGTAACTGAGGTTCGTAGCTTTCCCGGCCTCTCAGCATCCTCCACAATTAAATTTCCCCTTTGGAATTCTCTATACCACCTGAATATCGTTGTGCGATGTGGACAAACATCACCTAGTGCAAGAGTAATTTCTTCGAAGCACTGGTCTATGTTTAAACCACGCACGAAATTATAACGCAAAACTGCCCTTATCTCATTTCGTGACCACATCGCAAGCACTTTACACTCTCACTTCTAATGAATAACTGAGCCCATCGACATGGCGCGACGGCTACTATACACGTATGAACATGTCTCAACATGCAGCAACAAGCAGCTTCCTGCTATTCATTGTTGCGTCATATTGCAAAACTTTCCTAGTACCCTTTGTATTACCTACAATTATTTAGCATTTTTTGGATTCAACGCCTGAAAAAATTCAGTGGTTCGAAAGTGAAGTTGTCAAGCCAATTTTGAAGCACGTCATTATTAAAGGAAATCCTCGAAAGTTATTTGATAGAGAGCGAAAGAGATGGAAATCTGACGGAATGAAACTAGGAGAATAAGGCAAATGTAGAATGACTTTGTTACATGCTAATTTATCTTTTTGGTTCGTTTTGACTTTTATACTATATTTTCCCCGTGAAGTAGTATTTTGCTCATATTTTATGCACATCAGTCTATGTTGCAATGTTTAAAATTACATAAACTCCTAATTAGTTTCTTATAGACTTTATTTCCTTACGGCCCAGTGAAGTGTGTGAAATACCTCCAACACGCAAGACAGATTTTTGAGGTAAATAGTGAAATGCATGGAACTCTATCGATGAGGAATATCTCGATCGACTAGTTGAACGAATGCCACGTGTTCGTGAAGCCGTGTTCGCAGCTAGAGGTGGTTACTTTGACGAAAGTAAAACTTAAGCTAACTTATTTTAATATTATTTAGATTAATAATGTCAATTGCTTGAATTGTATGTTAATTTAGTATTTTATAAATAAATTTGCCATGAACATAAACAGTCTCTTTAATATCATTGTGCAATTAAAGTTATCTGTAGTGCGACTAAACTTATGGATGGTAGTGTATGTGGAGGTCGTCGTTAATTGTTTTTAAATTAGTTCCGTTTCATATTTTATTATTTTCGCAGTATTTATGAAAGACATAAAATATGTTAGGGAAAATATCGGGGCATATATTTATAATATTTCGACGAGCAACATTTTTATTGAACTAAATTGGAAACATACAATTTTATACCTAACTACGACGTGGATACAATGCAAAGACCCTTGTATAAAGCAGCCTACACTTTTGTTGGGGTTCAAGGAACAAGTCAGAACTTGAAATAATGGAGAAATGTCCGGAACTCCGGCACTTAATCATTTGAAAGCTTTCCTGAACTTCGATCGGCTTCGTCGATTTAAATGGGTAACTTTACGCTGTTGCATATTCATTCATCTTTTCCATAGCTAATTAATAAATTCGATACATTTGCATATCCTCTCGAATTTATGGATCTTATTAATCTAATATTTCAATTACTTCTTTTTTCTAATTCTCGCAATTGTACGCTGAATTAATTGAAAATGAATATATTTGTACTTACTATTCATATTTTAAACTGAAATAGGTAAACGTATAGTTGGGCTGGCAACTAAGTACTTTCGGTTTTGTAGTATAAAATGAAACACTTTTTTTTAAACAAAGAATAGTTTTTAATCAATTATATATTTTCCATTTTGCTCAATGACCTTTTGCCATCTTTCTTTCAGCTGCATGATTCCGCGCTCATAAAATTTCTGGTCCTTATCAGCAAAAAACTGAACCAGGTGTGAGTGAAGGTCATCGTCATTTGCGAAAGTTTTACCGTTCAAAGAATTCTGCAAACTTCGAAATAAATGGTAATCAGATGGTGCTAGATCAGGGCTATATGGGGGATGTGGCATCACTTCCCAGCCAAGCTCCAATAGTTTCCCACGAGTTGCCAAAGATGTGTGAGGCCTTGCATTATCTTGGTGGAAAACTACACCTTTCCGATTTGACAATTCTGGCCGTTTTTCTTTGATTGCTTCATCCAGTTTTATTAATTGTTGACAGTAAACATCAGAATTGATCGTTTGGTTCCTTGGAAGCAGCTCAAAAAACACAACACCTTTGTAATCCCACCAAACTGACAGCATGATCTTTTTTGGATGCAATTCAGCTTTCGATGTGCTTTGAGCTGGTTTATCGTGTTTGCTCCATGATCGTTTTCGAACTATGTTACTGTATTCAATTCTTTTAGATACTATTTCCAAATTAGAGAACACCAAGCTGTCATTACATGAAGCGCTAAATATAATATATTACCTTAAAGCCTCGTCAGGAAATCTGACAGATGGTATTGGAAGATTAACAACCGATAAATCGTGTGCGGTTATAAATAAGAATCTCGATTTTCAAACTATAGCGCGTATAGACAAGAGTTTAACTGAAAACCAAGAGTGACAAAATGATGCGAAAGTCCTTTTTAAATTCGCGAACACCACATTACTAGACGCAGAAGGCACCTTTTCCAAATACACCAGTATCTGCATTACAGTAAATCAGTAAAATAAACATTAAATAAAAAGTAAAATTAGTAAAACTACATGTGAATTGCGAAGTTATATTTAAAGTTCTTAACAAACATTTCATTTTTCGCCGATAAATACAGACCCTTTCATGAATGAGGACTTATAAAACCCATTGAAAGCTGGCAAAAGGTTATCGAGAGAAACGGTCAATTATAATTGATTGATCTTTTTTATATTACTAATGATCCATGAAAAGCATTTTAAAAAACAGCAAATGTATGTAATATGTTTTTCAAAGCTATCGATTCTAATTAAAATAAATATTAGAAAGACATTTATTACTGTGGCCAGATCTCATCTAAAATTAGAAAAAAAGAAAAACTAAACTTCCAACTTAACTACTTTAACTGAAAATCATTTTTTCGAAAGTTTTTGCATTTTGAACTATATATTACGTGCGCAGAATATAAGTTAGTAAGTTCTTAAACTTCGTCCATAAAAATCTGAGCGCATACGCTGCCTGTTTGCGATAAAAAGTTAATATTGACACAATTAACACTTTAGCAGCTTCATTCCAATCCATTTGACTAACACCATAAATCTAGGAATTATGAAAGCCCTTCGAAATTATCTTTTCTTTCTCGGTCCATTAGTGAATATAATGCAAACTTAATTAATCGGTTTATGAAATGGCGAAAAATTGATTGAACTGCTTTGTACAATAAAGATACTTCAAGTAGATGAGTTGAAGTAACTGCTTCGACAATTAATAATAATAATAATACTTTATTATCTAAGAGTATAACTACTAATTACAGGATAATGTATACTTACAACAAACAAAAGAATATATACACAGTTTTCGCAGAGAAAACCGAGCTTTTTAAAAATGAAAACAAAATTTATTTTGGTAAAATTCATTTATTTTATTCAAAGTCGAATGAATTTAGACGTTCATCTTTAGAGATGTTCTTCAAGGTCACTGTAAACGCCTTTTTAGTGGCTTCGAAGTCGGCATTATGCTGTCCTTTCATCGGCAAATGTAGTTTGGAGAATAGACAGAATTCACAGGGGGCCAAATCCGGTGAATGATTGATAGTTAAACTAACATTCGTAGTTAGAAAATGAGTGATAAGTGTCGAGTGATGAGATGATACATTATCATGTAAAAAACGCCAGCTACCATTTTCACGATATTGAGGGCGCTCACGATGAATACGCGCCAAGATAATACACAGCATTGACTGTTTGATTAGTTGGTACAAACTCTTTGTGTACTATGCCTTTCGAATCATAAAAACAAATCAACATCCAAATGGCTTCTTTCGGCCTTTCTTCGCTTGGATGCTTCCATTCAGAGTTGTGACGCTTGGTCTATGGATCATATTGAAAACCCCACGTCTCATCGCCGGTTACAATAGAATACCTGAAGTTTTTGTCCTTTTTTGAGTCTTTAACCAAGTTTGTACAATGATGAATTCAGTTCAGTACAAACCTTGCATAAAATTTTCTCAGTTCCAAATTCTGTATCAAAATGCGATGAATTCAATCTTTAGAAATATTTAATTCCATTCTCACCTATCGCAATGAGGAGTTGGGCACATTTCTGATAAATTCACGCACAAGTAACGACACCACCGCAAAGCTTCCTAACCGTGTGATTTCTCGAAGAGGCGATCACAATTGGCCATCGAGATCTTGTGATTTAACACCTTTAGACTTTTTTCTTTGGGGTTACGTGAAAGATACGATTTATGCCAATGGCCCACAATCGATTCACGACGTCAAAGGTGGAATTCGCGAAGTTATCGAGGATATACAGCCGCAAATGTGCGAATTGTTGACGGAAATTTCATGAAAAGAATATGGTTCTGCAGCGTAGCCGTGGCAGCCATTTGGCTGATATTGTTTTCCATTATTGGCATACACTCCTCTTTACAATTAAATAAACATTCGATGATTTCGCTTAAAAATACTCGTTTTTTTTGCATATCAAAATGGAACCTCTTATTGGAAGACCCTTTATATTTCAAAAAACAGAAACGGTGTGTTAAACACCGATGGAGGTCCAATTCCTTACTCTTATTTGTTTCAGTTCAGAGAAAAGTAATATACGATCGACGAAAATGTTCGCATATGCAAGCCAGGGGTGTACCTTAAGATATGTGTTTGATTTTCGACGGTGTAAGTCTAGTGCCGAGTTTGTTCCTGTACGGGTTTTGTCGTGGTCCCAGATGCGACGCTGTGATTAATCATCTGCTGATGATGACAACTTAGTTGTCAAAATACGTATACAGAATACGAACATTAGTGCGGAAAGGGGTTATATTAACCATAATTGATTAAGAAAATATATTCAAAACGATGGATATAGCTGTTTATAAACTTATCAGAGAAACGATGAGCAGTATACAAATGCAAACTTCCCTCTCAAAATTCATCTCTAACTGTTCATCCACCAAGAAATGCCCGAAAATACTTAAAACATCGGAGCAAGAAATAAACGCGTCTTTCTCAATGAAAATACGTACAATCGCCAATTGATTGTATATTAATTCGTGTATGCATCTAACTCGTATTTACTGATCAATAATAGTGTATCGTTAAGTAAATAATATACTAGAATGCGCCTGTTTTGAAAATAACTCATAAAAAGTTGATTCTATGGCTAATTGCATCCTATGCTCTATGTCAAAAGTCGTAGATATTAGTATCCTGTCGCAGACTATTTTGTGCTTTATTTTCAAATTATATGTTTACGGGTACGTTCACAATTATGTCATTCAAAGGTTTTAAACTCATTACGGATTATTCAGCAGTAAAAAGTCAATCTATTTTCAAACATTACACTGTAATTTCGTCCCACTTTATTTTTATTTTCGCTGCGGTTTTAACGTTAGTCAATAATCACGAGCTATTATTATTATGCCATTCACACCAAAGAGAAATACGCTGATTATCATTTTAAAATGTCTAGTCAAAATTGGAATTAACGAGTAATGAATAATTCGCAGTTTCAAAAAATTGTGTTTACAAGATTCAATTTCCTTTTTTTTTTTATAGAATGGCTATTATGCAATATTTTGAAGGAACT
The DNA here is from genome assembly GCA_031893035.1 of Dermolepida albohirtum. Lineage (NCBI taxonomy): Eukaryota > Metazoa > Arthropoda > Insecta > Coleoptera > Scarabaeidae > Dermolepida > Dermolepida albohirtum. Next base: position 182,482 of record JAVIWB010002601.1, read on the forward strand.
GTTCACTAAACATGATTTACAACTTAATATTATTGGGTCAGCGCATATGAAATATCGAGTTTTATTTCGTCCAGTGCTGCTCAATATCCTGCGATATTTGCGATAAAAAAGGTTTTTTTGAATGCAAATGAGTTGATACGAGAATAGTTTGACAAGTAGTGAGAATGACACATAGGTGGCGCTCTAATTGGTAAAACAAATGCACTGTAATTTAGGTTGCCTATTTATATATTTACATTCCGATATTTAGATAAATCGGTTTATTAGTTTATTTTTGACAGTTGATTGAAAAAGAAGCAACATGTCGTTTTGTTAAAATGGAAAAAGCGGAGTATCGTGCGGTGATTAAATACTTCGTAATTAAGGGTATGAAAGCTACCGAAATAAAAGATTAGTTACGGGAAACATTAGGTGAATCTGCTCCATCATCCGCCACAATAGGTAGATGGGTAAATGAATTTAAACGTGGTAGAACAAGCTGTGTTGATGAAGCGCGCTCTGGAGCACCCAAAATAGTGACTTCTAAGGAAATGATTATAAAAATCCATAACATTATTACGCAAGATCAACGACTCAAAGTGAGAGAGATAGCAGGAATGGTAAACATTTCAACAGAACGCGTACACCACATTTTAACGAAAGAATTGGGTCTTTCCAAGCTTTCGGCAAGATGGGTGCCGCGATTGCTTACGACTGATCAAAAGTTCACTCGTTAGCGACTTTCCAATTAGTATTTGGACCTTTATAAGTGGAATCCGGTTGATTTTTGTAGGCGATTTGTTACTTGCGATAAAACTTGGATACACTGCAGTACACCCGAAACTAAACAAAAGTCGAAACAATGGTTAGAACGTGGTTCTGCACCTCCAAAGAAAGCGAAAACCACTTTATGGGCAAACAAGGTGATAGCATCAATTTTTTAGGATTCAAGGGGCATTTTGCTCATTGATTATCTTCAGAAAGGTGCCACAATAAACGGACAATATTATGCAGAACTTCTACAAAAATTAAATGTTGAGATTCGTGCTTAACGGCCAGGAATGGCAAAGAAGAAGATTTTGTTTCATCAAGACAACGCTCCCTCGCATACCAGCACAGTTGCGATGTCCAAAATCCACGAGTTGCATTTCCAATTAGTACCGCATGCGCCATATTCGCCGGATCTAGCCCCTTCCGACTTCCACCTTTTTCCAAAATTGTAAACGCCACTACGTAGAAAGAAATTTTCATCTAACGACGAGCTTATCATCTTCGTAAATGAGTATTTTGCAAGCTTTCCGGAATCGCATTTTAGAGATGGCATAAGGCAGTTGGAGCACCGTTGGAATAAATGTATTGCTCTTTTAGGAGAATATATTGAAAAATAAAAATTATTTTGTATTTAAAAAATTCGTTTTTCTCTTCCATTCTCACTACTTGTCAAACTACCCTCGTATATTATCATGGTATAAATGGGGAGAAATATTAATTATTAGTTCACTGCAAATTATAAACAATTTAATTAAATTTTTCAAAGAACCTTGTATATAGACGATGAACGTCGGAAGCAAATTCCATTAAAACGCAAAAATTTTAGTTGTATGTCATTGTAAGAAATAACTTCAAACTAAGTACTTAATGTTAAACACTTGAAGATTAAATCTACTGTCAAGCTACCGCTCGAAGCCGTAACTTAACTTGTATGTACATATACAGTCTGTCGCAGAGAAAACCGAAGTTTTATAAAATAAAAACAAAAGCTTCCAATTTTGGTAAAATTCATTTATTTCATTCAAAGTAGTCGCCTTCGGCTTCAATACAACGTTTTGCACGGCCAATTAACATATCGTATGAATTTTCAAGTTCATTTTTAGAGATGTCCTTCAATGACTTCAACGTCGGCATAACATTTCATCGGCAAATATAGTTTGAATGATAGACAGAAATCACATGAGGCCAAATGCGGTGAATACGGTGAATGGTTGGTGGTTAAAATGCCATTTGTAGTTAGAAAATCAGTGATAAGCGTCGAGCAATGAGATGGTGCATTATTATTTAACAAACGCCAGCTACCATTTTCAAGATATTGGGGACGCACACAACGAATATGCGCTAAAGAACGCTTCATAACACCAAGATAATATACCATCCATGTTGTACTGAAATTCAATAAACACAACACAACACACCACCACCCAGAAACGAGAAGCATAAACAATGCATCATCGCTGAAACCAAAAAAACTCCGCACTCAGTCACATGATTTACAAATAACCTTCACTCTCTTCTGGGATGAAAAGGGAGTAATTTCGAAATACTACATGAATAAGGGAGGGACAATAACCAGTATTTCAGAAATCCTTAGAAATCAACTTGACCCTGCAATCAGGGGTACAGATAAGGACTTCTAACTTCAGGTATATTGTCACAGCATAATAACGCCCGACAGTATACAGTCCGTTAGACAGTTCACTCTATCTAGGATGTGAAATTTGTATGTTTCCTATTCACATGAGTTTGCTCTTGGTGACAGTCATATATTCAGATCATTCGAAGAAGCAATAGGAGGCAACCATTTCAGAAGTGATGAAGGAGTAAAAATCGCGATGAATAAATGACTACAATTATGACCAAAAGAATTCTTTGAAGGTGGTATCTATGACTTTCGAAGCGGGGGAGTACTTGTGTCTAACGTCAGGAAGACTAATTCGAAAAATGATGAGCAATTTTAACGTTTACATTTGGTACACTCGTGAGTGACTTAATTCTTCGTAAAACAATTTATCGTCTTATAATAATAATAATAATAATAATAATAATAATAATAATAATTTATTGATGTATATGTACATACACACGTCATTACATGATATAAATAAATAAAAACACAAACAAACCTTTGCGGTTCACAATAAATACGCCACCAAACACTTTAGAACCCGCAAGATTTATACAAAACACCAGAATAACAATGAAAATATAAAAAACACAAAAATGGTAACGTTAAATTTTATATTTCAGAAAGTCATTGACTGAAGAGAAACCATTCTCCACCAGCACTGTTTTTATTAATCTTTTGTATGTAATCCATGGTAAGCCCTATCAGGAAAAGCATTGTACTCGTACATACATATATCTTCACAGCCAGGTAATTTGAACTTAGCTGACTTTTCGTAATGCGATGACATGGTATGACCAAACTACTCTTGTTTCGTGTTTCATATTCATGTAAATCACCATTTTCGCAGAACCGGCGACTTATGAATGAACATTAGAAAAGGTATAGTACATAAATACAGTGAGTAATAGAAAATTGTAATTATATTATCGTTTTTGAATTTTAGCGTACCTCAAATTGCTGAATAAATAATTACACAAGATTGCAGCTCGTAATTCTTGTAAACATCTCAGGTTTTATTAAATTATATTGCATGTTATGTAAATAACAATATTATATTCTTCGTATAGACACTAAAATTTCAATATCGAAGCAGTTATTTTGTTGAAATTGCGAAATATGTAATCGAATATTGTCACGCGATTCTTATTTATGCATATCAGGAGCGTGCGGATTTTATCGTATATTTATGTTAATACGAAGGTAAGAATGTACTTTACTATAATATGTATACATTTAATAGTGCAATTAAGATCAATGTATAATCTTTTACACACTAATCTGTCCGGAAGTAATAAGCGTTTCATGTAACATTACTATATACGAGGGTAGTTTAGGATGTTCTTGACTTGACATAGGGATGGGATGAATATGATCGGATATCTAAGTATTATATAATTCTGAGACCGCGTATTGTGAAGTTTCACACGCGTGCATTTTTTTGCTTGTTTGTGTCATTACAAATATGCGAAAAATAAATATAATCAAAGCTCCAGCTGTTACATAGTAATCTGGTACGTAGATTTCAGCGATCGTGATCTATACTATATTCTTCTGGGCTTCCGGACTGGAACCGCGTCACTGGTATAACTGCCGACGTTTCGTACCCACTCGTATGGGACATCTTCAGGGCTCAACTACTGCACTGAAACTGGTTTGGTGAAAGTTTCAGTGCAGTAGGAGAACTAGCCAAGGCGAGCTTAAATAATTACACAATGTATAGACCAGTACTTGGCTTTTGTTAACTATTTGCATTAGCGAAAAGATTCTTTTTAAAACAAAAATGGAACGAATGTTGAGAATATATTATGCACTGGCAGAATGAAACAGCATATTGTATGAATGATCAATATGCGTATATTCATTGAGATTGAAATTTGGCCATTGTCAATACCCAGCTCATCTCTACAAAATAGATATTATAGAGCCATAAGAGTTAAGTGTATTTGAATATGCAGATGTAAATGATATTTTGTTAGCTTGTCAATTGAATAAATATGAAATAAAGCATATTATATTCTTCTGGGCTTCCGGGCTGGAACCGCGTCACTGGTATAACTGCCGACGTTTCGTACTCACTCGTATGGGACATCTTCAGGGCTCAACTACTGCACTGAAACTGGTTTGGTGAAAGTTTCAGTGCAGTAGGAGAACTAGCCAAGGCGAGCTTAAATAATTACACAATGTATAGACCAGTACTTGGCTTTTGTTAACTATTTGCATTAGCGAAAAGATTCTTTTTAAAACAAAAATGGAACGAATGTTGAGAATATATTATGCACTGGCAGAATGAAACAGCATATTGTATGAATGATCAATATGCGTATATTCATTGAGATTGAAATTTGGCCATTGTCAATACCCAGCTCATCTCTACAAAATAGATATTATAGAGCCATAAGAGTTAAGTGTATTTGAATATGCAGATGTAAATGATATTTTGTTAGCTTGTCAATTGAATAAATATGAAATAAAGCATATTATATTCTTCTGGGCTTCCGGGCTGGAACCGCGTCACTGGTATAACTGCCGACGTTTCGTACTCACTCGTATGGGACATCTTCAGGGCTCAACTACTGCACTGAAACTGGTTTGGTGAAAGTTTCAGTGCAGTAGGAGAACTAGCCAAGGCGAGCTTAAATAATTACACAATGTATAGACCAGTACTTGGCTTTTGTTAACTATTTGCATTAGCGAAAAGATTCTTTTTAAAACAAAAATGGAACGAATGTTGAGAATATATTATGCACTGGCAGAATGAAACAGCATATTGTATGAATGATCAATATGCGTATATTCATTGAGATTGAAATTTGGCCATTGTCAATACCCAGCTCATCTCTACAAAATAGATATTATAGAGCCATAAGAGTTAAGTGTATTTGAATATGCAGATGTAAATGATATTTTGTTAGCTTGTCAATTGAATAAATATGAAATAAAGCATATTATATTCTTCTGGGCTTCCGGGCTGGAACCGCGTCACTGGTATAACTGCCGACGTTTCGTACTCACTCGTATGGGACATCTTCAGGGCTCAACTACTGCAACTGTCCTATCGCACTGAAACTGATGTAAGTCGGTGGTAGACGGGTTTATATATGGGTAATGGGTCAATGGAGCGTTACGGTTAGGGTTGGGTTGCTTGAAAATGCAGGATTACCAGGCGTTGTGTAGGGGGTAGCCATTATCACGGTTAAGGTTATTGGGGTGCTTAGAGATCTCTATAGGTTCACGGATTTTGCGACCATAGTAATGGTTAGTACGGCATAGGATCTTGGTAGAATTAAATTGGATATGGTGCCTCGTTTCCAGCCTATGCTCGGCAAGGGCCCTACACAACGCCTGGCAATCTTGCATCTCCAAACAACCCAACCGCAACCGTAACGCTCCATTGACCCATGACCCATTACCCATATATAAACCCGTCCACCACGACTTACACCAGTTTCAGTGCGACAGACAGTAGCAGTAGTTGAGGCCTGAAGATGTCCCATACGAGTGGGTACGAAACGTCGGCAGTTATACCAGTGACGCGGTTCCAGTCCGGAAGCCCAGAAGAAGATAGTATGGACCACGACCGCGGAAGTCTACGTACCAGAATAAAATAAAGCAATTTATAAATTGTTTAATTGAAGAAAATGTTTCTCTGCCTACTAATATTGTTGTTTTATTGAGTTATACTAGTATACGACTTCAGGATCTAATAATTCTTTGATTATGCAGTGCAAAATAAATATTTGATATTGGCAGAGAATAGGACCTTCCTTTATTCTTTCTGTGTGGATTTTTTACTGTTCGTTGGCCGAATTCTTATGTGTTATTGTTAGCCATTGCGATAGGCTTCGAAATGTGAAATTCATCTCCACGATATTTTCTAAATTTAGTCTCTCTCTATAGTACCTTTACAGTCATAAGTTATTGAGGTATATGGCCATCGACCCCTAGGCCAGAATAAAAAAAGACTTACTACATGCAATTTTACTTATAAAATCAATAATATGTAAGTAATAAAATTCGAAAAGAACTTGAACACTTTTACGATATTTATAACTGTAAAACGAACTCGTATAAAAATCATAAAATGCATTTCTTATTATCAGTATTTTCCTATAAACGATATCAAAATTTAGAGAGTATTGTTATGAACTCGTAACATAGAATTTGCAACGACCAATGAATATAGAATGAAATGAGTATGTAAAATCCAATCCTTCCCACAATGATTCCGATAGTTTGGATAACATTTATGATCGCGCGGTTTTACAATAGCTGGTAATACCTATATATTCTTCGTTTAGATCTTGCGTTTGATCTGGGAATTTGAACTACAAATTTCAAATGGTATCACACATTCAGAATTACGAAGCACGTAATATATGTAGTAATACAACCAATTTTATATATTACTTTTGCAATTTCACGGCTTTTAACCTGTAATGTAATGGTTATTGCCAACTTATCAAGTCGAATAGCTTTGTTAAGAGTTAGAGAAGTCGTAATGAATGTGGGTTTGTATTTTTGACCGCACGAATTATTGGAATTATTTTAAAACGACCGGATTTATTTATTTCTGAGTATACGTATATTAATGTGTACATACATAATCACGTACATACATTTCGGGACTAGCAAACAAAAAAAAAATATTATCGAAAATAGACTTATTGCTTTTCAAAATATTCTCCTTGGAAATCAATGCACTTTTGCATACGTTTAAATCAATCCGAAAAGCATTGCTGTCACTGTGAAAGCGATCTCCAAATTATGAGTTTTGAATGCCTCGACTTCCTCTTCCCGCGTAGAAAACCGTTGACCACGAAGTTTATTCTTCACGTATGGGAACAAAAAGAAATCAAGGGTGCTAGATCAAGGCTGTACGGCAGATGGCTCATCAATTCAATGTTTTGCCCGGTCAAATATTCAATTGTTTGAACCGACCTGTGAGAGCTCGCATTGTCGTGGTGGAGAATGATCTGTCGTTTTCGGTTTGTTTTCCTTATTTCTTCGAAAACTTTTGGCAAACAAATAGTTGCGTACTATTCGGAATTGAACGTTCTACAACTCTTTAAAGGTACGATTGGAACGTGACTGGTTTTCCCGAAAAAACAGGCGACTAGATTTGTTTCGAGCGCGAACAACTTTTATTGGTTTTGGTCCATGTTGGAATACCCACACAGTCGACTGCTGTTTACCATCAGGCTCATACGTGTAAATCCAAGATTTATCATCTGTGACGACATTATAAATGTTCGTTGAAGCACCGCCATTGTATTTTTTGTGCATGTCATGGCACTAATCGACGCGAGTCCTTTTTGAGCGATTGTCAAATTATGTGGTACCGAACGTGAACATAGCTTTTAAACGGCTAAATGTTTGTGCAGTACCTTATGCACGCTGGTGTTACTAATACCTAGAGATGCCTAGATCTCACGGTATGTCACGTGACGGTCTTGCATTATCAATTCAGTCACTGGATTAATGTTTTTCGACACAACAACATTTGTGGGACGACCTTCCCAAGTTTGAATTCACTGTATCAACGATATATCGTTGGGTTTCTATTATTTTTCATAATTTTAGACGTGGATTATCTCAACAAGAATGCATAAACGAGCTGAATTCTTTATATGGTGATGAAAAACTACAGCATACTGTAGTTTTCAATGGTATATAAAGAATTCAACTCGTCGATGCATTCTTGTTGTGATAATCCTTTACTGTACTTTTTACTTTTTGGAACAGGTTGAAGTCATGGTGCGTGATTTGACGAATACGTAGGATGATCAAGCACAGCAATGCGCTCGTTTGCTGAAAGCTGCTTCACAGAAAGGGCATTGTGAGTTGGTGCATTGTCCTGCTGCAGAATCTACGAGTCGTTCTTCCACAAATCCGGCCACTTTTCCCCCTTCCCCCCCAGCTTGATTATGACTTCGTTGTAGTATTTTTGATTAACGATTCGGCGGTCTTGATATCGAAAAAAAAGCACAGCCTTGCCTTCGATTTCGACTTGCTCATTCTGCCATTCAAACCATTTGTGCCATTTATAAACTCGCGCACGTAACATAAAGTTATCAACAAACACCTTTTTTAACATTTGTGAACATTCTATTGGCGATTTTTTAATTCGAAAAGGAATTTCAGATTAATTTGCTGCTCGATTTTTTTGTCAAGCATACACTACTAAGTAACAGTGTCCTCTACAATTAAAGCTCGAAAGTAAACTAAAGCACACAGAGAGACGAAACTATGAGTTGTTACTGCGGAAGTATCAAGATCAATGGCATTTCAATTACGGCGTCGTTATTTAATCGCCATACCTCGTATATATTGCAGAGTATTTACAGTAAATTTTTTTAAAACATTTCTACTTGACATAAAATGTAAAAAGATTTTAAACTTTCCTGTTTCATATCGTAAAAGCAGATAATTATATGCCTACGTCTTATTTGGAAAGCAAAATTTGGTTTTTTTAGGAAATTTGTCGATATTATGTTTACATATTTTTTGTTTTGATTTTTGAAGGTAACCTTTATTACAGCCCAGCCCAATTAATTAATAAGGTTTTATCATTATGCGTTTTTCTAAGTTCTTTGTAAAAGTTCATTCATTGAAGTAATTCTTCCTTTTTATGACCGTTTAATAATTATTCTCTGACGTTTCTGTCTCTTTGTCCCTTGACGTTTTATTGAATAAATATCTTTTAAAAGCTAATAAAGAAAAAAAACTGTTTCTTCGATCTTTTAATGTATTATTTCATAAAGAAAAGTTAAAAAATAAGAAAAGCGAAACGCCCAGAAATAGTAAACCAAGAATTTTAAAATAGTAAATGATTCATGCCTCCTAAGTGCTATTTTGTTTTCTATTACTATTTCTTTGAAAATTAGAAATGTATGGGAATCACAATTTATAAAATCCTACTGTATGGAATTATCACGTATGTATGTATACTAATTCAGTAGTTATAATCGTTATCAAATATTTCCTTATGAAATCTTTTTTCGTGTATCCTGTGTATTGTGGTTTTTTAAATATTTCAAATTGTCAAACGGTAATTTACCGTTTGAGTTAATATTTTATTATAATATACAGAAAATGTTATTGTTTTTATCGCAGTTATTCATTGTTAATTTTGGTGATTGAATGCTTTTTTAGAAAAAGCATCCGACGGTCTGTCCAGTACTACATAGGAATAAATTAAAATTGTAAAAAATAGTACTTATTTCAAAAGTGTTAGTCATTAACTAAACAAAATACTAATTAAGGTAATTACATAATAATAACTCGGCAACTATTTAGGTACTCAATCGACGGGCGATAATGAAACCGTGATTGCTAGCCGACAGCAGTTTTAATTCTTCTAACTCGCTTAATATAGCTATTGTACATATGTTATGTAAAATAAAACGTATGTATGTATGTAGATATTACACAAGCTTTGATTTCGAAAAATTGAAATTTCGAATCAAATTAACAAAGTTTGGCAAAGTTAATAAATTTGGAATAAGTTACGATGTTTTTTATATTGCTTGAGAATAAGATTTTTTATTCTTCCTAATTTATGAAAATACGAGGTGTAGCCAAATAAACAAAATCTTTTATTGAATTTCTTTCTTAATTTTAACGATATCTCTTTCAATATACTCCCATTAAAAGCATATGCATTGCTTCAGGCGAATTTTCCATTAGCGAAAGCAGTGCTGTGAATGATTTTTGGAAGCATATTCATGGTTTCCGTTGCTTTTCTCTTCACACCTTCTACTGTTTTAAATCTGGTTTCTTGCAATAACGATTTGAAATTGAAAAAAAGTGTAGTTAAATAAATAGAATCTTTTATTGGATTTTTTTCATAATTTTAATAACTATTATCCCCTTCGGTACACTCTCTTTCGCAATATCTACATTGCTCCAGGCGACATTTCCATTAGCGAAAGCAGTGCTGTAAACAATTCTTTGAAAGCATATTCATGGTTTCCGTTGCTTTTTCCTTCACACCTTCTACTGTTTTAAATCTGATTTCTTTCAATGGCGATTAAACCTTGGGAAATAGAAAAGAGTCACGTGAAGCGTGATCCGTTGAATAGGGTGGAAATTTTAACATAGGAATCTTATGCTTGATCAAAAACCTTTTGGCAGATATTATAGTACAGATCGGAACGTTATTTTAATAAGGAATCCATGACTTGCTTTTCCTCAATTCAGATTGTCGTTTTGTTAGTCGTCCGCAAAAGGTAGTTGGGATCTCAATGTTGGTACACAGTTTGATCTTCAGATATCAAATTAATATATTCAATACCAAAGATGTCAAAAAATAATCATTATTGCTTCGAACCTTGATTTACTTATTAGAGTTTTTTTTTGTCTTGGTGAACTGTGGTTTTTCAAATGTATTGGTTCGCGGTTAATTTCAGAATCATACGTAAAAAAAGGATTCGTCACCCTATTATGGTCTTTAAGAAATTGGGATCCATTCGAATGATTTGCAAAGTGTAGGCACAAATGTTCATTCGTGATTCTTTCTGTTCTGCTGTTACTCTGATTTCTTATAAATTGTTTTTTGAAAGTTTATTTGTACTTTCTTTTATCTCAAGTCAGGTCCCTTCACTGCCGATTTGATTTCGTTAAAGCGAAAAAAAGTCGCATGAAGCGAGATGTGCTGACACAGGAATCTCATGCTTGACATACGGCGCAGTATGGACTGGAACGTTGTCTTTATGAGGAAACCATGACTATTTTTCCCCAATTCAAGTCGTCGTTGTGTTATTGGATCACGAAAGGTAGCATTTCATTAGTCTTTGCGCTTTAACTGTAGATATTCTAGATCTTCTAGATAATAATCGTTTTACGACATTTTGAATTGTTGCTCGCAAAACATCAGGCTTCAAATTGTCGATTTCTTCTTCAATGTTAGCTTTTAAGACTTGCAAGGTTCGTGGTTTGTTGTGGTAAACGGTCAGCCAAACGCTTAATTTTTCGAGCACATGGAACACAACGACGAGGAAAACGACGACGAAATTCACGCTGCGCTAAAAAAACAGACTGAAAATTTGTCAAATAAGCGGTAACAATAATTACACGTATTCAGGTGTGTATCGTTCCATGGCTTGTTGACCACTGATTCTGTATATATCTACATCATAAATGTCAAAGCACAGTGACATTTGGCGCCATCTGCAGAAGTGGCAGCCAATTCAAATTATTACATTACTCTTGCTCCACCTGTTACATAGCGAAGGATTGAAAGATTTCCAGTTTATATACACATTCGCTTCTATTAGATGTTTGCTGAAGTTAGACTCATCTCTTTGTTATTTTAATTTTTATAGATATTCCTCTGTTCAAACTATGAATGTTTTCCCTAATTGAACAATACATGCATGCACTTTTACATTCTGGGAATTGAATTTTATTAATACCGCATTTCTTCATAAGATCAGTTCCATCTTTTGCATTAAATAATATTTCGCCTAAATTAATATCTGTTTTAAAAACTATATTGCTACACAGATTTTCATTAAGGAACATTGATTTTTCAGATAGTCCCAAAATTAGGCAATATTTTGAAATTTTTTTCCGTTCCTTTATTAATCTGCGGATAATTATGTTAAGACTGTATTTACGTTCTTTTTTAATGATTAAAGTATTAACTTTTCTGCAAAATTATTATTTTTCGCCATAATTTTAGTGATATTTAATCCTGTTTACATGTCTTTCAATCACAGGTATTGCGAATGCTCCAATATATCATGGCGTTATAATTCGCTAGTTTCTAAGATAGTGAATGATACAAATTCACGAGTAAAGGAGCATCTGTGTGTGTGGATTCCTCGCGAGCGACCTCAACAATCGACTAATTGCAATAAATGCGGTTATTAAAATTCTAATCAAACATTTAACATAAAGATTGAATTTAATCTATTAATAATCTTCATTTTTCTAGGAATATTTTTCATATGTCACTCTATATTGACATTTCATGGGTTTCCGTTCTTTTATTGATAACATCTTTTTATGCACATATTATGACATGACTGTAGATAAAGCACAGTATTGATGAAATGTCAATAGCATGTAACTCGTTGCAATTCACATTAATTGAAGAATTAATCATGTATTTGTTTAGCATTATTAAGAGTTTAATGAACGCATGGTAACTATGTTGTAAGTTTCCTTTTTTTTTTGTCGACAATATCTTTATTAATGTAAGAATACAGTGTCTTTAAAAATTGAAAGTTTTGGATCTTAAATCGGCTTTAAATTTTAAAAATAGAAGGAAACATATCATGCTCCAATAATCCGATTATTGTAATCTGTTCTACTTGTGTAGTAATTTAAAAATGATAAATTGTTTATTTATAACTGATTCATATACAATATCGTCAAACTAACGTTGTAAAGCAACTATACATATACTAGGTGTATCGGAAAGTCATTACCGATTTTTTCTTAAAAAAACTATATAATTTTTCAAGAAAATGGAAAAATTTATTTATTCAAAATATTGGTCATCTGATTCTACATATCTTGTTAATCTTTCAGACAGTTTATGGAGGCCATCCCAAAAAAACTGTTTGACTTTTGAGCAAAACCATTCATCGAACCATTTTCTAACTTCTTCGAAATTGGCGAAGTGCTGCTCTGCAAGCGCGTGTTTCATTGATGCAAAAAGGTGATGGTCGGACGGGGAAAGATCTGGAGGTACGGCGGGTGCGATATTATGCCCCATCCAAGTGCTTTCAACGCTTCCTTGGCCGGTTTTGCTGCATGAGACGGCGCGTTATCGTGCTGTAAAATCACTTTTCCGTGTCTTCGGGCCGATTCTGGACGTTTTTCTATTAACGCATGGTTTGAACTGATAATTTATTGTCGGTAGCGATCAGTATTAACAGTTTCACCAGGTTTCAACAATTCGTAATACACAACGCTACTGTGGTCCCACCAAATACAGAGCATTGTCTTGCGATCAAAACGATTTGGTCTTGGAGTCGATGGAGTTTTTGCCCTTAAGGTTTTCGAAATAAATCCATTTTTCAATGCAGAAGTAACTTCCTTTCACAGATGATTTTTCGATTTTCCCTTCACCTGTCATTCATTTTCCCATCTTTCGGATTTTCCCATTGCTCGTAGTCGGATGCTAATCGTTTCTTGGGTCACATTTAACGCTTTTGCCTATTGTTTTTGTGTTTAGGTTGGGTCTGCATCCAATAGCTCCTGCAGTTTTGCATCTTCAAATTTTTTCGGTCTACCAGAACATTCTTTGCCCATCGAAATCACCACTTTTGAATTGTCGAAACCACGCCTCGCATATTTTTATGGTTGACGCATGCTCACCGTAAGTTTCTACCAGCAAACGATGACTTTCAGCGGATTTTTTCTTTTGATTAAATAAGAAAAGTAATGCGTGTCTCAAATGCACTTTTTCAGGCACGATCGACATTTTCAAAGAGGTATAAATCTATGACAGTGTTACTTTCGCAAAATATAACATACTATATATGGTTTTGAAGTTTGATGTCAGTAAAATAAAATGACGTATGTTTAAAATCATAACATTGCATACTTAAATTTAGAGACATTTGTTAGGAAAACCAGTAATGACTTTCCGGTACACCTGGAACATTAAAACTGCCAACAAGCTCTTATTGTGGTATATGTATCGCTTACTATACTCATAATTGTATCTAATATCACTGGCAAACTATAAATCTCAATATGCTGTAATTTTTGAATTTCCAGTTCGGATTGACCGATGTGTAGGTCAATCTGAACTGAACAATACAATATTACTTTATGTATGTACCAGTGGCTGTGGTTTCAATTGTTATTATTGAATTTATTCTTTTACTGTCCCCAGGCTGCCGATTAACGAGGAAATACCTTATCTATATTTGAATAGTAATTGATTTAATAATTGCCGGTGAAAGTGAAAATTAGTAGTTTAATGTTTCGAGGTTTTAAGGCCTCTGGTCATTATTATTATTTTTTTATTTTTTGTATGAAATTTGCATTTTTTTAAAATTTGTGTCCTGTAATTGGTTTTGATCTGTTGTTTATTAAATTACATAAAATCTGATTTCCACCAATTTTTTATTTTATTACGTGAATTATTAACAAACTTGGATGACAATTTGTAGCTGTGTACAGTTAATTGATAGATTAGTACCAATTCGCAATCAAGTCGAGTCATCGCTTTCGTGTGTAGTATTTGTTAACGAAAGCTGGGCATATCGTGTTTGCGAATTAGTAATTAATTCATACCACGATGGATTACTTGGTCTTTCTATTTGTTTTGCATGCACATCGTTAGAAGTATGTATATAGTATAGTTCTAATGTTATGGTAGGTTATTTTATAACCTTATTGTATTGTGTTTAGTATGATTGATAAGGGATTAAGTGAAATGAAAAACAACAGGACGCTTAATGCATCTCCTTGGAATATACCTTATTTTCTTGTTATTTCTGTTGCTTGTAGTGTATCTCATTTTGTTTTTGCGTGTAGAGAAGTTCGCCATGAAAAAAAATACAAGTAAGGGAAACTTGGGAACTCAACCTGCCACACTTTTTACAGTTATATATTTCCAATTGTAAAGAACAGTTTATATACGTGGATTGTCTTTTAAGTTTTGCATATAAAACTGGAATAAAACAGTAGATAACTTTTAAAGATTTCATTGTTTTTCGAAGTATTCTCCACGAAGATGAATGTACTTTGGTGTGTACTCGAACCAATTCTGGAAGCAGTTGTTCCACTCGTTTATTGGTGTAGTCAAAATTGCGTTTTTGAGAGCATCGACGGCTCTTTTTAATGACTGGAACCTTAGATCACGCAGTCCGTTCTTGATTTTTGAATAGGTAAAGAAATCGTTGGAACTTAGGTCCGGACTGTACGGAGGATAGTCCAACAATTCGACGTTTTGTTGCGTTAAAAATTCAATTGTCTTGCATGCTGTGTGCGAACTTGCATTATCTTGGTGAAGGATGATTCGTCGTTCGGGGTAGGTTTTTCGAAGCTCAGCGATGACTTGCGGCAAACAAATAGTTGTATACCAATCGGCAGTAATAATTCTTTGGCCTTGTAGAGGAATTGTTGCTACACGATGTGCTTGCTAGACAAATGTCGCGACCATTTTTTTGAAGACACAAGATTTGACTAATGCATTGGCTTAGAGAGCCATAGGTCAATTGGAAGGTGGACGTAGACAGCAAGCTGTTGCTGAAGTTTTTACAGTTAGTCAAAGTGTGATTTCGCGCTTGTGGAATCGATTTTTAGAAAGCGGAAATGTTCAGAGAAGACGAGGACAAGGACGTTCAACATCTACAACACCAAGAGATGATCGATACCTAACAGTATTCGCACGTAGAAGCCGCACTCATAACACAATACAGCTTAGAAGTGAGCTTGCTGCTGCTACGGGAAGAGTAGTATCAACTCGAACAACAAGAAATCGGCTTCATAACGTTGCCACGTATGCTTGAAAACCCCTAGTATGAATTCCACTAACTGCTCTTCACAAAAGCTCGCGAGGAACATGGGCTGAGTGGCATAGAAATTGGAATCACGATGACAAGTATTGTTTTGTCACGAATCCGGATAATAGGCGTATTTTGGTTTGGCGTGAATCTGGAACACGTAATCAGCCACAATTTGTTCGAGAAAGGCCGCAATATGAAGGTTGGAGTGTAATGGTATGGGCTGGGATAAGCGTAGGAAGTCATACAGACCTTTATATAATACAGAATGGCGATCTGACTGCTCAGAGGTATCTGGTTGA
Source organism: Dermolepida albohirtum (assembly GCA_031893035.1). Lineage (NCBI taxonomy): Eukaryota > Metazoa > Arthropoda > Insecta > Coleoptera > Scarabaeidae > Dermolepida > Dermolepida albohirtum. The sequence continues at coordinate 198,633 of JAVIWB010002601.1, forward strand.
AATTTTGAGACCCATTGTTCTTCCATAAGCTGGCGTTATGTGTGGAAAATCCATGTTAATGGATAACAATCCTCGTCCACATCGAGCAAACATCGTGAACAACTGGATTGAACAATTGGGAATCAATAGAATGAACTGAACAGCAAATTCTCCTGATGGTAATCCTATCAAACATGCTTGGGATGCCTTAGGAAGACGTATTGCAGCAAGAAATATACCGCGTACAATTCAGGATCTTCAAATTGCTCTGATAGAGAATAATATTCCGCAAAAATCTTTTGATGCCCTGATTCAAATAATGCCGATGAGATGTCAAACCTTCAATGCCGTTCGTGGAGATTCGTGGACATTATTAATAGATTTTTCGTCATTTTATCAATAAAATTTCTTACAAAGTCTCATAATTGTGTATTCATTCAATGATATTTATTCACTTTAGTGCCTTAGTAACTTTATAACCCTAGAGTACGAATGATCGGACGATTCGACGAGCACTGCTCCCTTTAAACTAATTTTCTTTAAAATGGTTGTGCCTAACACTCTCAAATTGTGTATGCTGTTAGTACATGATTTACTTTTGCTGTGAGTAGTCGTGTTTTATAAACCGTGTAGCTGGAACATTGCTTTTTTTTGTTTTGTACTCGTCGAATCGTCGAAGGTTAGTACTAACGTGACTTTTTTTATTTTTATTATCAATGTTCTTTTTTTATTTTTTTATATAACGGAATTAATTTATTATATCTATGCTGTAGGCAAAAACCAGAATGTCCTTATACAAAAACATTAACTGATGTTGAAATTGAAAAGTTTTTTGAGAGCTGTGATTATTCCGATAATGAAATAATTGAAAGCGATGCAGACGATAACGACGAAGTTTTAAATGATGACAGCTATTCGGATACTTCTACTGAATCGGAAAATGATAATATTTCCCCATTTGTATCTAGAAACTCAAACAGTGAAACATTAAACGATGACATTAATCCAAGCGTTGTAAATGAAAGTCAAGAAGGTAATATATCACAAAACGAAAAGATATTACGTGGAAAAAACCTTCACAAATGGTCAACTGTTAAGCCTAAATCTCATCATACTGCATGTAACATAGTGCACCAAGCTCGTGGGCCAACACGTAACTGTAAGATTATCACCGATCCTCTAAAATGTTTTGAAATGTTCATAAGTGAGGAAATAATATCTGAAATTATAAAATAATAGTGGAAACAATGACCAGCAGATGCGAAAAGAGAAGAAAGAAAACAAACGAAGTATGTGTAGATTATGTCCTTACCAAAAACGCCGAATGACGAAATCAAAATGTTATAAATGCGAAAATCCAATCTGCGGAGAGCACAAAGTTGAACTTTGTGACTCTTGCTCAAAGTGATATTTTAAAATTTTTTTTAAACATAAGAATGTGTTTTTTTTAGTTTTTACTCTTTTTTGATTTTTTAGTTTTATTTACAATAATTTTTAGTTCTTTTTTTTATGATCTCAAAAATATGTGCAACATAAAATGAATTAGTACAAAAATTAAATAAACCGTTTCATATATGAATACAAATTAAAGCAGTTTTTTATATAGAGTTATAAGCTGCCACAACGGGTAATTACATTTATTGAAAAAGTATATTTGGTTTGAAACCATAGTTATAGACATTTAAAAAATACATCGTCGAATCGACGATCATTCGTTACAACGTACGTAAAATATGGTTCGTACTCTAGGGATAATGGGCACAAACAAGTTCAAACGTGCCAATGCGTTACTTATTTGCAAACGCTGTAGTTAAATAAAGGGTTTTCCAATAAGGACTTGACAACTTTTTTTCAAAATAAACTGCAGACCATTTAAGATATTTCAAAAACTTTATTATCGGGTTGAAGTACAATCAAAACATTTATGAATGGAACTCGACTTCCTTCATATGGCCACCGCGGGCACGTTTGCAGCGGTCGATTCGTTGGACCCAATTTTCGATGACTCGGCCACACAATTCGGCCGAAACGGCTGCTATTTCGCGTTCAATGTTGACTCTGAGCTCTTCCAACGTTGTCGGCTTGTTGGTATAGACCAATGACTTGACGTATTCCCAAAGAGGCGTTAAATCGCACGAACGAGGCGGCCAATCGACTGGTCCATTTCTTGAGATAACACGCTCATCAAACTTACTCTTCAATAAATCAATTGTAACGTGTACTGAGTGGCTTGTGGCACCGTCCTGCTGAAATCACATGTTGTCCAAGTCCATATCTTCCAATACGGGCCAAAAATAATCGGTAATCATGGCGCGATAACGATTACCATTCACAGTAACGTGACGATCATTATCATCGACGAAAAAATATGGCCCTATGACGCCGCCGGCATGCAAACCGCACCAAACAGTTATTTTTTGTGGATGAAGTGGTGTTTCATGAAGCACATGTGGATTTTCACCCGACCAATAACGCATCTTTTGCTTATTGACGAACCTATTGAGCCAAAAATGAGCTTCGTCACTGAAAATGATTTTGCGATGAAATTGATCATCTTGGCGCATCTTTTCCAGAGCCCAATCGGAGAACGTACGTCGCTTCAAATGGTCCATCGGCTTCAATTCTTGAGTCAACTTGATCCTGTATGGGTGTAAACCAAGATCCTTACGCAAAATTCGCCATAAAGTTGTCTGGGCGATGCCCAACTCTAGAGAACGCCGAATTGACTGATTTGGATCATTTACTACGGACGTTTCAAGGGCAGCGATATTTTCGACACTTCGACCAACCCGTTGTCTCACTGGCATGGCAACATCACACAACGAATATGTAGACTCAGATTTTTGCACTAAACTTGTTACTGCCTGTCTACTAGGGCGAGAATTACGACCGAAAATAGGAGTTAACGTTCTTAAAGTAGCGGTCACCGACTCCGAATTTGAGTAGTAAATTTTTATAATTTGCAGACGTTGCTCGTTCGTGTACTTTACCATGATGAAAATGTTAAGTTTACTGAATAAATCGACAGTGACAGTTCGATGATTAGTGAAAGGGTGCGTTCACAAATTGAATTAAAAGTTGTCAAGTCCCTATTGGAAAACCCTTTATAAAAATATTTGCGAGGTGTTACATTCTTCTTTTTTCTATTACTATTTTTCCTAATATTCCCTAATTGTTTTGAGCAGTGTATGTAACTGTAAAAGGTATTGCAGATTGAAGAAAAAATAAATTTACTTGAAAAAAGGGGAACCATCGCCCCCCCCCCCCACTCTCAATGAAAGAGAGTAAAAATTATAGTTAAAACAAAACGACCAACATTTTAAAAAAGTAAAGAAAAGAACATATAACTTTAAATTTTTTTACACAAGGTTTTATTAACAGAAAAAGTAAGTCAAAAAACAATTTTTTTTAAAACAGTCTTTGAAATATGTTAGTAAATAATGTATTTCAAAGATTTATTTATGTTAAAAGTTGTATAACATTGTAAAAATAATATTTTTTAATTAACACTTCTCAAAAGGCTTCGAAGTGAATATTTGTATTGCTCATTCTTTAAAAAGAGAAAACAAATCACCGGTCTCATTGTCAGCATTGTATTTTCCAATTCCCTTTCACCATAAATAATATTTCTGTAAATATAAAATTTGAAACGTGACTCATTCTTCTGTTTACACTACGAAGATCTCACGTAGTAACTTCTATGACTAAAGTACTGTGTAATACCCGGTTGTTTCGTGTGGCATATTATGTACATATGTATATAAACATTTCAGATACTTAAAACGTGACTTCAGTTGATTTTCATCTGTATTCAGGCAATATTTGCGGGAGTTATTATAACGTGTTCGAGTGTTCGGCTTTTTTCTATGCGCGAACTGTTTATTAAACATTCATTTAATGGACTATCAATATTTTTATTGTTGTTATTTTACTGTTGTGTTAAATAGATTGTTAGTGTGCCCATCATCATGTATAATCATAAAAATAACAATAAACCACGTGCAGTTTGTCTGAAAAATTGGAAAAATAGTGACAAAGATGTATATGACAATTTGGTGTACCAGAAAAATAAAGAGGTACGTTGCTAAATGGAATTTATGTAAATATCTTCTAATTACTGAATTATATAGCTAGCAATAAGCAATTATTTTTCTTTTACTTTTACGGTTTACGTAACGTAATTGCATATGGTAGATATAAATTATTTATTTCTTCGTTAATTCCTCCAATAAAATTCTTTCGTTTCACATATTATTTATCGATTTACAAATATCTTAGATGCGAAACCTATTAATAATTTTATAACGGGCGTTATACGAGGGTAGTTTGACAAGTAGTGATAATGGCGAAGAAAAACGAATTTTCTAAATAAAAAATAATTTTTATTTTTCAATATATTCTCCTAAAAGAGCAATACATTTATTCCAACGGTGCTCCAATTCCCTTATGCCATCTCTAAAATGCGATTCCGGAAGGTTTGCAAAATACTCATTTACGAAGACGATAAGCTCGTCGTTAGACGAAAATTGCTTTCCACCCAGTGCCGTTTTCAATTTTGGAAAAAGGTGGAAGTCGGAAGGGGCTAGATCTGGCGAATAAGGCGCATGCGGTACTAATTGGAAATGAAACTCGTGGATTTTGGACATCGCAACTGTGCTAGTATGCGAGGGAGCGTAGTCTTGGTGAAACAGAATCCTTTTCTTTGCCATTCCTGGCCGTTTAGCACTAATCTCAACATTTAATTTTTGTAGAAATTCTGCATAATGTTGTCCGTTTATTGCGGCACCTTTCTGAAGGTAATCAATGAGCAAAATTCCCTTTGAATGCCAAAAAATTGATGCCTTCACCTTGTTTGCTGATAAAGTGGTTTTCGCCTTCTTTGTAGGTGCAAAACCACGTTCTAACCATTGTTTCGACTGATGTTTAGTTTCGGTTGTACTGTAGTGTATCCAAGTTTCATCGCAAGTAACAAATCGCCTACAAAAATCAACCGGATTCCGCTTATAAAGGTCCAAACACTCATTGGAAATGCGCAAACGAGTGAACTTGAAAGCTTGAAAAGGCCCAACTTCAAAATTTTTAACAATTCGACGAATAGCGAGCACACTTGGACGATCATTACGACCATAAAATGGCAAAAGCGCACGAAAAGTTGCAATTGGAGAACGATTATTTCGATAATAAAACTGAATAATTTGTAAACGTTGTTCTTGCGTATATCTCTCCATGATGAAATTGTAAACACTACTGAATACAATGAAAAACAAATGACAGATCATGACATATTAGAAATGGCCGAAATGTAACTTCAAAATCATATCATCCCTATTGGAAAACCTTATATAATACAATTTTAATTTTGCAGTATTACATTCTGAGTGGACAAATACTTATGGCCGATAGTGTACATTATATTTTCTGCAAATATTTCATGTCTTTAAGATTAATGTGTTTAGATGTTATTTATATTTTAATAAAGGTAACTTCTTCAATACCTACATATCTTGACAAATATATTCTTCCTATTACCCAGTTCTCCGAGTTTTTAAATATGAGACTGACTGTGTTATTTCTATGCAAATTAGACGACTACAAGTTGCTGCGCAAATAAATAAGTTATACCCCATTACACACAATTTTTCCTTGTTTAGGCGCGTATAAACGGAGCGCTGCTTTTTCTTATATTGCTTTTTCATGACATAAGCACAAAATATACCTAAATACGTATATTTGGCAAGGGAAATGTCAGCATTATGCATTTTATTGAAACTTCAACTTGAAACGGGCCTTGTTTAGTTGTTATTACAGTACATTTATTTTTATTGTTCCGAATAATTTGAGTAAAGTATTTGTGCGTGCTATCCAAGGAAATTGGTATTTCCACATCAGAAAGTATGGTATATATAATTATAAAGCTTGTACGTGGGATGATAAAATGTAAATAAGAGTTTGGAAGATAGCAGAACGTAATGCGTTGCACGATAAAAGCTAATAAAGTCTGTATAACCAGAAAAAGAGGCGTAGAACTAACTCAAATAACTTTGTCCAGCGATGCTTAAATCTATGTATCGTTTCTTAATACGCGGTATCTTTAATATTGTGTCCAATCTCCATCGTTTTCCATCGTTACTGTGATTGGTTATACTTCCCACAAATTTTTTGGCATATAAAGTGGGCATTTTCATATCAGGTTGTTACAAATGTAATGTCCGTTTTTTCCTTCAGTCTAAACTGAATCGTACCTGTGTGAAGACGTGTATGTTTTTGGTGAAAATTATTATTGTATTTGTAGAAAAGGGTATTTATTTTGAAGTGTGTACCTGTTCCATTTCTTGGAAAGATTAATACACCTGTCCTTGTCTCGCCTATGGAAATGCTGTCGGCAAGAGATATTCGGGCAATTTACCTCTTTCAATTTAAAAAGGGATTAAATGCAGCTGCAGCAACGCGAGAAATTAATCAGACGTTCGGTGAAACCACATGTAATGAACCTATGAAACTATGCATGGAAAATTGAGCCGCTTGCAGCCCTCACTAGTCAATAGACATGGACCCATACTTCTTCATGATAATGCAAGACCTCATGTTGCACGACAGACAATCCAAAAACTTTCGGAATTTGGTTACGAAATTCTCCCTCACCCACCTTATTCACCTGACCTTTCGCCAACTGATTTTCATTTTTTCCGAAGTTTAGACAATCACTTCAAAAATAGGGAGTCTGTAATATTGGAATTTTCGACGACTATTGCGCACACCATGACTTCTTGCATTTCTTTATCGTTATTTATTCTCCGTATTTTATGACATTTACATCCTAAAATGCAACCTTCTGATTTAAACTTTTTAACTACTAATGATATTGTTGTTAATGCAGGAAAGGGACGATCTACACAGTTTTCAGAGAAAAGGCGCTGGATACGCCGTAAAGAATTACCTTTCAAAGCTCATGTTATCATTTGAATTTTTTCTTCCAATGTATACATTGTCAAAGTAATATAATTAAAAAAATATTTAAATTTAAAGGTCTTACCGTAACACACTCTCCCAAATGCAAACCACGAATGACCGTTAATACGATATCGATACGCCTACAGTCAAATTAGTGGTGGGGCTGCAGCTAGTACGATCAGTAGTCAGTTATAGTCGTGATTCAAATGACTCGCGCCCCACCACTTTACATTCTGATCGGTATTCGGCAGCTAGACCCGAATATAATGTGGTACAGTTTTCGTAGCGAGTTAAAATGAATGCACGGTATATAAAACTAGTAAACAGTAAATAATAATTTTTCGAATAGTTGATGGTCGAAGTCGTTATTTTGTGAAACTCCATTAAACAAAGGAATAAATATAACACTGTCAGCATAAATATCACACTATGTTGTTTTTTTTATAAATATATAATATAGTGTGAAATTCAGTCTTTTATTTATTCTTTAGAATAATTTTTCCCCTTAATTTTGTTCTTTATTATAGACCTGTCAAATAAACATTTCCACATTTGATAAAATGTTTGTTGTTGTATGTACATATAAAATTAGTATTGTTCACTAATGAATGATTAACAAAAGATAGCACCAATAATTGGAAAAGAAATGACAATAAAGATAGCACTAATGACTAGAAAACAAATGACAATCGAGTCTTTCCGTTTATATAAAATATTTGTCTCTAAAAAGGCCCGAACATCGTAAAACTTTAGAATTATTGGCCGTGATTGTTTATTCGATTCAGTTTAACAAACAAATATAACAAACTTTATAATAATTTATTATAGAACGGATCGTAAGAATAATAAAATTCAAATTTCGTGAACAAAGGAAGGTGGAAAACAGATTCGATGCGATATCAAAATGTCGATTCCATTTCTCCACCTTCGCATGCCACAAAATACAAATTAACGCAATTAAATGCCTCTCACTTGACACCCTTTTTTTTGCCGTATAATCGACACGGTCCCAATTACTAATCAGTGTCAAACTCGTAGTCAAAGTAAGCAAAATTTCCGATGGGAAAACTTAAGATGGAACACGAGCCGGGGGCGGGTCGAGAACAGCTGCGGTATAAATTCCGTGCCAGAGATGAATGGAAATAGATGAATCTTTTATAATAAAGTCCGCGTCATACAGAGACAGAACGGAATTGCAAATTCGACAAGACAAAGTCAGATGAGTAGAATACTGGTGATATTTGCATTACAATAGTCGACGAGACGTTAGTTATTAATTGGTTTGTACGTGTTTAATTGGTCGTCTTCGAAAAATTCCTTCTGTAGAGAGAAAATCTCAAGAGGTTTCTTTGCAATAAAAAGTAGGTCCTTTTTGTTGGATTGTGCAGTAAATTCTGGACCTTTTTTTTTAAAGAAGTCATATTTGTTCGTTGTAACAGCTAAATTTGTCACGTGTTTGTTAAATTGGTGTATATTACACGTATACGGCTGACTGGACAGTGTTTAGTAATTAAACTAAGGTTGGTTTTGATTGTACACACTTGTTTTATATACAGTCTGTTTCAGAGAAAACTGAACTTTTTTAAAATAAAAACAAAAGTTTACTATTTTGGTAAAATTCATTTATTTTATTTAAAGTAGTCACATTGGGCTTCAATACAACGTTTTGCCCAGTCAATTAATACGTTTAATAAATTTTTAAGCTCATCTTTAGAGATGTCTTCCAAGATCGCTGTCGATGCCTTTTAAAGGTTTCGACGTTAGCATACCGCTGTCCTTTCATCGGCAAATGTAGTTTGGAAAATAGATAGAAATCACAGGGGGTCAAATTCGGTGAATACGGTCAATGGTTGATGGTTAAAATGCCATTTGTGGCTAGGTGGTGCTTCAAAGAACATTTATAAAGTCGTCATAGCTGATGAATCTTGGATTTATACACACGAGTTTGATAGCAAACAGCAGTTGACTGTGTGGATATTCCAAGATGAGCCAAAACCAACAAACCAACAAAAGCTGTTCGCGCTCGAAGCACATCAAACAAATGGTCGCCTGTTTTTTCAGAAAAACGGGTCACGTTGCCTTTAGAGAGTTGTAGAACGGTCAATTGCGAATGGTACACAACTATTTGTTTGCCAAAAGTTTTTGAAGAAATAAGGAAAATAAACCGAAAACGACAGATCATTCTCCACCATGACAATGCGAGCTCTCACAGGTCGCTTCAAACAATTGAATATTTGACCGGGCGAAACATTGAATTGATGAGCCATCTGCCGTACAGCCTTGATCTAGTACCCTGTGATTTCTTTTTGCTCCCACACGTGCAGAATAAACTTCGTGGTCAACGGTTTTCTACTCCGGAAGAAGCAGTTGAGGCATTCAAAACTCATTTTTGAGATACCGCATTCACAGTGCTTTTCGGATTGGTTTAAACGAATGCGAAAGTGCATTGATTTTCAAGGAAAATATTTTGAAAAGCAATGAGACTATTTTTGACAATAAAAAATTTTTTGTTTGCTATTCCCGAAATATAAACGGCAACCCTCGTACAATTTAAATTATATGAACCTATAATGTGTTTGGTTTCCTACGGTGAAAGTCTGAGACGGATTGTGTTTAATTATCTGCTGATGATAACAACTTAGTTGCCGAAATACGTATACAGAATACGAAAATATTTATAGTGTAAGAGGTTTTTATTTATTAATCTTTGGTAATTAATGCATTTTTATGATGCGAAACAGAGAAATTTTAATTTTAACCGCTTTTTACACTGTACAGAAATTTTTTGAAAAAATTCCTGTTCTCCGCGCGAGATTTGAACCCGCGATTCCATATTAAGCAAACATTTATCTTCACCCTTAGACTACAATGCAACTTATGGAACATTAGAAGTCTCGAATTCACCGTTCTCCGTGGCGTAAGGGTAAGGACACATGTCTGGTTAGTGTGAAATCGCGAGTCCGATTTTCGCGCGGAGAAGTGGAAGTTTTTCAAATTATTACTGCATTATATATGCGATTTAAAAAGCGGTTAAAATTAGTATTTTTCAGTTTCACATCGTAAAAACGCGTAATTATATACAACTAAAACCTAGAGCTGAAAATTATTTATTTACATTTAAAAATCGTTAGATCTGAGATTGTTATGGAAGTAGATAAATTTCGTTGCGGTTGCGGTTTTATAATCAAGCCTAGGTACGCGTTCGGAATGATTAATTATAAAACCATTTCCAAATATTAGAAAGTACATTCTTAGAAAATATACCGGTTACGCTTGACATTGCTCCGGCAAATATTTACAATTAATAGCAAATTAGTCGATGGTCATCTGTTGGAAATTTGTGTAATTAAAATTTCGCTCTATTATTAGAAGAGTAAATTCAATTATAGCGGGTATTTCCTAGCAAATAAATTAGTTTACTTTGCTTAAATTTATTGCAATATAACAGAATGTAGTTACAAGTTTTCGAACTCACGTATCTGTAACGTAAAGTTAAAACGAATAGATAAGAGTCGATTTAGTCGATCTAGTCGATATAACAAATTTTCCTGTTTATATCTCAGACACACAGTTCCGTGTTTAAAATACCGAAAGAGATAAGTTCCATTCTTCATTCAACATTCTGGTTTCCTGATCCTATTAATTTTCTTAGGTATATACAGACGCATGTACATTGCTATATAATTATTTGCATTGATGTAAATCCACATCTACATATACGTGGGCAAGGTAAAAAGTTCTCGGCCTGACAATGAAAGACTGCGATTTAAATTTAAAAAATGATTTTATTTTTCTACATAATCTCACTTGAGTTCAAAACACTTGGTCCAGCGTTTTTCCAACATCAATATTCCTTCCCGGAAGTGAGAGTCTGGAAGGCTGTCAAAATATTCTTCTACGGTCCTTTCAACTTCTTCGTTGGATGTGAATCGCTTTTCAGAAACAAATTTTTTCAAATTTGGGAATAGATGGTAGTCTGAAGGTGCCAAATCAGGAGAATAGGGAGAATGGCCGAGCAAATCGTACCCCAAATCCCGCAATTTTTCCATCGCCAACGCACCCGCATGCAAGGGTACGTTGTCCTGATGAAAAATGATTTTTTTCTTCTTTAAATCAGGCCTCTTCTCGCGAATTTGGCATCCAGCTGATCAAGAAGGTTAGAGTAATATGCGCCTGTAATTGTTCTGCCTTTTTCGAGGTAATCAATTAACAAGATTCCTTTTGCATACCAAAACACGCTGGCCATGACTTTTCCGGTAGATGCGATCGACTTCGCTTTCTTTGGCGCTGACTCACCGGCTTCCACCCACTGCTTCGACTGCTGTTTCGTTTCTGGCGTGTAATGGTGGACCCGTGTCTCATCCATGGTGACAAATCGCCGCACAAAATCGGTCGGATTCTTGTTAAATCGGTCCAAAGAATGCTCCGAAAATCGTTTGCGCATTTGCTTTTGATCGACATTCAGCAAATGCGGCACCCATCTTGCGCAGAGCTTTCTCATCTCTAATTATTTGTGCAAAATGTTTCGCACCCTTTCTTCCGATATCCCCACAGCCTCAGCTATCTCACTCACTTTCACTCGCCTATCGTCCAACACAATATCATGTACTTTTTCGAAGATTTCTGGTGTGGTTGCGGTTTTTGGCCGTCCTTCACGTGGGTCATCTTCGAGGGACGTGCGACCACGTTTAAATTCAGCTGCCCACTTTTTAACGGTTGACATCGAAGGAGCAGAGTTCCCGTACACTTTTGTCAAATTCGGATGACTTTCCATAGGGGTTAAACCATCCAAAACAAAGAATTTTATAACAGCACGATATTCAAGTTTATCCATTTAAAAAAATAACACGCACGACGTCTGCTACAAAAATTCTTGCAAACAAACTACTTGAGAGAACAAGTTGATAGTTTTCATATGTACTAAAGACACATGCAGCCACGCAGGAAATATAAATTTCTGTTAATTGTAACGCCATCTCTGTGTCAGGCCGAGAACTTTTCACCTTGCCCAGATACAGACTGCTAATATAATTGTATAAATTGTGTTTTATTTATTTAATCAGACGTCCATATACCATTAGGTGTCGGATTACACAGGCCAACCAATAAATATTTTTTAAAAGCTTCAAAGTTCAACCTGTTTCTTATGTATTTTGGTGTGCTGAATCCAAATTTTCAATCAGTTTTTTTCTACCACGTACCAATTTTTCGCAATCTTTATCTTTTGTTGGGTATGATAGTATTAATATATGTAGTTAAGATTTAAAGGTACGTAATTTATTATCAGAGTATAATTGAAAAATTTAACATTTTATTATTACAATATTAGTGTAAGTTTGAATATGAACAGTCTTTTACTTATTAATCTAAAGTTTTGTATTTCCTCAACTTCTTCGCGGTAAAAATTCGAGTGTAGCTTTTCCTTTTATATGATGCTTCTGGAGTTGCTCGTAGAAGGGTCCAACAGTAATCTCCCATCATATTGACATTCCAACGATCCTGATAGCGTTTCTCCATCTGCTCTATATCTTAATGGAAACGCTTTCCTTGTTCCTCACTTACAGCTCCAAGATTGTCAGGGAAAAATTTAAATGTGAGTGTAAAAAATGCACCTGCAGATTAGAATGTATATGCCTTCGTGATTTTCTTTGTATCAGTCACGCGGATACTCAAAAGTGCACTTTGAGCATTTGCTACTAATTAGGTGCAGAGACCAAGATATTATTATACGCTTACAATGTATAAAAAACGTAAAGTAAACATGCGAGGAAACTTTACGTCCTGTGGTATTTTCAAGTTCATTCTCGGATTCAGCACGTCAATATAAAGGGGAGCCAAATTTACAAAAAAAGTTTTTTCATGGTTGGCCTGTGTTATATATTTATCATATTATTTAGGTATTTCTAATTAACCTCTTCCAAGCTTTCCTATCTTGCCTTATTATATGTATTTCCCTCCAGACAATTCCTCTGTATCCAGTTATCTGTCTAACTTTCTCTTCCCATCTTCTTTGTGGTCGCCCTACCCTGTTTTTTTCCTGATCTTTTTTACTTCAAACGTCTCTCTGGCTATTCTGTCTTCTTCCATTCTATACACGAGGTGTGACTGCTAAATAACGGGACTGGTGTAAGAAATGTTATTTATTGCAAATAAACTTATATTTAACTTTCATTTCCTTCAAAATACTCTCCTCCCCTATCTATATGAAGCTATATATGTATCTTGCAGTGTTCAAAACAATGCTGTACTTCATCAGACTGAAAATGTATTCCCTTTAAATGCACTTTTCACTTTTGGGAACAGGTAGAAGTGACACGGCGCGAGATCTGGCGAATACGGAGGATGATCAAGCACAGCAATGCGCTTGTCTGCTAAAAACTGCTTCACCGACAGTGCATGTATAGCGACTGTACTATTTTATCCATGTATTCGTCCACTCTTCTTTTCCTTAAACTTCTCCAAACATCACTTCTCCTTATCTTATCGAAGGTTTACGAAGTTTACGAGTCATTTATGCATTTCTTTTCCTTTTGTTTTACTATCTCTTCTGAACCTATGTTGTATTTTCCAATGTGTTCTCTGGTCTTTCTCTCGATCTGTTTTCCATTATTCGCGTGAATATTTTTCTCGGTACACTGGTTAGGGTAATTCCTCTGTAGTTGGAGCAGTCCATAATGTCTTCTTTTTTATATATTGGTAATATTATTTCAGTATTCCATTCATTTGGTATTTCTTTTTCTTTAATAATATCGTTTAGAAGGTTTTTAAATATTTCTCCTTTCATAATTTCGTCACTCCCTGGTGCTTCTCCAACCTATTGATCGCCATCGTTAATTCTTTTTCTTACATCGGTTGTGTAATGTTTCTATATGCTCCTCCTGTATCTGTTCCTGTACCTCCTCCCGATCCATATACATCAATTCTTCAAAGTGTTGTCTACATATTTCCATTACTTTTGTTTCGTCGGTTATGATATTTCCCTCTTTATGTTTTATATTTGATAGTCGTGGTCTTTTTTATTTTTTTAACAGTGTTAGCGTACTATTTCTTATATTTTTTCCATTTTGTTCCAAATTTTATCCACGTGTTTCTTTCCTTCGCCAGTCGTTAGTCGCTTTGTATTGGTTATAATCTTCTTCCTGTTTTTCTTTAAGTATTTCATTCATCTTTGTTTCTTTTCTTTAGTCATGTTTTGTAATTTTTCCGTCCATTACTTACTTTTCTTTCTGTTTATGTAGTTTCTTTTTGTTATTCCGCAACTTTTCCTAGCTACTAGTATGGCATTTCTTTGAAGTATCTCCATTTATTTCCTATTCCCATTTTAATATTTGCATTTATCTTACTTATTCTCGTTTTTAATTTTTCCTGGTATTTCCTCCTCGTTTCCGATTGTTTTAGCATGTAGCTTTTGATCTTTTCTTATAATTTTTCTCCTCGTGTTTTGTTTTGCTTCCTCTGCTGTTTTTCTGATTTAAATCCTTACTAAGAAGTGATTACTTCCAATTTCCGCTTGTCTGATTATCTTTATATCTTTAATTTCTTTCCAGCTCTTTCTACAGACTACAAAGTAGTCTATTATCGATTTTTGTCTCCTGGATTGTACTTCTCTGGTGAATTGTGAATATCTTTGTGTTTGCCAAGATTAAATCATTCGCTACGCATAGCTTTATTAATCTTGTTTCATTGTTACTTCTTCTTTGCTCAGCTTTTGCACCCATGTATCTTTTTAAAACTTCGTTGTTGCTTCCCACCCTTCGATTCATATCTCCCATCACTACAATTTTTCCCGTTCCGTCATATATTTCGCTTTAAATTGTATTTTACATCGTCCATATTATAAAAAATTAATAAAATTTACTTCGAATTGGTTAGCGACCTATTCTATTCTCCGGATTTAGCACCGTCAAATAATTTATGATCTAAATTGTATTCATACAATTACAAAAAGTTATGTCAATTCTATTTGATTTGTACACAATCTGCGTAATAAGCAATATGTATTATAATTGCTTTTATATTCTTTCACCATTTGTATGCTAATTTAAAAAAATGCGACATCTCTCAAGGGATTATACACACTCATCAAGGGCTCGGTGAGCAATTAAAATAAAAGGTTTTGGAAATTATGTTATTTTTCGTAGAATGTTTTTTTCCAATTGTACCACGTCCAGTAGTAGTGGCTGTTGAATATTTAATTAACTGGATTTTATATGTCTCAGTATTGTTTTCTGTAACATGTGGCCCCACAGGGTCTTGCCAACATTTTGTCACAAGGAAAAAAAAAGGCATACACATTTTACAAAAATACATATGCGATTATAATTTTGCAATTATTTTAAATAAAATTTTCGTTTACGACAATGGAAATGCTAAGTTGCACTGAACTTGGAGATGGGCTTTCAGATGTTCATTGGGGGGTAGTTTAAGGACGTATCTTCTCCAGATTATTTTTTGCTGGAAATAAAGTTCTATCAGTATGAATGTATATAATTGGATTAGATGCAAAGGATTTGCTTCTGTGATGTTTCGATTTTACTTATTATAAAATTTTTTAGATTTATCAGGCGCGTAAAGTTGCTGAACAAGCTAGAACACCTGACAAGCTCTGAAATTCAGCGATTTATAGATTAGTATACCTATATCAAAAGTTAATTTCAAGACAAACTAAAGCATATTACAAATAATAACTATTATAATTTCCAAATATACGATGAGCTCTGAAATTGAGCGATTTATAAATTACGAGGATGGCTCCATAACTACACGGCTTTACCTACAGACTGCGGTAGTTGTTTGAAAAATATCACTGGATTAGAAAGTACACAATTTATAAAGTTTGAAGACGCCACGTTGTTTAGTATTTGTTCGGCAGCCATCAATAGTGAACGTTTTCAGTGAATTTGTAAAAATGGAGAAAATTGGTCATCGTTACGTGATGCAGTACTTTTACTTGAAAGGCCTCAACCTAACCCATATAAAAGCTGGATTGGATTCTACTCTGGGTGAGTCTGCTTCTTCGTTTACAACAGTGAAATATTGAGTAGCAGAGTTTAAACGAGGCCGTATGAGCTGCCAAGACGAGCATCGCAGTAGTCGACCAAATGAGGTGACGACTCCAGAAATGGTGAAGAAAATCCACAAAGCGATACCGGATGATCGTCTACTGAAAGTGCGCGATCTAGCAGACGTAGTAGGCATTTAAAAAAGTGCGGTATATCGCATATTATCTGAAAATTTGGATATGAGAAAGCTGTGTGCAAGATAGGTGCCGCGTTTGCTCACATTCGAGCAAAAATAGTGTCGTGAAGATGTTTCAATTGAGTGTTTAGCGAAGTTTCACAGCAACAAAGCAGAATTTTTGCGTCATTTCATAGTCATGGATGAAACGTGGGTCCATCACTTCACACCCGAGATAAAAGACCAATCAAAACAATGGACTTAAAACGGAGAACCGGCTCCAAAGAAGGCGAAAACCGTTTCATCTGCAGGCAAGGTCATGGCATCGGTTTTTTGGGATGCGCATGGAATAATTTTCATTGACTATCTTGAAAAAGGAAAAAACTATCAACGGCGAGTATTATGCAAACTTATTGCAACATTTTAGCGAAGAAATCAAGCAAAAACGGCCGCATTTGGCTAAGAAGAAAGTGTTGTTTCATCAAGACAATGCACCAGCTCACAAATCCGTTATTGTTGTGGCCAAAATTAATGAATTAAAGTTTGAATTGCTACCTCATGCATCCTATTCGCCAGATTTAGTCTCCTGTTCCCAAACTTGAAAAAATAGCTCAGTGGTCAAAGATTTTCCAACGATGAAGAAGTGATGTCAGCAGTTAATGGCTATTTTGAGGAGCAAGACAGTTCTTATTATAAAAAGGGTATCGAACTGATTGAACATCGCTAGGAAAAGTGTATAGAGCTGGGAGGAGATTATGTTGAAAAATAAATGTATTTATTTCCAAAATTTTTGTGTTTTCTTTGTTGGGTCAGGTACTTTTGGGACCACCCTAATAGTATACTTATATCGAAAATAAATTTCAAGAAAAAATAAAACTGATTGCAAATAATAAGTGTTATAATCTTCAAATAATAAATGATATTCTAACTAAAGGAAATGTATGACAAGATTATTTTAAATTAAATTAATTTAGCCAAAAACAAAAAAAGCACGTTAATAACACAGGCCTGCGATGGGAAAATTGTTTAAAATATTGGGTCTGGGAAAAAGTTCGTGGCGTTTTTCCCGATAGATGGCATTGGTTGCCGATAACTAAAGAACAACAAGTCACAGCGACACCACCGAGGGCTCGTTTTTTAGATGACCTTCCGAACGTTAGTTTGAGCGTAGAAACATTGTAATCGGTGCAGTGGTTGGAAAGTTATTCGCACTTGAAAATGGAGAAGAATAATGAGAAATTTCGCTATATTCTGCAATATTATTATGATAAGGGGAAGAACGCTGCGCAGGCTTGTGATAAAATTTGTGCTGTGTACGGTGAAGGTACTTTATCGAAATCTGTTGCGCGGAAATGGTTCGCTCGCTTTCGTTCTGGAAATTTCAATGTGAAAGATGAGTCACGCTCCGGTCGTCCAATCACTGAAAAATCTGATGAAATTCTTGAAAAAGTCCAACAAGATAAGCATATCAGCAGTGTCGATATTGGCATGGAGCTAGGCATTGACCACAAAACTGTTTTGAACCATTTACACAAAGCTGGTTACAAAAAAAAGCTTGATGTATGGGTTCCTCATGAGTTGAGCGTGAAAAACATGATGGACCGAATTAACATCTGCGATGCGCTGCTGAAACGGAATGAAATCGAGCCGTTTCTGAAACGTTTAATAACCGGAGATGAAAAATGGATTACGTACGATAATCGGAAGCGTAAAAGATCGTGGATAAAGGATGGTGAGCCGTCACAAGCGTTCGCTAAGCCAACATTGACGCCAAAAAAAGTGATGCTGTGTGTATGGTGGGACTGGAGGGGAATCGTCCACTACGAGCTACTTCCAACTGGTCAGACGATTGATTCTCAACTCTACTGTGCACAACTAGAGAGATTACGCCAGGCGAATGAAAGAAAACGGCCCGAATTGATTAATAGGAAAGGTGTTGTCTTCCATCATGACAACGCCCGACCACACACTTCTTTGATGACCCGTCAAAAATTGAGAGAGTCTGGTTGGGAAGTTTTGATGCACCCACCTTACAGTCCGGATATAGCACCCTCTGACTATCATCTGTTTCGATCTCTGCAGAACTCTCTCAATGGAATTAAGTTGGTTTCAAAAGAAGCCTGTGAAAACTACTTGATTCAGTTTTTCGACCAGAAACCACAGAAGCTTTTCACCGATGGGATCATGGATCTACCAAAAAAATGGCGAAACATTGTCGATAATAATGGAGCATATTCGGTTTAAATGAATTCGTCCACGCGCCATGCGGGGACCAGTTGAATTTTACTGAAAAAACGCCACGAACTTTTTCCCAGACCCAATATAATCAGTAATCTTTATAGTTTTTTTCTATACTGATTATGGAAAAAATAAACAAATTCCATCACGCACAGTTTTATAACAAATTTCACTTGAAATTATCGACATTAGCAATTGAAAATATATAACTGTAAAAGGTATTATAGGTCGAAGAAAATAAATATTTTGAAAATGGGGAACCCCTCCCCCGAAACGTCGTTAATGTAAATTAAATGTTTTATTAAATCAACGGTCGAAACTCAGAATAAAAGAAGTAAAGATTATAATTGTAACAAAACATCCAACATATTAAAAAAGAAAAGGACTCTGTATATTGAAAATTATATTATTTTCTGCTATTCCATCGTTAATTAAATACACAGGAATTAATTCAAAATTTCTGCGCTGGGGAAGGACTCGTACTTCTATCTGCCGTTTTCTAGACGACTGCTTTACCAATTACGCCACCAGGCAGTGTAACTTCGAATCCTTTACCACGCCATAAATCGCATTATTGACATCATAACACTGCGGGTTTTAAATAAATATTAGATCTGGCCCATAATGCGATTTATGGCATGTTGAAGGAATCTAAGTTACACTGCCTGATGGCTTAATTGGTAAAGCAGTCGTCCAGAAAACGGCAGAGGTTCGAGTCCTTCTCCAGCGCAGAAAAAAATTTTTTTAATTAATTTCTGTGCATTTAATTAACGATGGAATAGCAGAAAATAATATAATTTTCATTAAATTTCCCACCGTGAAAACTTAATTATATATTTATACTACTGTGGGAAAAAAATAGTAAGACTTTAATTTAAATTTCGCGCGAAAACCCATTTGTCGAAATATTTTTTTTCTAGGTTGGTATGACTGTCAGTGACATCTGTGCCAAATGTCACACCAAAATAAGCATTAGTGTTTAGTATACGCTTGTCTTTCTGAAGTACAAAAAGTGCATTCGGCGATTAATACAATGAGTGAAATTATTCAACAAAGAAGTTCCATTAAATTTTGTGTACGGAATCAAATTTCTGGTGCCGAAATGTTCAGAATGTTGCAAAAGGCCTTCGGTGATAATTGTTTGTCGCGAGCAAGTGTTTTTGATTGGTACGAATTATTCAAAGAGGGTCGAGAACGCGTTGATGACGAACCACGTCCACGATGGCCATCAACATCAACTGATGATCAACACGTCAATAGAATCAAGGAATTGGTGCTTGAGAATCGACGATTAACAGTCAGAGACCTTACTGGCATCGTTAGAATATCGGAAGGATCAGTGAAAACCATTTTGAAAGATCATGAGAAAAGTGAAAGCACGATTTGTTCCAAAATCACTCAATTTTTTCGAAAAACAGCGTCGCGTTGACGTTTGTGAAACAATGCTTTCCGACTATCAAGACAAAGTGAAAGGCATCATAACTGAAGATGAGACTTGGATCTACGCTTATGACGATCAATCGGCCGAATATCGTATCAAAGGTGAGCCGAAGCCCAAAAAACCACGTTAAAGCAAGTCAAAAATCAAGGTTATGTTGAGTTTTCTTCGATTATCGAGGTGTGGTGCACTCCGAATTCCTTCCGACCGGCCAAACTGTCAACAAAGAATACTATTTGAGTGTTATGCGTCGTTTGCGCAATGCTATTCGTAAAAAGAGGCCACAACTATGGGCCGACAAGTCTTGGTGTTTGCACCACGATAATGCACCGTCGCATGCTGAATTAATTCTTCGTGAGTTTTTCGCCAAATTTTCAACCAATATCGTGCCGCAACCACCGTATTCGCCTGATTTAGCTCCGTGTGACTTCTGGCTAGTCAGCAAACTCAAACGACCGCTCCGGGGAAACCGTTTTGAGTCAATTGAAGAAATTAAACGTGAATCGCTACGCGCATTGAAGGCTATTCCTGAAATTGACTTTAACAACTGTTTCGAGAATTGGAAGAAACGTTGGCACAAGTGTATTGGGGCCAGGGGGGATTACTTTGAGCGGGACCAAATAGATTTGGAAGAATAAATTAAGAATTTAAAAATTATGAACAAAGTCTTACTATTTTTTGCCCACAGTAGTATATGTATAATTATTGACGACTCTGTATATTTATTAATTTCAGTCATGTAAGTTTTATTTCATAATTCATTCAGACGTATTAACAGTTTTCAAATTTGAGCGAGTAAGATCAAAGCAACACGAATCCAGGTCGTTTATAAATCTTTTGCTTTAAATGTCTCTAAAACCCTTATTTTTTGAGGCAAATCTGTCATCTCGAACGGAACAAATATTTAAATTTGGCGAACATCCCATTTAATCTTTACGTTATACAAATATCCACATTCAAATACGTAGGAACATGTATATGTATGTAGAGATATGTATGTATATAGGATACATGCTTAATATGTAACTGTATTGTATGACCGCATTGTAACGATTTTCCCATTTAAGACAGAAAGACAAGATACACACATCAATGTTATTACGTTATCTATATATATATTTCGTTCTACTAACGGCGAATTTACTTTCAGCGTATAATATAATGCAGTGCAAACAGATATTTATCACTCGATTGACGATATTGTGGATGTTCTGGAGTGTTCTTCAAACAATTTACACCAACTTCCTCAACGTCCTCTATCAGCTTCATCTTCTTTATTCATTGATTTGCATATTGAATTGATGCGTGTGTGTGTATATGTGTGAATGCAGAAGGAGTTAAATTCTTTGCATTACGACGTGATCATAAAGAACCACGTTTTCGTACATGTCCGTGTGGACTCGAAGTCTTGTACTGTTACTGCCCGGTGGAACTGACGGGTCTACGCAGATTACTTTTCTATCGTATCTGTTCTGGAATTGCAGGCCCTTTTTCGGATCGATTATTACCTGAAAAGAGTTGCACTTTGTACTAGTTTTATCAAGATTAGTAGTAGTTTATTAATGCAAACATATCTGTGTGATAACTTTTCAAAAATATCTGTCTGTGCGAGTATACATTGTAAAAGAAATCGTGATTTTTGTCGAAATAGAAATTCTTAATTAATCACTAAAGGTTAATAAAACCCATTTCATATTTCGATTTCAACAACTAAATTTTCACCATCACCAGATAACACAGGCCAACTAATAAATATTTTTTAAAAACTTTTTTCGAAGTTCAGCCTGTTTCTTATGTATTTTGGTGTGCTGAATCCAAATTTTCAATCAGTTTTTTTCTACCACGTAATAATTTTTCGCAATCTTTATCTTTCGTTGGGTATGATTAAGATTTAAAGGTACGTAATTTATTATCAGAGTATAATTGAACAATTTAACATTTTATTATTACAATGGTAGTGTAAGTTTGAATATGAACAGTTTTTTACTTATTAATCTAAAGTTTTGTATTTCCTCAACCTCTTCGCGGTAAAAGTTCGAGTGTTGCTTTTCCTTTTATATGATGCTTCTGAAGTTGCTCGTAGAACGGTCCAACAGTAATCTCCGATCATGTTGACATTCCAACGACCCTGATACCGTTTCTCCATCTCCTTTATATCTTGGTGGAAACGCTCCCCTTGTTCCTCACTTACAGCTGGAAGAAAATTAAATACAGCAGGGAGAAAATTTAAATGTGAGTGTAAAAAATGCACCTGCAGATTAGAAAGTATATGTTAGTTATTCAGATACTCAAAAGTGCACTTTGAGCATTTACTATTAATTAGGTGTAGGGACCAAGGTATTATTATACGTTTACAATGCATAAATAACGTAAAGTAAACACGCGAGGAAACTTTACGTCTTGTGGTATTTTAAAGTTCATTTTCGGATTCAGCACATCAAGAAACATAAAGGGGAACCAAATTTATAAAAAAAGTTTTTTCATGGTTGGCCTGTGTAATTAACCACAGTGTTGCAATTGGATCCACGGAAAAATTTAGTGTTTTTAAAAAGCGCGGTTTTCAAGTTACATTTGGGTTCACTAACTTTATTAAATCCCTCTTATGATATGCGGAAGACAAAGCCGAAGTCAATAAGAAATCGGGGATTTACGAAATTAAATGTCTAGGTTGCAGTTTGATTGCATTCCTAGTTTACCATTAGCTATACGCCCAGTCATGATACTTAAGTAGACACCAAAAACAACCACTTTTGATAGTAAGTTTCGCAGTTGCTAACCAAAAACTTGTAATTTCGTCCAAACGATTGCTAACATCTCGGCAATAAAAGGGGCAACTTTTCAAAACGATTGCGAATATCTCGGGAACGAAAAGCGAAAGAATGTTCCAGTTTGAAGCAACGTAACAATCATGTCATGATACATAAGCAGACACCAAAAAAACACTTACTTTTGAAAGTAAATTTCGGAGTTAAGATATTTTTATAATGGCAATATCTCGGGAACTAAAAGAGATAGAATGTTCCGGTTTGAAATAGCGTAACAATCATGTCATAATACATAAGCAACCACCAAAAAAACACTATCCTATGAAAGTAAGTTTTGGAGTTGCAGATCTAAGAACGACATTTTTATAATGGCAATATCTCGGGAACTAAAAGAGATAGAATGTTCCGGTTTGAAGCAGCGTAACAATCATGTCATGATATATAAATAGACACAAAAAAAAACAATATCTCTTAACAGTGAAATCTCATTGCCATTTTTCAACGAATTACCGTCTTTCGAAATACAGAAGTGCAAGTATGATAAAGTTCGAAGTGACCCCCAACGATAAAGATATCGAAGATGAAGATGACTCTGTTCGTAAGGGATTTGATCAGCATGAGTTAAATTATTTGACACAAGATTTAGGACTATTCAAGAAAGCGTCAGAACTCTTAGCATCAAGACAGCACGGGAAAAATTTCCTTAAATAAGAATCTAAGGGATCCTGCTGTCGATCAAGAGAAAGTACATTTCTGCAATAATTTCTAAGTAACGGTGGATTTGTGTATTGCCATAAAGTACGTGGTTTGACGGAGGAGTTGTGAACTTCATATTATAATGCAACTGAATAACGACTGTTCATCCACATCTCAAAGTAGAGTTTGAATCGTGTCACCCTTCGCAATAGAAATTTTTTTTGGTGCAGTTCCAATAGACCATTTAGATTGGTTGTGTGAAGAATATGAAGACATAAATGCCATGAAATTATCTACCAGATTATAATAAAAAAATTTTCATTCCAACAATACGAGGATAGTTTGACAAGTTAGTGAGAATGATACATAGCTGGCGCTCTAATTGGTAAAAAAAATGCACTGTAATTTAGATTGCCTATTTATATGTTTACATTCCGATATTTGGATAAATCGGTTGATTAGTTTATTTTTGACAGCTGATTGAAAAAGAAGCAACACGTCGTTCTGTTAAAATGGAAAAAGTAGAATATCGTGCGGTGATTAAATACTTCGTAATTAAGGGTATTAAAGCTACCGAAATAAAAGATGAGTTACGGGAAACATTAGGTGAATCTGCTCCATCATCCGCCACAATAAGATGGTAGATGGGTAAATGAATGTAAACGTGGCAGAAGAAGCTGTGTTGATGAAGCGCGCTCTGGAGCACCCAAAATTGACTTCTAAGGAAATGATTGTAAAATCCATAATATTATTACGCAAGATCGACGACTCGAAGTGAGAGAGATTGCAGACATGGTAAACATTTCAACAGAACGCGTACACCACATTTTAACGAAAGAATTGGGCCTTTCCAAGCTTTCGGCAAGACGGGTGCTGCGATTACTTACGACTGATCAAAAGTTCACTCGTTTGCGCATTTCCAATGAGTGTTTGGATCTTTATAAGCGGAATCCAGTTGATTTTTGTAGGCGATTTGTTACTTGTGATAAAACTTGGATACACTATAGTACACCCGAAACTAAACAACAGTCGAAACAATGGTTAGAACGTGGTTCTGCACCTCTAAAGAAAGCGAAAACCACTTTATCGGTAAACAAGGCGATAGCATAAATTTTTTGGGATTCAAAGGGCATTTTGTTCATTGATTACCTTCAGAAAGGTGCCACAATAAACGGACAATATTATGCAGAACTTCTACAAAAATTAAATGTTGAGATTCGCGCTAAACGGACAGGAATGGCAAAGAAAAAGATTCTGTTTCACCAAGACAACACTCCCTCGCATACTGGCACAGTTGCGATGTCCAAAATCCATGAGCTGCATTTCCAATTAGTACCGCATGCGCCTTATTCGCCGGATCTAGCCCCTTCCGACTTCCACCTTTTTCTAAAATTGAAAACAACACTAGGTGGAAAGAAATTTTCGTCTAACGGCGAGCTTATCATCTTCGTAAATGAGTATTTTGGCATAAGGGCATTGGAGCACCGTTGGAATAAATGTATTGCTCTTTTAGGAGAATATATTGAAAAATAAAAATTATTTTGTGTTTAAAAAATTCGTTTTTCTTTTTCATTCTCACTACTTGTCAAACTACCCTCGTATTACCTACGAGCAGGCATAAAACTAAGTCGAAAAGGTGGAATCTTTCGTTTAATGTAATAATGAATGCTATTATATACCCTCGTATTTCTGTCTTGTATTATCATTTTAAGTTCTCAGGCTCTTGAGAAAACACCCTATATAACGATAAAATATGCTTGATATTCAAAAGGAAAGAATGTTAATTTGCATTCTTAATTAACTGTACCTGTCTTTTGTCTGTCGTTTGATTTTTCTGGAACATAAATTGCGTGTCTTATTAAGTATTAGAACTAACTACAGAATTATCTTTTTGTCGTTAGGTGTACATATGTATGTATTGCACAACGAAAATGGTCCGAATTTACATTTATCAGTTTGTGGTTCCTTATCCATCATCGTTTCCGTAAATTTTCAATAAAATAGCGTTAAGTTGAATAATTCGGGAACAGATAAGATTACGTCTTACTTCCTAATATTCCCGTTTGTGATTATTAAATTCAGGGAATCCAAGACTACAGCTGGTGATGCACATTTACCAATTAAACTTAGCGAAATCGCGACGATGTAATGTGACAATTAGATTTTCCGAAGAATTTCCGTTGCACATCGCGTTTCAGGAAGACGGTCGGAGTCCGTGTACATCCCCGAGTAACCGTGCGATAAGCAACGTGACAAAGTGCAAGTTACAATTCATAATAACGTGAATTATGCGCGCCTGTTAGAATGCGGCGGTAACGCGACCTGGTGGGCGAAACACTTAACTAACTAACGACGTAAATTTCGACTTAATTAGTCTGAGTAACATCGTTAATAATAAGCTTGAAATTAATTGGGTACAAAATGCACGGTAGAATTTCAAACAATCGATGAGTGCGAATAAAGCGGCCGTAGATTTCTATTGGAGAGACTGATTTTAAAGTGTAATCGTGGCAGCTTTCTCGGCTGTTGTAAATCGTAAGCTTTTGTTTGAATGAGAGAACTATATAGAGGGGTTAATAATTACCAAGAAGCATTAGAATCGACTCAATTAATTACATATTAGATTGTTTAACACCCCAAGTGATTAAATTATTGCGAAAAGTAGACACATAAAGGTATTTTCAGTTTTATTGCGAAAACTTGTTTGAAAACTTTTCAGTATTTTTATTATTTTAAAACAAAATAACAAGGGAGGGAAATATTTAATGAAACTTAACTTCGAATAAATTCATATACACTACCGTCCATATTAGTTCGGACAGCTAGTGAAACTTAGTAAACTCTTCTAAAAAATAATATAATTGCGTGTAAATATAAAATATTTACAATAGGTCCTTTACGAGATTTATAACCAGTTGCGGGCTAATATATCTATTAGAGCACCTACAAATAACTATTATATTTCATGACTCACTGCGGCAATTCCTGGAATAACCCGTACTGCCGTAAATACGACTATTTATGAGATAATATTGCAAGCAAAAAACTTGCGAAACTTACACTACCGGTCATATTTACTTGCCCACCCCAATTTTATGTGTTTCCTGAAATACGGAATATCTTTCGAAAAATCTGTATTATAATTATTCAACAATATTATTAGTGGATGAATTTCTACGAAAATCTTAAATTGTTTATGATATATCGTAAAGGTGTCATAAATTGGAAAAATACCATAAACATTATATAGGCTAATCCCTACAGTATTAACAGTTTTACCTGCATTTCCGAAAGGTATTGCCAATATTGTGTTATTGTACTAACTAATTACAATATTAGGATGTGTTATTCAAAAAGGAAAATAAATTTTATGTCAGCCATCGTTCATCTTTTGTTGCGAAAACAGTGAAATAGAGAGTTATTGTGAATATTTTAATGCAATGCCGAAGACGAAGGAATTATCTGTTGAAGTGCGTGCTATGATAATTGCTTATCATCGTACGGGTAAAAGTAATCGAGAAATTGCAAAAGAATTACGATTAAATCGCAGAACCGTTGATTATAACGTTAAAAAATTTGAAGAAAGTGGTACATTTTCCAACAAAAGAAGATCTGGACGACGCAAAGCGACGACATCTCTGCAGATGACCGGCATCTAATACGGATAAGTAGACGCGATAGACGAAAAACAGCACCAGAAATTGCTGCTGAAATGAATAGAACGCGTGCTAAACCAATTAGTGTGTCCACGGTACAGAGAAGGTTAAGCAAGTGGGTTTATACGGAAGAATTGCTCTGCGAAAACCACTACTACGAAAGCAAAACAAGATAAAACGACTAAATTGGGCTAAAGAACATAAGAATTGGACGATTGATCAGTGGAATAATGTGTTGTGGATAGACGAACCGAAGTTTGAACATTTCGGTAGTAAAATGCGAATATTCGTAAGAAGATCCGGAGGAGAAAGAGTACTGCCAGAATGTATTGCGCCTACCGTAAAACATGGAGGAGGTTCAGTAATGATTTGGGGGTGTTTTGGTGGAAGATCTGTAGGCGATCTCGTCAAAATTCAGGGAATCCTAAGAAAAGAAGCCTACAAGGAGATTTTAGAAGATAACGTTGTTCCTTCAGGACTAAGGATTCTTGGCGAAAACTTTGTATTTCAACAGGACAACGATCCGAAACACACTTCTAGATTGTGTGGCAATTACTTGCATCAACTAGAAGAGCAAGGGCAAATCTCTATAATGGTATGGCCAGCTCAAAGTCCTGATCTGAACCCAATAGAGCTTCTTTGGGAAGAATTGGACCGGAAGGTTCGATAACGTGCTCTATCATCCACCACTATACTGTAGGAACAACTTCAAGAAGCCTGGGCACAAATTACAGAAAATACACTGCAAAAATTAATTGAAAGGATGCCGCGGTTATGTGCCGCAATTATCAAAAATAAAGGTGGGCACATTGATGAGAGCAAAATTTGATAATAATTAATGATAAAGTTTTTATATAAGAATGTAACTATTTTATGTTTATTTTACACTGTTGTATTGGTACAATAAATAAATTTTCAGTACACATTTGATAGTTTAATAATTTTGGCTAAAACTAAGGGTGGGCAAATAAATATTACCGGTGGTGTACCTGCCCTCATCTCAAAGAGCCTTGTGTACCGAAATATGCATTAGTTTTCAAATAAACTTGCTAGCGTGCACATCACTAATAAGACCGATTTTTGTATGTGAACTTCTTAAAATGCCGCGAGGAAAACCAACAAGTTTAGAAAAACGTTCCGTAATTTATTGCTTTTCATCAAGAAAGTTATTCAGTGCGTCGAATTTCCGAAAAGACACATGTTAATAAATCGACTGTTAGTGATGTCATTCGGCGACATCAATGCATGGGCAATTGAAGAGATACGGCACGTTCAGGTCGTAGGCGAATAACATCTCACGCCAACGATGAGCGTATAAAATTGCTGAGTAAACGAAATAGGAGACTAATAGCATCCCAAATCGCCGTAGAAATGAATCGCGACTGTGCAAGAAAAATTTCTGTTACTACGGTGAAAAGGAGATTAAAAGCTGCAAATCTTCACAGCGGAGTTGCTGTAAGAAAACCCTCCCTTTGACGGGGAAACAAAAACGAAAACAACAGAGATTGAACACTGGATGATTGGAAAAGGGTTTTATGGACTGATGAATCAAAGTTTGAAGTGTTTGGACAATTAAAGTGTGTTTTTGTAAGAAGAGCGAGTGGTCAAAGAATGCTGCGGGATTGTATAGTGCCAACCGTTAAACAAGGAAGAAGTTCTGTTGTGTTTGTTCGGAATTGCTTTTGCTACACCGGCACAGGAGACTTGTAGCGAATCGATGGTATTTTGCGAAAGGAGGGGGCTACGCTTAATCGGCGAAAATTTTGTGTTTATGCAGGACAACGACTCCAAACACACAGCAGTAATATGTAAGAATTTCTTGAATAACGAACAAAACAATAATACCTTACAAATAATGACATAGCCGCCACAAAGCCCCGACCTAAACCCCATAATATTGTTATGGGATGAATTTGAAGACAGGTTCAAAGTGTGTCTTTCCTCAAAAAATCACTTGTAGATCATATTGCAAGAAGTATACCGAATAGATTCCTTAAAAAACTAGTGAAACGGATTCCTCGAATTGTACGCTGTTCTTCGCGCGAAAGGGGTTTCTTCGATGAGCGGAATGTTTAACATATCATTGTCTATTTAACGTTAGAATTAATTTTTATTATTATTCTTTATAAACATATGTAAACAATAATGCAATAAAAATTTTAAGTTTTGACATAAATTAGTTTAATTGTTTTCCCTTTATTTGGGTGTCCGAATTAATATGGATGATAGTGTACATCTAAACATTGCAGAAAGCTTGTTAAGGCAAGTATTAATGGTGACTTTCTTAAATATATTAACTCACTTGCCTGAGATTTCTTCCTAAATATGTTCAGTAAAACAAAGGAACATCCAGTATAATAGACTAACTCTTTATTTAATCTAAATCGATGTGAAAGCAGATATCATATTTTAGACAACGGAAAAATAATATAAAACGTAAACTAGTTACTAGAAAAGTGATTAAATTTGAATATGCAAGCAATAAAAAAATCTCAACATAAATGTATAAGCTATTTCAATGTTAAACAAGGTTGTTCAATAATTTTTTGTGGTTGGATAAGAAAAACACGATTTTATGGTTTGAAATAAATTTTATGCAAAAGGATAAGTAATAGCTCATGGCTAAGGCTACAGAAATGAGTGCTTTCGCAGTAGCGTACGACTCAGCTACTATCAATCTTAAAAATAATAAATGCATTTACTTACTATTTTAGTTTTTTTTTTGTGCTGTTGATGTAGAGTGACGCAAAAATTCGCTGTCGTACTGTGTTATTAGTATGCCTTCCAATGCTGACTCAGTCATACTCCTACGGCGAGATGAGAATATGTTGGTGTATTTGGAAAAGGGGCGTCCTGTGTCTACTGATGTGATGTTCGCGAATTTAAAAAGGACGTTCATATCATATTCGCACTCTTGGTTTTCAGTTAAATTCTTATCTATACGCACTATAACAGTCGAACTGAAAAGTCCCCGGTCTACCATAGTAAAACACAGTTTTTTGGCAAAATTCGATTTTATTATTCAACATAGTTGCCTTCGAGGGCGATACACCGATTATAGCGTTCTTCCAACTTTTCGATACCATTTTTGTAGTACGAATTGCCTTTAGCCTCGAACTAGGCCTCAGTTTCGGCGATCACCTCCTCATCCCTGCTAAATTTCTTCCCGGCGAGCATTCTCTTGAGGTCTGCAAACAGGAAATAGTCGCTGGGGGCCACATCTGGAGAGTACGGTGGATGGGGAAGTAATTCGAAACCCAATTCACTTAATTTGGCCATTGTTTTCATTGATTTGTGACACGATGCATTGTCTTGGTGAAACAGCACTTTCTTCTTCTTCATATGGGGCCGTTTTTTGCGATTTCGTTCTTCAAACGGTCCAATAACGCTGTATAATAGTCGCTGTTGATGGACTGGCCCTTTTTAAGATAATCTATGAAAATTATTCCATGCGCATCCCAAAAAACTGACGCCATAACTTTTCCAGCTGACTGTTGCGTCTTTCCACGCTTTGGAGCCGGTTTATCGCGTGCAGTCCACTCGGCTGTCGATTGAACTCTGGAGTGTAGTGATGAATCCATGTTTCATCCATTGTCACATATCGACGCAAAAACTCGGTTTTATTACGATTTAACATCTTCAAACACAGCTCAGAATCATCAACTCGTTGTTGTTTTTGATCGAATGTGAGCTCGCGCGGCACCCATTTTGCACAGAGCTTCCGCATGCCCAAATATTCATGCACGATGTGTCCAACACGTTCCTTTGATATCTTTAGGATGTCAGCTATCTCGATCAACTTTACTTTACGGTCATTTAAAATGATTTTGCGAACTTTTTTGATGTTTTCGTCGGTGACAGCCTCTTTTGGTCGTCCACTGCGTTCGCCGTCTTCGGTGCTCATTTCACCACGTTTAAACTTAGCATACCAATCAATTATGGTTGATTTTCCTGGCGCAGAGTCCGGAAACTCCTCATCAAACCATGCTTTTGCTTCAATGGTATTTTGTCTCTTCAAAAAGCAGTACTTTATCAGCACACGAAATTCTTTTTTTTCCATTTTTTTAAATAACAAAAGTAGCTTCACTCTTAACGCAATATCTCAGTAACTAATGGTCGGATTGCTGTCAAATTTTGACACGTTTCGTTTGAAGGTCAGTACTATCTAAAAAACATATTAATTTAATTTAATAACAGTAACGCCATCTATGTGTCAGACCGGGGACTTTTCAGCCGACCTGGTAGTTTGAAAATCGAAATTCTTATTTATGACCGCACACAATTTATCGGTTGTTAATCTTCCTATACTCTCTGTTAGATTCCCTAACGAGTCTTTGAGGTAATATACGATATTCAGCGCTTCATGTAATGACAGCTTGGTAGTCTCTAATTTGGAAATAGTATCTAAAAGAATTGAATAATTTTCGGAAATTTGCTTTATTTGAGTACGGATTTCGGTATCTAAAACGAGCCACCGACTTACTGAAATTGCATGCGCATCTTGCGGATTTAAATCTAAAATACAAGGTGTAATAATGTCTAAAACTTTCTCATAATATAAAACAGCTTTAAGCCACGCTCCCCATCTCGTCAATACCGGCTGTGGTGGCTGAGGAATATCTGGACAAGCCTGTTCAAACTCACGAATGCGTTTTGGAGATTTAACTTTTTTAGTAGAAACTATAAATTGGTTTTCTTTTGGATGACTGTTTCTAATAAATTCAGCTACAAGATGGCATGCATAGAGCAAACAAGTTACATGAAGCAATTGAAGATGAGATTGTTTTAGTAACTTTCCGGCTTTAACCATATTCGAACCCCCATTTGTAACCAACATTACAAGTTGGGTTGCCGATATATTGAACTTCCCAAAGGAATGTTTTATAGTTTCTACTATCCTTTCCGCGTTTGTCTTCTGTAATATTCTACTACGTAAAAGAAGAGTCAAGGAAATCTCATCATTTTTTAAAGAGCGCACTAACACATTTGAAATACTATTCTTTATTGTATCCGTTGTTTCATCTACAGTCAGCCATATTGTTTGATCCTTCAACTCTGCTTTTATTTGATCCGTAATCGTGTTATTCACCCGAGAAAAATTATACTGCAATTGACGTTTCGTTGGCAATATCCATTCCGGAACGTATTTCCCCCAAAAATTTCGAAATTCTTTATTGTCTACAATATTTTGTGGAATATTGCACACATTTAGCATAAAAATGAAGTCATATAGAAATTTATAACATGGTACATCACATTGCGCATTTAGCCGTTGTTGTTTGCTATTAACATGTCTTTTACACACAAAAATACTGTACTGTAAAATGTTGATATTGCAAACAATACATTTAATAATAGTGCCAGTGTATTTTAATGTCGAAAATCGATTAAGAAATCTATTAACACTCGTCGAACATAACAAAGAACGCCGTCGATTCGCCATCATCAATCTAATCCGGCATTCATACACATACCATACGCATATGAATCTCGACTTCGTGCATATTCCACTGCTTGCGAAATATATCATCGCCGCCAATGAGTGTGCACTCGTTTCTGCAAACTTATTCATGGCACACATCGCAAATATGCCGGTACAAAATTTAATGCCTCGTCACTTACATTGAATAGCGGTTATTTTACAATTTTCCCGAGAATTTCTTAGGACGGTTTAATCGCGTAAGATGATGGACGGAATCGGTTTCCAATCCCCTGGAAATAAACCCGTAATTGTTTCTAGTTGGATTTGGAAGTTGGTGAAGGTGCCGCTTTGTCGGGTATAGGGTTCGAGCTGTTATTCTGTTGTAAGCAGCTGAAAGGATAAAGTGACAATTCAATTAAAAACAAACTCAGCCACTTGACCGATATTCAATACTCCATAAATTGGCCCGATTGTTGATTATTGCGGCGGATTTTTGAATTTGCAAGGATGTAAAGAATGTTACCTATCATGTAAAGCATAATGGCAAAAATTAATTTTCGAAAAGTTTGTAATATACAGGGTGAAGATAAATTTTACTGTACGAAATTTGGTTCGGAAATATCACATTTTCATTTTAGAATTTAATAGTCTATTACTAGGATGCTGATAACCTGCAGCGGAACTTGGGCTTCCTGGAGGGGTGGTGTAGACGGTTTAGATTAAGATTAAACATTAACAAATGCTATACCATGACCTTCTCACGGTCAACTTTGCTTTTTGAATCCGTGTACCACATCGGGGATGATAGTTTGCGGAGTGTGAGTGAGTTTAGGGATCTTGGAGTAATTTTCGACTCTTGTCTTGCCTTTCGGCCACAGATCACTAGTGCGTGCTCAGAAGCCTGCAAATCGTTGAGGTTTGTATTCCGCACTTCCAAATACTTCTGTGACCCTGATGTATTAAAGTCCCTATACTGTGTTTATTATATTGCAAGCAAACTGGAGAATCATCACTGGTCTGACCTCCAATATATGCTTGTGAGTGTTTGAAGTTGGAGCGGCTTCATCGAAAGTTTTTAAAATTCCTCACCTTCAAGATTAGTGGTGCTTACCCATAAAGAGGTGTGTCGCAGGGAGAGTTGCTTCTTGAGCATAATATGTCCTCTTTGCATGACAGGACGGATGAACTCTGTGGTAGGATGTTGCACGGCATCCTTGGTAACAGTGTTGATTATCCTTCGTTACTGCATCTTTTGTGTTTTTTAGTGCCCCGTTTGAACTCTAGATGCAATGTGATCTTTGTGACGCCAAGGGCGCGGACTAATGCTCTCAGGAGAACACCGGTCTACATTTTGAGTAAAAGTGCCAACGAATTTGCTGACTTGTTTGCTTAGCATGTATACCATATATGTATTTTTAGTAATTTTTGTTTCTGTTTCCTTTTCTGACTAACTTTAGTTTGGATTAGCTTTATTTTTTTTATTATGTTTACCACACATATGTCTAAACTCAGTTAGCTATTTTGTATTTTCCTGTTATTGGGCTATAAGCCTGTTGGAAATAAGGGTCATTATTTTTATTATTATATTTTGCATTATAGTACATCTTTTTATATCATAGAGTAAGGAATATGGCCGGTAAACCACAAGCGTGCGTTTGACGATGACGAACTTAAATATATATTAGTAATAGTCAAAATTATTCTACTAATTTAAAAGCCTAAGGTACTGTGGTAATTTGGTGGAAAACTTTTTATATTAGTCGTCATATCAATAGATCAAATACAAAATGAATATTATTATTAATATAAAATTTAGATCTAAACAATTGTTATTACATTTAC
Source organism: Dermolepida albohirtum (assembly GCA_031893035.1). Classification (NCBI taxonomy): domain Eukaryota; kingdom Metazoa; phylum Arthropoda; class Insecta; order Coleoptera; family Scarabaeidae; genus Dermolepida; species Dermolepida albohirtum. The sequence continues at coordinate 232,797 of JAVIWB010002601.1, forward strand.
ACAAAAACATATACGAGGTGTGGCTATTAAATAACGAGACTGACGCTGTAAAACATTTTATTTTGATTTCATACATATTTACTTATTATTACCTGCAATATACACCCCTCCTCTATCCCTACAACGCTCCATGCGAATCTTCCATTGTTCGAAACAGTGCTGGAAGTCTTCTTCTGTAAGCTCCTTCAGGACGCGTTCCGCTTACGCTTTCACAGCTTCAACGGCCTCAAATTTTGTTGCTTTTAATTCAGATTTCACCTTAGGAAACTGATAGAAGTCGCACGGCGCAAGATTCGGCGAATAAGCCGGATGGTCTAACACTCGGATACTGTACTTGGCTAGAAACCTCTTGAGTGATAATGCGGAATGAGCCGGTGGAGAACCCATGTCCTTCTACAATTCGGGTAGTTTTTTTCCTTATTTTTTCACGGAGTTGTGCAAGAACGTAAATGTAGTAATGTTGATTAATAGTTTGACCTTCAGGAACACAATTAAGGTATACAATCCCATGAATATCGAAAAAAACAATCATGATTGCTTTGAATTTGGATTTTCCATTCGAGCATTTTTGGCTCGGTGAAGATGGGCTCTTCCAGTGTATGGATTGGAGCTTCCTTTCCGGGTCATAAGTAAAAAAACCACGATTCGTTACATGTTATTATCCTTTCCAATAAGTTTGGGTCATTTTCAATGGCATTCAAAGTGTCAGTACAAACATTTTTGCGAGTTTCTTGTTGTTCAAACATGAGAATTTTAAGCACCATTTTGGCAAACACTTTTTGCATGTTAAAATTGTGGTGTAAAATTTGCCGTACGGTTTCTTTATCAATTCATACAGTTTCAGCAATCACACGAATACTTAATCGACGGTCAGATCGAACCAGATTACCGATTATTTCGATATTGTCATCCGTCTTTGACGTGGAAGGGCGACCCAGGCGTGAATCATCTTCAACGTCTTCTCGGCCATCTCGAAAACGCTTAAAGCACTCAAAAACACGTGCACGCGATAAACATTTATTGCCATACATTTTTTTCAATAAATTATAAGTTTCAGTAACGGTTTTACCAAGTTTCGTTGCTCTATTGTCACACTTAACATTTTTCCGGTGAAACAAGAAAACAACTCTAATGCGAACGAAGGCTACGCCTATACTGATTTGTTTACAGAGGCGAGAGACACTGCATTCGAAAGAGAAGGCTTCACGATATTGTAATATAAATTGTAATATAAGGTTTTCCAATAGGGATGATATGATTTTGAAGTGACATTTCGGTCATTTGTAATATGTCATGATCTGTCATTTGTTTTTCATTGTATTCAGTAGTAATAATCGTCATAAGTCGTAATAATCGTCCAAGTGTGCTCGCTATTCGTCGAATTGTTAAAAATTTTGAGGTTACAATGCCAATAAAACAAAGAACCGCTCGAAGTAATGCAAATATTGCTGCCGTTCAGGCAAGTGTTACTGAAGACCGTAATTTGTCGATTCCAAGACGTTCTCAACAATTGCGGCTGTCTCAAACCACAACCTGGCGCATTTTGAGAAAGGATTTGGGTTTGCATCCCTATAAAATTGTTCTCACTCAAGAACTGAAGCCATTGGACCACCGTAAACGTCGTGAATTTGCTGATTTTGCCTTGGAACAACTTGAAAATGATAACGATTTTTTAAAGAAAATCATCTTCTCTGATGAGGCTCACTTTCATCTGGATGGTGTGGTAAATAAACAAAACTGTTGATTCTGGTGCGAAGAAAATCCACAAATTATTTATGAAAAACCATTACATTCACCTAAATTGACAGTTTGGTGTAGTTTTTGGTATGGTGGAATCATCGGTCCGTACTGAAGCTGGTAACACCGTTACTGTCAATGGAGAGCGGTATAGATTGATGATAACCAACTTTTTATGGCCGACATTGGAAGAAGTTGATCTTGACAACATTTAGTTCCAACAAGACGGGGCTACGTGCCACACAGCAAATACAACAATAGAATTATTGCGAGAAAAGTTTGGAGATTCGATTATTTCAAGAAATAGTGATATCGAATGGCCTCCAAGAAATTGTGATTTAACACCATTAGACTATTTCTTGTGGGGTTATTTGAAGTCATTGATCTATCGAAATAAACCAGACTCGCTTCAAGCTTTACAAGTCAATATTGAACGTGCCATTCATGACATACGACTAGATTTAGTGGAAAAAGTGCTCGAAAATTGGGTTCATCGAATTCGTTCCTGCAGAAGAAGTCGTGGAGGCCATTTGAATGACGTTTTATTTAGAACTTAATTGTATCGATTGTACTTCACATTAAATAAAAAAACTTTTGAATTTTCTTAACAATAAGTGTGTTTTTTTTTAAAGAAATCATATCACTCTTATTGGAAAACCTTGTATAAATGTAACTTCACTCAGAACAAAAAAAAGAAATACGACTGCCAACTGAAATACATATATTTTTACAAAATTATAAGAACAATATATGAAACTAGTTTTTAAATTTAAAAAAATACCATATTTTATCCACAATGCAATAAATCACTTATTGCTCGGCTACGCGTATTCCAACGGTCAAGTATTGCGGGTGGTTAACTCGTAATTTAATAGGTCATTTCATCTATCGATTATTCAATATCTCCGGTCATTGATTATGCATTACATACTTCCAACATTTTATGCAATTAAGATAATTATATCTGTGCGTTGTTACTAATAAAAGAAGAATAATTAGTTTAAAATCTTAAGCTAATATATGGTCGTAAATGTTTTCGATCTTTTCGATGCAAAATTTAAAAAACGTAAGAAAAGAATGTTTACAAATGGCGAATGAATATTAGAAAACGTATTAGTGTCTGGACGAAACTTCCGGAGGATGCGAATTGTATATTTAAACAAAAAGAAAGAAAAAGTATGAAATTAATAAGATATACTCGTAAATAATAATAGAATAAAAAAAAACATCTCTCTGAGGATGATTCATGGTGATGACTAAATACGAGTCTTCACTTACCAGGTGTTCCGGAAAGTCATTACCGGTTTTTTCGTAAGAAAACTACGTAATTTTCAAGAAAATGAAAAAATTTATTTTCTCAAAGTATGGTCATTTGATTATAAATATCTTGCATATTTTTCAGGCAATTTATGGATGCCATTCCAAAAAAATTGTTTGTCCTTTGAGTAAAACCATTCATCGAACCATTTTCTAACTTCTTCGAAATTGGTGATGTCCTGCTCTGCAAGCGCGTGTTCCATTGATGCGGAAAGATGATAGTCGGAAGGGGCAAGGTCTAGAGAGTACAGCGGGTGTGATATTATGTCCCATTCAAGTGCTCTCAACGCTCCCTTGACCGGTTGCTGTATGAGACAGCGCGTTACCGTGCTGTAAAATCACTTTACCATGTCATCGGGCCCATTCTGGACGTTTTTCTATCAATGCATGGTTCAAATTGATAATTTGTTGTCGGCAGCGATCAGTGTTAATTGTTACACCAGGTTTCAACAGTTCGTAATACACCACGTCACTCTGGTCCCACCAAACACAGAGCATTGTCTTGTAACCAAAACGATTTGGCTTTGGAAGCGATGGGCCTGCTTCGCCAGGTGATAACCATAATTTTTTGCACTTAGGGTTTTCGAAATAAATCCATTTTTCATTACCCATCCCTATTCGATGCAGTAATGGCTTCTGATCATGCCTTTGAAGCAGCATTTCACAGCCGATTTTGCCTGTCATTCAATTGATGTAGTACCCATTTTCCCATTTTTTGGATTTTCCTCTTGCTCGTAATTTGTCACTAATCGACTCTTTTGCCACATTTAACGTTTCTGCTTGTTTTTGATTTTGGAATGGGTCTTCATCCAGTAACTCCTACACTTTCGCATCTTCAAACTTTTTCGGTCTACCGGAACGTTCTTTGCCTTGCACATCGAAATCACCACTTTCGAATTGTAGAAACCACGCTTCACATGTTTTTATGGTTTGTGCATGCTACCCGCAAGTTTCTACTAACAAACAATGGCTTTTTTCTTTTGATTAAACAAGAAAAGTAATGCGTGCCGCGAAAGCACTTTTTTAGGCACAAAACTCGACATTTTCAAAGACGTATAAATCTATGATAGTGTTACTTTCGCAAAATATAACATGGATGGCTGTGAAGCTTGATTTCAGTAGAATAAAATTACATAGAAAAACCGGTAATGACTTTCCGGTACACCTAGTACTACATACTGGACACGAAGTTAGTTTGATTCTATCCTGTAACACGAAGTCGGATGTTCCTTACACCTGGAAAATATTTATACCAAAGTGACAAAGAACGACTCCCAGACTAGGAACTGAACAACAACTTCAGTTTGATTGTATGGCAGATTTTATTTCGCAACCCTTATTATTGCAATTGCAAAATGTGAAAAGACATCGGGCTGTGAGAACCTTCGGAACTAAATTAGAAAAATATTTTTGTTTGTTGTTGCAGGATCTGTTATTAAAGACGATAGTAAATTTTGTCTTTTACTTTATTACTTTGTTACTCTATTCTCAGTCGTTCTCCAAATGGCGTATGCCAAGTTTAAATGTTGGGTACATATACGCATAGTGATGACAATATCGCACATTTAACGGATGAACACGAGCTTCGTCTTCAACAATTGCATGTTGGAGATATTGTTTCCTTCACTGTATTGTTTTGTAAAAAAGAATAGCAGTTCTTTCTGCAAGAACGAATACTTCTTTAACAAAAACGAACAATTTCCCGGGATCGAAAGCCCGACTGAAAATTTTCTGCCAGTTTTACGTTTGAAATTAATTCGATAACTTCGCAACCGCACATATGGTTGTCGGGACCGAAATTTATGTTAAAATGAATTTTCCTTTTAATTTGTCGCGTTATTATTTAATCTAACACCGAGCATCCTGTATTTAACGAATAATTTGTTACGTAAGTCTAGCATACTATCATAAATTTCGCAATATTAACAACATTTAATCGACATTGTATAAATCTAAGTGATTTATAGTCTAATTAAAACTTAGCAGATTTTAAATCATCTTCTTTGTTCTTTTTTTTTGGTCCGTAAACAATAAATATTCATTAATCCAAAAGTTTAGAGGCGTTCGCAGAACAAATTTTGAAATGGAACCCTTTAACCAAGATGATGTAGCACGTTTGGGGATTTTGTCCTGAGATAACGCGATGAGTTACAATAAATAATAAATGTAAAATACGATCGTTAATTAATTTATTAAATATTCTAAATTACCTGTGTTTGTGTTGCAATATTTGTCTTGTTTTAATATTTGAGTTTTCAAAATGAAAATACTGTTTTAAAGTTAATAAATTATTACATTATGTTCAAGAATAAAGCCAAGAAACATTAAATAAATAGTTTTAACACGTAAAGTGACGCCATACTAAAACTTTCGAGCGGTTCGTTATGGTCAAACCATTTTTTTTTTGTTTTTCTTGAATGATTGATATTTGTCTGTGACAAAGTGCAGTGTTTGTAGTGAAAAATGAATTACGAATTAAATCTAGCTTGTATCAAAAAACTATAGGATCAGATTCTATCTGATGAGTCAGATTTTTTTCTGAATGTGTTCGAATATGAACCAACAACAGAAAATTCTCATTCGTCACACAACTTACAAAGGGTACTAGGAAGGTTTTGCAAAATGATGCAACAATGAATCGTAGGAAGCCGCTTGTTGCTGCATGTTGAGACATCTTCATACGTGCATAGTAGCCGCAGCGCCATATCGATGGACTTAGTTATTCATTAGCGGTGAGAGTGTTAAGTGCTTGCGATGGCATCGTGCTCACGAAATGAGATAAAAGCAGCTTTGCGTTATAATTTCGTGCGTGGTTTAAACATAGACCAGTGCTTCGAAAAAATGACTCTTGCACTAAGTGATGTTTGTCCACATCGCACAACTATATTCAGGTGGTATAGAGAATTATAAAGGGGAAATTTAACTGTGGAGGATGCTGAGAGGCCGGGAAGGCCACGAACGTCAGTTACCGAGAAAAATGTTACTACTGTGAGGAAAATGCTTGGCGAGGACAGGCGAGTGACCCACCAATAGATAGAGGGTACTTCAGGTCTAAATGCACCAGCAATTCGTTCGATTCTGCATGATCATTTGCACGTGAAAAAACGGGTGCCGTATCGACTGACTGAAGAGCAGATGACACGACGTGTGACTTGGTGCCGGGAGATGCTAAAAAAATTTAACGATGGACGATCTCAGTATGTGTACAACATCGTGACAGGTGACGAGACTTGGCTGTACTATTACGATATACCGACTAAAGTGCAAAACAAAGTTTGGGTATTTGATGATGAGGACACACCCTTAGTTGTCGGAAAATTCCGATCTGTAAAGAAGAAAGTGGCAACTGTATTTTTCAAATCTAGTGGAATTGTCGAACGCGTCTTTTTGGACACACAGAAGATAGTCACAGCTAAGTGGTATACTGAACAGTGCCTGCCTAAAGTCGTTGGATCTATGAAGAATCTGCGGCCAAAGTCAAGAATAGACACCTGGTTCCTCCATCACGATAATGCTCCAGCTCACCTTGCCAAAGTCTGCACCGAATATTTGACCACGACAGGATTGAAACTTCTCGAGCACCCTCCCTACAGTCAAGATCTTGCTCCCTGCGATTTTGTACTGTTCTCGCATGTGAAAATGAAACTAAAAGGGAGGTGGTTTTCCAGTGATGAGGACCTTCTGCGGGCTTGGGACAACGAATGTGCTTTACTCCCTAGTGAAGCTTGGCAGAACTGGTTCAAAGATTGGTTTTGGAGGATAAAGAGGTGTATTGAGTGTAGGGGAAATAACTTTGAAAAAATTAAATAAACAAAGCTGTATTGCAGAACTTTCCTAGTACCCTTTGTACTTACACCGAAGAAAATGTTAAAAAAGTCAATTAAAAGAAATTCTTTAGTAACGTAATGGATATAAATGTTCCCTCAGCTTGTTCTAAAGAAGTTTTGCAAAATATTTTTAATTTAAATTGAATTAAATTGAATTTTCTCTCTCCGTGTTGTATATTTACTCGATAATATCCCATTCAAACAGCCTATTACTTTTAATGTTCAAAATACTTTTATTTAAAATACTTTTTTCTACACATATTGCCCAACCAAAAATATTTTTTATAATATTTGTAATAAATTTTGGGCAACTAAGTACTTTCGGTTTTGTAGTATAAAATAAAACACTTTTTTTAAACAAAGAATAGTTTTTAATCAATTATGTGTTTTCCATTTTGCTCAATGACCTCTTGCCATCTTTCTTTGGGCTGCATGATTCCGCGCTCATAAAATTTCTGGTCCTTATCAGCAAAAAACTGAACCAGGTGCGAGTGAAGGTCATCGTTATTCGTGAAAGTTTTACCATTCAAAAAATTCTGCAAACTTCGAAATAAATGGTAATCAGATGGTGCTAGATCCTGTATGGGGGATGTGGCATCACTTCCCAGCCAAGCTCCAATAGTTTCCCACGAGTTGCCAAAGATGTGTGAGGCCTTGCATTATCTTGGTGGAAAACTACACCTTTCCGATTTGACAATTCTGGCCGTTTTTCTTTGATTGCTTCATCCAGTTTTATTAATTGTTGACAGTAAACATCAGAATTGATCGTTTGGTTCCTTGGAAGGAGCTCAAAAAACACAACACCTTCGTAATCCCACCAAACTGACAGCATGATCTTTTTTGGATGCAATTCAGCTTTCGATGTGGTTTGAGCTGGTTTATCGTGTTTGCTCCATGATGGTTTTCGAACTATGTTACTGTACAGGACCCATTTTTCATCACCAGTGATGATTCTTTTTAAGAAAGGTTCGGTTTCCTTTCGTCTAAGGTGCATATCGCAAGAGTTGATTCTTTGTGTTAAACGAATTTCTTTCAATTCATGAGGTACCCAAATATCAAGCTTCTTAACTAGCCCAAGACATTTTAAATGTTTTTCAATTGTTGTGTGCGATACATGTAGCCTCTCCGCAACCTCTCGAACAGTTTTATGACGATCCTCTTCAATTATGACTTTGATTTGGTCATCATCAACTTCAGTAGGCCGACTAGAACGTTGCTCATCTTTGAGGGAAAAATCACCAGAACGGAATTTTTTATACCAATTCTGACACGTGCGCTTCTGTTAAGCAATTAGCACCATAAACTTCACATATTTTTTTGTGAGCCGCAGCAGCTTTCTTTCCTTTACGGAGATAAAATAGTAAAATATGCCGAAAATGTTCGTTTCTGCACTCCATTTAAAATTAACCCACAACTAATAGCTTTAATAAAAATCACGCACTACTTGCTTCTGAAGTTACGTCAATGTGACTAGTATCACGCAACAAACGGTAAAGTACAGCACTAACATACGTTATACAAAAAATAAAACAACGCTCTCTATCAGTAGAAACCGAAAGTACTTAGTTGCCAATCCAATAAATACAATATTATCATTTTTAGATTTAATTCTTAAATATCTTTATATAGCTGTGGTAGGTTACGTAGACCTACTAGACACAGGCGAAACGTACCACATACATACATACATGCTAAAACACTACCCTACAAGTAGAATATTAAGCAGAATAGATCATCTAAAACTAACACAGCAAAAGTTCAAAAATTTGTCCCTGAATATGAGTAACTTACCGTGGCTGGTATGGACGATAACTTTATTTAAAAATAATGGTTCACCTCAAGCCACCACTTTACGTGATAATTTCAGAAATGGTAGCACAAGCGGAGATTGTAGAGAGAATATATGCAATACCGGTTGCATGTAATTTTATACCGTCTCTTGTTAATTACATTTACAAAGTGAATTTCAATTTTAATTTAACACGCTTATCTAGGATGTACAGGGTGTAAACGACATACCCCGACGTATATTAATATATAATAGATACGTAAGACAGCAATTCAAACCTACAAACACGTTTATCCGTTTGCGGAAATTTAGGAATGCAAACTATTCAAATATGGTCCTGTATTCGTATTGAATCTAAATAAATAGAAATTCTACGTTGTCGATTCAAGAACAGGCATTTATTTGTTCTCGTTTACAAAAAATTCGCATCCATATTTCAGTAATGTAATGTAAGTCTTTTTTTATGTGTCAGCTGTTCTGTTATTTTTATAACTGGCAGGGCATTGACTTTTGTAATGTGAAATAAATACAATAGCAAGTTTTTATATTCCAAATTCTGTGGTGTGCCTAGTGTCAATATGACGAAAAATATTTTACCATCCATTCTGTCCTGTTTGGGAAAATGTTTCCTTCACTAAAGCTTCTACATCATTTAATTTAAATGTGAGTGTTTCTTGTAGACATCCAATTTTTAACACAAACGATTCATAATTCATAAACAGCGAACACCACGAGTACAATGACCACTTCGAAGCGTTATCGAATTATTTGTAAATACACTATAGACGTTTAGATAATTCGCATTTCGGGGTATGACATAGGAAAATTTGTGTACGTAGTGGAAACAAACGCATCAAGCGGAATGAATTAGACTACAAATACATGTTTTTAGAAGGAAACTTTTTATTCGCTTTACGTAGATCCGTTTTATGGATATCTTTCCGTGGGTCAGGTTCGTACTAAGTAGGCAGCTCCCTCACCAGTGTAATGTAATAAAACATGGTCCGCGGAAAAAAATATCCAAACTCTAATGACAAACGAGTGCTGACTGTATTAGGAATAACATGTTCAAACAAGTCAGATTTTCATCATTTGATAGAAGACGTATTTTAAAACCATACAGAAATAGGAAAGTATAGGAATAATTATTTGTGCACAGTATGACTGTAATTATTATTTATTTATAAAGCACAACAGGTCTTGTAGGTCTAGGGTTGAATTGTAACAAAATCTAGATCAGCCCTGATTTAGATTTCGTTACTCTTTATACATACATATACTGATGCACTACATTTCTCTACTGTTTCCTATCTAATACTGTCTACCTCCGGTCCTCAACATCTACACATTTCAAATCAGCTTGCACTTTTTCACTCAATTTTTCCTAGGTCTTCCTTTTCTTCTTCTTCTTCTGACCGGTTTTCTGCGAGTCACGATTTTTGTTATATGCTCCCTGCTCATTCTTTCCACATGTCCTAGCCACCCGATTCTTTGTGCCTTTATAAATGTCGTTATACTAGATCCCCATGTATAGGTCCCTTAACTCCTGCTTTGATCTTCTTGTCCAGCCTTCCTCTGTGCTTGTTTCTCCGAAAATAGTTCTCGGAATCTTTCTTTCCCATCTTTCCAATGTTTCCTACTTCTTTTTATTCATTATCCATGCCTCACTCGCATACGTAACTATCGATCTTACCACCGTCAGCTAGACTCACGTTTTTGATTTCCTTGACACAAACTTTGATTTCAGTATTGCTCCGAGACTTCCGAATCTCCGTTTTTCTCTTGTTATCCTATCTTTTACTTCTAATTCTTCACGCTCTTCTTCATCTATTTCCACTTCCAGATATTTGAACTGTTTGACCCTTTCGAAGTTGTGCCGTAACTTTTAACCTTTCTCCTGTAACACTTTCTGTTTCTCCCAACACTATATATTTGATTTTCCCCTGATTGATTACTAGACCTAGCCTTCATGCTTCTTTTACTATTCTTCTGGTAATTTTGATTACATAATTTTCACTAGTTCTTTTTTGGACCAAGCTACCAAGGCTGTATCATCTGCAAAAGCTAGACATTCATGACCATTACTAAATATTGAGTCCTTAGTTTTTACCTAACTGTTTCTTATTATTATTTCTAGTACGAGATTAAATAAAACTGTGGATACTGGGTCCCCTTGCTTGCCTAAATCCCTTTGTAGCCATATATTTTTTGAATTCCAGCTTGTTCCATACAATCTCACTTTTTATCTTTTCCAGTGTCATGCTTGTAAATCTTATGAGTTTTCTTGATATTGCTAAGATGGCTTAGTATATTTCTTCTGTATCTACCCTGTTATGAGTTTTCTTGTTATTTCTAAGATGGTTTAGTATACTTCTTCTCTATCTACTCTGCCATAGGCCTGCTTAAAATCTATAAGCGCGTACAGGGTTATCTTGTACTTATTGCAAGTAGTTTGTATTTCCTTCAGGGTGAATATTTGATCTGTTGTCGATTCGCTTTCTCTGCATGAAATTATCACATTTTTCTCGCAAACACTTCCTCGTTTAAATTAATTTGCTTCAATTCAAGGCGAATTAATTCAATTCGTATCCTGCTTTAATATTAGTTTCCATTTCTAACGTAATCAATTCGAAATACTTCTGCAATAAAATTTACGCTTAGATATTTAAAGTTCATAACAATACACGTATCAAATTAAAGTGACTTTCGACTTGAACAGTGCCAGCCGGCTGAAGTGTCTTCAATTTAAATTTTATCGTGAACGTTAACGTTTAACATACATTTTAATAGCTTAAGATTATATACACTAACGAAATCGTAACGCGATTCATCTATGTAAGTTATCATCGATAATGTAATTTATCCGACCTCCACGCGACGCGTTCGCGGGATTAACTTTACGCGCCAGGAAGAAAAAACTCCAATTAAGAGCGTTAATCGTTCCGGGGCGCCCCTTAAGTGCTTACATAGGCCCGAAACGATTCCTTATTAGATTTGCTTTGCAGAAACTCGGTCTGTGTAATTTAAATTTCGAATGGATTCGTCGCATTCGTGGGATCATTAGATCATGCGTCCTATTAATATATTTACCTATAAATATCTGTTTCCATTTCCGAATTGTGACACTTGTAGATGGCCGAGGCGAGTAGATTAATGAAGTAAACACCGATCATCGATTTATTGCTTCTCTAGTAGGCCTCGGAACACTTAAAATATAAATTCTGTGCGTGTATTTATCTAGATGTGCCACAGAATAGTCTCGAACCTTATTATCGAAGGTACATACATTTTATACACAATATATATACGTGGGTTGTCTTTTAAATTTTGCACATGAAACTGGAATAAAACAGTACATAGCTTTTAAAGGCTTCATTGTTTCTCGATGTATCCTCCACGAAGATTAATACACTTTTGTATGCGCTCGAACCGACTCTGGAAGCAGTTGTTCCACTCGTTTATTGGTACAGTAAAATTTGCACTGTTGAACGCATTGACTGCTCCTTCTGACGACTGGAACCTTTGACCACGCAGTCCGTTCTTTATTTTCGGAAAGGTAAAGAAATCGTTGGGACTTAGGTCCGGACTGTACGGAGGATGGTCCAACAATTCGGTGTTTTGTTGCGTTAAAAAATCAATTGTCTTGTGTGCTGTGTGCGAACTTGCATTGTCTTGGTGGAGGATGATTTATTGTTCGAGGTTGATTTTTCGAAGTTTAACGATGAGTTGCGGCGAACAAATGGTTGTATACCAATCGGCAGCAACAATTCTTTGATCTCGTAGGGGAATTGTTGCTACATGTCCTGCTTTCGAGACAAATGTCGCGATCATCTTTTCGGAGACATTTCGAGAACGGATGACTTTTGTCGCCTTTTCTTCAACTTGGAACACCCAAACAGACTACTGGCGTTTATTTGCTTGCTCATAAGAGTAAATCCAAATTCATCAACACTGACAATATTGTACACGTTTTTAGAATTTCCGGCGTTGAAGCGATCTAGAGTTTTTGACACCATTCACTCTAGCGAAACTAATTTTTTACAAACAATTCTTTATGCAGAATTTTTCGAACTGAGGTCTTTGAAATCCCCAATAGTGCTTCAATCTGGCGATATGTCACATATCAATCTTCATTGATGATCTTGCGCACAGCATCGACTGACTGCCGTTTTGGGCGCACCTGGTCTTAGATCGTCATTAAAAGTAACCCGTCCACGTTTGAATTCCCCATACCAACGAGAATTTGTTGACTGATATGGTGCTTCATTGCCGGAAACAGTAACCAACTCGGTGAGGCATTCTTGTTGAGATAATTGTCTTCGAAAGTTATAAAAAATTATTCCGCGAAAATGTTCTCGGTTTAATTCCATTTTTCAACTAACTTGTCAACTTTGACAGTTCGTTGTGGCTACAACACTAAAGGTATCGCACTGAGACTTTGGATTTAGATTAAATAAAGATGGAGGTTAATTATTAGTACTGACATTTGACTAGTGGCGTCCTCTGTGTGCCACTACGCAAAACTTAACAGACATCCCACATATATATATGTGTGTGTGTGTGCGTATTGTGTGTGTATATATATATATATATATATATATATATATATATATATATACATATATATACACACATATATATATGTATATATATATTGTATATATATACAATTACGTGCATCCCACGATGTAAATTAATGAAAACTCGAAACTTCCTGCTTATTATACTTTTTTTGTAAATTAGAGCAGAAATTAGTGAAAAAAATCATGCCCTCGGAGGGGAATCGACCTTAAGATTCGGTTCCTTACACGCGTAATAAATTTCATCATGGAAACATATCTTTAATTAAAAATCGTCAGTAGGTCGTATTATTATCAAATGCTTATGTAAATACATATATACATACGAGCATATACACAATTATATGCATTCCTCGATGTAAATTAATGAAAACTGGAAATTGTCCGCTTATTATATCTTTTTTAAGTTAGGGCGGAAATTAAGAAAAAAATCATGCCCTCGGAGGAGAGGCGAACCCCTGTCCACTGCTTAGCGGGCAGGTGCTATACCATTAGACAATCTAGGACCGTAAGATTCGATTCCTTAATCGCGCCCCGTACTTCGCAGAAAGGTGCTGGCAAAAATCCGATTTCTGTAAATGAAAAACGTATCGCGAAGGGACGAACTTTACATAGAAAAATTATTTTACAACTGCTAGCTCTAATTAAAAAATGGAGCGCTATAAAACTATGCTGCCAAATAGGAGAGTTAATTTCGATTCACGTATTATGATAATGAAGAGATTTTTTTTGTTATAAACAATTTAATAGATATAGACTCCTTGACGTGCTAAAAGATGTCATAAACTATGCGAACATCATACTAAATATTGAAATAATCCAAACAAACGTTGTGTTCAGAACTTTCAAAATCTAATCAAAGTCAAATGTTATTTTAAAAACTTAGTGTCTATTTTATTCTGGTTACGCGCTCTATAATAACCCAACTAATAAATTACCTTATAATTCTTTGAATCGTTACATGCACTTTTGTCAATTCGCCAGTGGTAGTAACCTAAATCTGTAGGTTTAGGCCAAACTCGTTGTTGACCTAGAAAAAGAAGAATATTTGTATTATGCCTGGACATTAGGTTATGATTACCTTTAAAAAATGGTTTCCAATCTTCATTAACTAGTCTTTCTCCATAGTCTATGTAACCCGACACTTCAAAACCAGTTTTTGTGAAATGCCTTAGAAATATAATTGTCTGTAATAAAAAAGAAATGTTTATCGCGTGGTATCGAGTGGTATAAACGATTTAAAGACGATCGTACGGACATAAATGACGACGAACACCCTGGTGCAAAAAAAATCTGTCTTTACTGAAAGTACTATCGAACTTGTTCGTCAATTTATCAAAAAAGAATCCAAATCCTCATTGCGTTCAATCCATCGTCTTTTGACACAGCATTTGGGGCTGAGAAAAATTTATTCAAAGTTTGTACCACACAAGCTAATCGAATTCAATCTTGTACAGACTTGATTAAAGACTGAAATAAGGATGAGCACTTCAGGTATTCTATTGTAACTGGCTATGAGACTTGGCGTTTTCAATATGATCCAGAGATAAAGTGTTAAGACCGAGAAAAAGCCGTTCGGAAAAGTCAAAACTGAAAACCGTGTTGATTTGTTTTGTGTGTATAAAATATCACTAATGAAAAAAAAACCAATGAACTATACAATATATTTTGTTAAAAATACGTATGCTTTTAGCGATGAAGTATCCATAGTAACAAAAATTACTTTAACTACTACCAGTACCGTCAGTATTTATTTTGAAACTTATAAAATGCTCAGTAACTTAATAGCGTAACTGAATATAATGTTTTCAGAATTGAATAAAAATAATTTTCTGACACCTCGATTGCCCTGACGATTGCTGAATTCAGATTATAATTTTTAAAAGTTTTAGGGTCTCCGGTTTGGTAGTCTTTTCGTGAAATTTAAATTATTGGCAATTAAATGTGGTATTGATTAAATACAAAAACTCACTTGTGTGATTTTCGCAAAATATCTTTATTAAAAAGCAGTATCAATTGGTTCACCAACACTGTGGCTTCTTCAGGACACTCTGAAGGAGATGGAGATACAATTTCTTCGAATCATAAAAACAAATCAACATTGTTTTCACTTTTGACATCTCCAAACGGTTTTTTCTCGGTCTTTCTTCGCTTGGATGCTTCCATTCATAGCTTTGATACTTGATTTCTTCTCATCGCCATTTATAATAGAATATCCGCAGTTCTCGTCCACTTTTGAGCCTTTAATCAAGTCTGTACAATATTGAATTCAGTTAGCTGAAAAATTCACGAACAAGTTCGATGTTACTTTCCGTAACCACAGATTTTTTTGCACCAGGATTTTCGTTGTCATTTATGTCCGTACGATCATCTTTATATCGCTTATACCACTCATACACACTCGTACGTGGTAAACACGCGTCACCATACACTTGTTTTGTCAAACTAAACGTTTTAGTAAACGATTTACGAGTCTAAAACAGAACTTGGTATTTGCTCTTTGCTTACTGCTACTTTATGCCCAATTTCTCTGTTTCTAATGTTGCAAATATCATGATATTTTGACATAATATTGGTGAAAGATCTACCTTACTGATGCATATTTTTTTTATAGGTGTCGCCACTACGAATTACTATATTAAAAAAGTTGGGTTTTGTCTGCGTCAGATTGTGTATGTATGTACATTCGATTGATTTCAACTTTACTTGAAATTTTCACTTGCAGTAAAGGCGTAAAGTCTTGATTGTATAATAGCATATCTACCTAGCAGGCATCTAAAAGTATAAGAACGTCTTATATTCTTTGTTCGACCAATTGCATGTCACGGCAGTGGTGTTCCTTGTTTTTTGGTATATCAATGAGTTTGCTGAAGAGAAGGACGGAAGAATTGACTTTAATTCAAAAGCATCCCTGTTGAGAAACTGTAAATTTGTGCCCTTAATCTTCAAATACTACTTAATTCGTGTCTATATTTATAAATCTCGTTTAAAATAGATAGTATAGAATCTTCACTCACAACATTATGTAATGCGTAGAATCTGTATCTGTGAATCCCCTTACTACTCACAAGTTGTTCGTGGCTTATACACACTTAACAAACAATAACCTTTTTATGTCATCATAAAAATACGACACCTCTTTTAAATTCGACGCGCTTATCTAGACTAGAAAACGTATTACTATTGAATATAAAGTAATGCGTGGTAGACCACCTTCTTCCTTTCATCCTGATTTTATCAAACAAGTTCTCTTATCGGAATCATCGACAGACTCTTGTGGAACTAACTGCAAAATGGTTTCTCTTATCGGAATCATAGACAGACTCTTGTGGAACTAACTGCAATTTCAAGCAAAACTTTATGCGTTTTAATTCGGTAGCCACCTGCATAAATAAAGTTTGAACAACGCAAAAACTATTAACGTAGGCAAATTTATATGCGAAACTGCATATAAGTTCGAAAAAGCACTTTAACTCGCCATTACCGGCACGTGCTGCAGTGATTTGTTATCAAGTCAATTCAGAACTCTGCCGCAGATAAATAATTCCGCAAGATATATGAACCAAATCACTAATAATAAGATTTTACGGGATACGACATACAAATCGATTCGATTAAATGCTAAAGGAAGCCATAAAATATCAAAAGACGGAACGTGAAAAATTATCCGCTCCTAACGAGAAGAATATGGAGATAGAGAGGTGCGCCCCGTAATAGAATCATTCTCATTTACCGGCAATTTCGTGGCAATTTCACACCGCGCCGCCACTATCGCGGGAGTTACATCGAGACCGGAAATTTTTAGCAACTCACCGGTGCCTCCTCGCACGTTATCTGGCGAGCACTTGTTGCGAACATGCCTTTATCATCGTTCCGAATGCCGATGCCTCTCTCCGCGGAAGTAATATCTTTGAATGTGAGAACGACCGAGGTAACAGCTTTTACATAATGCTATCATCCCTCGCCTTTCATACGGAATTTTTATATCAGATTTGCGATGATGTGATTGTGATTGGACCGCTTTACCTTTACAAATAACAAACACATAAATTTCGCCGAATACGGTTCGTAATTTGAATAGAAGGTTCATATGCAGAGTCCGGCAAATCGTATTGATAATTTTGAATGTTTCGTAATAATTTGTTGAAGTCAACTACAGAACAAGTCGTTACGCTTCGCATATATACAGGGTGGTTAGAAATTCGCGAATAATCGTCAGGAATGGCAGGAATTCTGACTCGACAGTTCTATTACAGAAGTGTTATATTGTCAAGTAATTTTGATGGTTGATTAACTTAATCACCGAAGGTTGATATATAATCCCTTACGTATTTCAACAACTAAGTTGTCGAAATACGTATACAGAATACGAAAATTAATGTGGAAAGGGGTTATATATCAATCTTCAGTGATTAAGTTGTATTGTCAGTTGTTAAACCATACAAATTGCTTAAAAGAAGATTTGGCAACATGGTATAGAATTATCAATGAATCACTAGGAATGATATGTACAAATACGAGTTTTATTCAAGTCTAATGAAAATAACAATAATAATGATAATTAACGTAAATGCTGAAACTTGTAAACATTGATTTGAAGGCGAAGCAGTATCCATTGTGGAATTTAGAACACGTTACAGCATATCTAGAATAATTATCTATTGTGGCGTTAATTCTATTTATTTCTTCCTGTTTATGGGCCGGGGGCGTCGCATACAATTTTTCCTTCAAAAAATCCCAAACAAAGATGTCAAAGGGATTTATATCAGGTGACCTTACAGGCCGTGATATTCTTTGCCAAGGAAAAACTGGATTTTTGCATCGTGACGTTGGCGATAGCCGATCAATCATAGTAAACTTATATGCAGAGGGCGTAGTAGGGTAGGAGCTGCCATCTACATAACAGGCAGCGCGCGAAAACTCTTCATTCATTCAAAAGCTCTGCACCTAGGTGTTTGATGAAAATAGCGCCGTTTGTTGTTGAACTTATTTCTGTGAAAGTCCTTGTGATACGATAATGACGTGTTTACGATAGTGACTAAGCAGTTAAACGACTGGAAGCAGGCCAAATTCTCACTATTATGGTCACAATAATGAGCGGCGATCGTGTAAAGAACACCGCACCTCACGAGGATAGATATGTATCTATAGTGGCGAAAAGAACAGATATCTAACTCCCTTTCAAATAACTGCAGACCTTGCAATCACTATTGGTACACGTGCATATGCCAGAACCATTCCTCGGCGATTAAATTCAGGTTTGTTTGTATGCACGCTAGACTATTCAATGCATCCCACTTCAACCATAACAATGTCGTCGAGAATTGCGTTGATGTAATGAACATATTGGTTGGGATCAGCAACTGTGATCCAGGGTGATGTTTCCGCTTATTCCCTAACTCAAGTTATTTTTCGTCGGAAGGAAATTCGCGGACAGACAGACGCGGAAGTTATTATAGTAGTAGATCAGTATTTTGACAACTTTGATGTTAATGATTGGAAAACTAATCGAACTTTTTTAAAACAGTAATCCTCAGTGGCACCATCTATTAAAAAAATATGCGTCAGTAAGGTAGACTTTTTGCCAATGTTATTTCAATATATCATGACATTTGCATTATTAGAAGTAGAGAAATTGCGTATGAAGTAATAGTGTGCATTTGGCATTAGTCGAAAAATGAATTTTGAACAAAGAGCAAAAACAAGTTCTGTTTTAAACTTGGTAAATCGTTTCCTGAAACATTTAATTTGATGAAACTAGTGTATGGTGATGCGTCTTTATCACGTACTAGTGGTATGAGCGATATAAACGATTTAAAGACGATCGTACGGACATAAATGACGACGAACATCCTGGTGCAAGAAAAATCTGTCGTTACGGTACGTAGCATCAAATTCGTGATTGAATTTATCAGAAATCAGCCAAAATATTCATTGCGATATGTGGGAATGGAACTAAATATTTCCAAAGATTCAATTCATCGTATTTTGTCACAAGGGACTGAGAAAGATTTGTGCAAGGTTTGTACCACACAAGCTAACTAAATTCAACATTGTACAGACTTGATTAAACACTCAAAAAACGACGAAAACTTCAGGTATACTATTGTAACTGGCGATGAGACATGGTGTTTTCAATATGAGCCAGAGACCAAGCGTTAAAGCTCTGAATGGAAGCATCCAAGCGAAGAAAGACCGACAAAAAGCCGTTTGGAGAAGTCGAAAGTGAGGACAATGTTGATTTGTTTTTATGATCCGAAAGACATAGTGCACAAAGAGTTTGTACCAACTAGTCAAACAATTAATGCTGATAATATACAGCATTAATTGTGTTATTATTAATTGGTGTTATGAAGTGTCTTCTGGCGCGTATTCATCGTGTGCGCCCTCAATATCGTGAAAATGGTAGGTAGCTGGCGTTTGTTACATGATAATGCATCATTTCATCGCTCGACGCTTGTCACTGATTTTCTAACTACAAATGGCATTTTAACCATCAACCATTCACCGTATTCACCGGATTTGGCTCCCTATGATTTCTATTTATTCTCCAAACTATGTTAGCCGATGAAAACACAGCGTTATGCCGACATCGAAATTATTAAAAAGACGTCGACAGCGATCTTGAAGGACGTCTTTAAAGATGAACTTAAAAATTCATTCGACATGTTAATTGAAAGCGCAAAATTTTATATTGAAGTCGAAAGCGACTACTTTGACTAAAATAAATGAATTTTACTAAAAAAGTAAAAATGTTGAAAGGGAGTATGAGTTTAATTTTAAGAGTTCCCTGGCATCAAATAATCCTCGTATAGTGCATTATTTTAATTGTGTGTGTGTCATTGTACTTAACTGAACTTTCATTTTCGAACGCCACTGTATAATCGCCGTTTGAGGCCTACGGTCCAGGCTTTTATTTATTACACATTCACAATTCTAAGTAGCTACTACCTAAATCTTAGTATCCGATTACAAGTAAAGATATGTATCGCAAATTAATCTCTCAGCCAACTGCGCGCCTTAACTCACTGAACTGCAAGACTTTTGTTCCTAATTTTGTTCCGGACGGCGAACATGTCCTGCGACACGGGACATAACCAAAATGAAAAGCACCCGCGAAGGGATTTTCACATGACGGGTTCGCATTCAATTAAAGACGATTTAATATCAAACGTCAGTCCAGTCACCAAACCGTGTTACACCGCGTACATCATTAATTATTACGTGGCGTCTCTTTTAATCTCACATTAACTGTAAACGCGTCGAAATTAGCCGGGACTTACCTTAATAACGGACGTAATTAAATATGCCGTCGATGTGATGTTTCAACGGATTGTCCGATCTCGATTAATTTCATGTGTGCGTGTGTTAATTAGGCATGTTCCTGCATTATGTCGTCATAATCCGGCTGGATGTATCACTGTAATCCGACAAGCAATTAAGCATCTCGTTTCGTCCGATGAAGTACGTCGCGTAAATGTGATTTTGTTGTTTATGATATATGTAGATGACGGTCAAGGCCATTTCGGCTTGTTTTATGAAAAATGGAAGATGTAATTGCCATTAGAAACTGTCTAATTCTATTCTTTATTATATGACAATGACGGAGGACGTTTAATTTTCAATATTCTTCTGAAACAAAAAATTTTTGTACGCCGTGAACGTTTTGACACAAAAATCATTGAATATTAAAAGAATCAAACAAATGTTAATAACACCCTGTTTACCACGCGACGTTTCAAGAAATTTATCTATCGTTAGGTAATCTTGTGTTACTAACGAACGATTTTTTGTAGGCCGCTGATCGTACCGTTTCGATACAGAAAAATAATGAAAAGGAACCTCCCTTTCTCGTTCAAATGTACGAATGTACGAACGAACATTCATCTATTTAGCAAATCGCCGAGATTTTAAAGTGTGTTCGTCTACATACGCACTGATAACCTTGTTACCGATTTCAGCGAAACGAACACGTCCTCGTTCTTTCATTCGTACATCCGTATGCTTGAACGGTAGGGGGAAGTATTGTTTTTTCACTTTTTTTCTGTATCGAAAAGCTACGATAAGCAGCCCACAAAGAATCATCCATTAATAACACAAGTTTAACTGATAAAAGGTGAATTCCTTGAAACGCTTAGTAAACAGGGTGTTATCAACATTCGAATCATTCTTTTAACATTCATTTATTGGAAATCCGCCGAGATTTTAAAGTGTTCGTCTGCATACGCACTGGTAATCTTGTTACCGATTTTAGTGAAATGAACACGCCTTCGTTCCTTCGTTCGTATGCTTGAACGATAGAAGGAGGTATTGTTTTTTGAAAATACTTGTACTAGTATTTTTTGGCAAATAATTGACTGATACACTTCGTATCAGACGACTCACAGACACTCTGAATGGAATGGCCTGCTATACGGGTCTAACTCTACTTCTGGAATGTCTCTTCTCTATATTCTCTGAAGCTCAACTATCTTTTTTGAGCTCTTAGGCTCAACTCTCTCTTGTGAGCTTTGACGCCTTACTTGCTGTTGTTAAAATTCGCACACTATTTATAAAATTACCAATTTCTATTACGCACTCCAAACACAAAGGGATTATCCTATTCCGTCTACCTGGGTTATTACTTCTTTGTGCATATCATAGACTTAGACAATGTACATAATATATTAAATAACTGTAAAATTAAAACCTTATATAATATATTAAAGAAAATAATAATAATAATAATAGTAATAGATTCAATAACCAAAAATAATAGTACAGGATTATATACATTAAACATTCTTTTCAAATGAAACAGACAATGTACAAAATAGCAAAACATATATGTTAATATAACAACCATAAATATATCAATAAAAAATATTTGCTGTTACATTAAGAAAAATACAAATATATATACTTAATACTAAATAGGCAGGAGTTATGGGATTAACATTTACTGCTTTCTCTTAAAATGAAACCTATAATATAAATATAAATGCATTCCCACAATTCACTTATATACTTTTTATAATTAGATCCTTTCTCAGAACTACACCAATAATATGTTAAGGTAAAATACACATAAATATGCTTCAACTGAATGACTATAAATACCATAATGTATTAAGACTTCTATTCTGAGAATTATCATAATACATTTATTACATTTGGAAATACCAATTAAGTAACACCTTTATTTGAATGAATTAAAAATAGAAACGGAAAATAAAAATATTTTCTACAGTAAATTGCGAGTGCAGTTGCAGGTCATAGTTACGATAGATTCAGTTGCTGTACTAAGGATTTGCAAAATATTTTTAGTATGTCACAAGATATGTAGAGTTTCTAATTGTTAATTTTTTAGATGTAAGCTTCTTTGTTGTGTATATTGATGATGTTGATCTTTGTATTTCTTATGTTATGCGTGGGATGTCTGTTAAGTTTTGCATAGTGGGACATAGAGGGCACCACTAGTCAAATATCAGTGTTAACAATTAACTTCCATCTTCAGTTTATCTAAAACGAAAGCTTCAGTGCGATACGTATAGTGTTATAGCTACAATGAACTGTCAAAGTTGACAAGTTACTTGAAAAATGGAATTAAACCGAGAACATTTTTGCGAAATTACTTTTTATAATTTTCGAAGACAATTATCTCAATGAGATTGCCTCGCCGTGTTGGTTTCTGTTTTTGGCAATGAAGCACCGTATCAGTCAACAATTTCTCGTTGGTATGGAAAATTTAAACGTGGATAGATTAGTTTTATTGACGATCCAAGAGCAGGTTCACCAAAAACGGCAGTCACTCAGGAAAACGTCGATGCTGTGCGCAAGATTATCAACCAAGATTGACATGTGATATATCGCCAGATTGAAGCATTATTGGAGGTTTCACAGACCTGAAGTCAAAAAATTTTACATAAAGAATTGCGTGTAAAAAATTAGTTTCCCGATGTATACCGCATCTGTTGATCCAAGAACAGAAAGCAGCTAGGGTGAATTGGTGTCAAAAAACTCTAGATCGCTTCAACGCCAGAAACACTTAACACGCGTACATCATCAGTGGTGATGAATATTGGATTTACTCACACGAGGCAGAAAATAAACGCCAGTCGTCTGTTTGGGTGTTCCAAGGTGAAAAAAAGCCTACAAAAGTCATCCTTTCTCGAAGTCTCCAAAAAGATAGTCTCGAAAGCAGGTCATATAGCAACAATTACTCTACAAGATTAAAGAACTGCTACTGCCGATTGGTATACAACCATTCATTTGCCGCAAGTCATCGCTGAGGTTCGAAAAACTAACCCCGAACGACACCCACTAAGACAATGCAAGCTCGCACACAGCACGCAAGACAATTGAATTTTTAACGCAACAAATCCTCGAATTGGTCGACTATCCTCTGTACAGCCCGGACCTAAGTCCCAATGATTTCTTTACCTTTCCGAAAATCAAGAACGGACTGCGTGGTCAAGGTGCCAGTCGTCTGAAGGAGCACTCGATGCCTTCAGAAACGCAATTTTGACTATACCAATAAACGAGTGGAACAACTGCTTCCAGAGTTGATTCGAGCGCATGCAAAAGTGCATTAATGTTCGTGGAGAATACTTCGAAAAACAATGAAATTTTTAAAAGTTATCCACTGCGTTATTCCAATTCTATCTACAAAACTTAAAAGACAACCCACGTAAATTGCCCTGTATAATTATATATACATATATATATATATATATATAAAACTAGCTAAAAGTGTTTTGGTCGACCGTTGTAAGATAATCCAAATCAATGAAATTAATTGGGTATTCGGTCAATTGTTAAGAAAATTAAAAAATGAAAAAACTAATCATTTGTTCTATCCTCTATATTTCGCTATAAATTTATAGCTTCCTCAGGAGTTCTAAAAAACAATAACATGTACAATATTTTAATCATGTTCACAATTATTATCTATTTCTTACAAAAACTAGATTAATTTAAAAAATTCTTTAAAAAACATTCAAATGTGGTTTGTCATACTAAATACTAATAAATAAAATTATAAACTATTGCACTAGTGTCAGTGGTAGGTAAAGGTCAGAGCATGTTACACAAGTAATTTACATTTGAAACTAAATCATTTTACGTGTAAGATCCTAAAAAAAGGGGAACCTTTTTTTTCTTTTTTCCGAAAAGTGCTAGATTTTAAAAGAACTGATATACGAGGTGCATAACAAAAAACAAAAAATATATGAATGTGGTAAAGAATCGATCCGTGTGACACTGATTTTCATTATATTAAATTGCAATATATAGTACTTAATTGGTTGATATCAGATTTGTAATTGATGGTGTTTGGATTTTTACAGATGTGAGCCATTTCCAAGAATATTCTTTTCTTGTAATTGCTTTCTACCTCTAAAATGACGGGATTGTTAAAATCAAAATTGTGATCATTGCTTTTGACGTGTGTGGCCAAGGCACACGAGTCCTTACCTAGTTTGCAATCACTTATGTGCTGAGTCACCCTTTGTTTTATAGATTGTGATGTGTGACCTATACATGCTCTGACCTTTACCTACCACTGACACTAGTGCAATAGTTTATAATTTTATTTATTAGTATTTAGTATGACAAACCACATTTGAATGTTTTTTAAAGAATTTTTTAAATTAATCTAGTTTTTGTAAGAAACAGATAATAATTGTGAACATGATTAAAATATTGTACATGTTATTGTTTTTTAGAACTCCTGAGGAAGCTATAAATTTATAGCGAAATATAGAGGATAGAACAAATGATTGGTTTTTTCATTTTTTAATTTTCTTAACAATTGACCGAATACCCAATTAATTTCATTGATTTGGATATATATATATATATATATATATACATATACATATATGTATTATTATTAAGATCTGGCTACTAGTGATTAATAGCTGTTCCTAGATTTGACAAAACACCTCAGGTTGTTCGATTTCAAGGCTTAAATGAGGCAAAACTTTCTATAAATAGGTGGATAGCAAGAACTCCGAAAAATTTCTGGTGTTCATTTACTCTTTCTGAGTCGCTACATATATAGTATGTACTTACTTGAACATATGCTACACAATTATATCAACGAAAGAGAGTAACAAGAATTCCATGAACTTCGACTGTAATACTTAGCGTTTACATTAATTTAATTAATGTGGTTTTAGGAGAATTGCATACCCGTTTTAAATTGAACGTACAGTTTAGTAAGATAATAGAGAATCCTGCAAATAGAAGATTGCGTTCATTTGTTGATTAATTAATTCAAATTACAATTTATTTTACTATTTACACAGTAATTTCCATGTTAAGCATTTCGAATGTTATATGCAATGCCTGCTAATTTAAATTTATATTGTTTTCCTTTACACACACACACACACACGTGCAGGTATGCTCGTATCCATAAATTTAGTGCAGAAATGTGTGAATCGAGTGCAACATGTACAGCTGCATGCGGTTTTCTGTTACAAGACAGCTCCACGAACTTAAATGCAGTCGCTTCATTTGCAATTTCCGGAGTAAATCACTTACAATGGTACGGTTTACCGCGGAGCTAAAGTAAGCTAATTTTCCCTCCATTCCCTATATAAATTGGGAAACTAACTCAAACACAGACACGACGTTGGATATGGAATAGGTTTAAGCGGTAAAAAGGAAAGGAAAGTTCGAATCGAACACCCATAGAACCATTTTTTTTCACTCTTATTTATTATCTGTTTTCGGTGGAGATAATTCGTCGGGTCGTATCTGCTCCTATGTAGAGGAGGTAAAATTTCTTTTAGATAATGACGTCATAAATTACGACGTAATAAATTATCGGAAAATCCTGAGGATTGTGAAGTTTTTTTGTCCAGCTAAAATCACATGCCAGGTGATTTCAATATTTGCTCTTGGACTTGCGGTTAAGCAAAGAAGAAAAATATACATACACAGTCTGTCTCAGAGAAAACGGAACTTTATAAAAATAAATTGGAAAGCTTACTGCTTTGGTAAGATTCAATCGTTTTATTCGACGTAGTCGCTTTCGGGTTCAATACAACGTTTTGCACGGTCCATTAACATATCGAATGAATTTATAAGTTCATCTTTACATATGTCCTTCAAGATCACTGTCGACGCCTTTTTAATGGCTTCGACCTGAGCATAACACTGTTCTGCAGTTTGCAAATGTAGTTTGGAGACTAGATAGAAATCACAGGAGGCCAAATCTCGCGAATACTACTTGCCATTTGTAGTTAGAAAATCAGTAATAAGCGTCGAGTGATGAGATGGTGCATTATCATGTAACGAACGCCAGCTACCATTTTCACAATATTGAAGGACGAATACGCGCCAAAAGACGATTCATAACACCAAGATAATATACAGACTAGCTGGTACAAAGTCTTTGTGCACTATGCCTTTTGAATCATAAAAGCAAATCAACAGTATCTTCACTTTTAACTTCTCCAAACGGCTTGTTCTCAGTTTTTCGGTGCTTCCATTCAGAGCATTGATACTTGGTCTCTGGATCATATTGAAAACACCACGTCTCATCGCCAGTTAGAATAGAACATCCGAAGTTTTCGTCTTTTTTTGAGCCTTTAATTAAGTCTGTACAATGTTAAATTCAGTTAACTTGTGTGGTACAAACCTTGCACAAATCTTTCTCATTCACAAATGCTGTGTCAAAATGCGATGAATTAAACCTTTAGAAATATTTAAATCCATTCCCACATATCGCAACGAGCATAGTCATTTATGATAAATTCACACACAAATTCGATGTTACTTTCCGTAAACACAGATTTTTTTTGCACAAGGATGTTCGTCATCATTTATGTCCATACGGCCGTCTTTAAATCGTGTATACCTCTCATACACACTCGTGCGTGACAAACACGCATCACCATACACTTGTTTCATCAAATTAAACGTTTCAGTAAACGATTTACCGAACTTAAAACAGAACTTGATATTCGCTCTTTGTTCAAAATTCACTTTTCGACCAATGCCAAATGCACACTGTTACTTTATGCCCAATTTCTCTGCTTTTAATGATGCAAATGGCATGGTATTTTGACATAACATCGGTGAAAGATCTGCCTTACCGACCTGTATTTTTTAATAGGCGGTGAAACTAAGAATTACTATTTTAGAAAGTTCGGTTTTCTCTGCGACGGACTGTGTATGTGCATTTGATTGATTGATTTTAATTTTACTCTAACAAAATTAAATATTCTCTAGAAAACAGTACGCAAAATGCTAATTCTTCGCTATTTTGCGGAGTGAAGTAAATAAATAACATTCTTTTAATATGGCCGAAACGGCATGCACGCTTAGTGAAACAAAACGTATATTTCTACAAAACTATATCTACGAGACAAATGAACAGTTTTCCTTATAAAATAAAATAATTTCAACATATTCTGTAGAATTTATCATATTCGACTTTCGTCGAAGTATCCACCTCTGAGCTTAATGATTTCTTTACAAATATTAGGCAACCGCGATACAAGTTTCTGGAGCGTATCCATTGGTAAATTATTCTACACCCTTGTAAGTTGCTCCCAAAGCTGTTTCTGCGATTGTGGACAGCTTTCTCTTACGTTTCTATCTAATTCATCCCACAGTAATTCGATAGGGTTGAGATCGGGTGATTGTAGCGGCCAAATCATATTTATCAGCACCCCTTCCTCCTCTTTTTGATTCACATAGTTTTTACAAAGTTTGGAAGTGTGTTTGGGATCATTATCTTGTTGTAGGTGAAAACCTTCACCAATTAACATTAATCCAGACGGAATTGCATGTTCCTCCAAAATCTTCAGGTATCCCTCTTTTTTTAAAATGCCTTCAATGCGGTACAAATCTCCGACACCATCAAAGGAAAAGGATTACCAAACAAGCACAGAACCTCCCCCGTGTTTAACAGTTGGCACTACACATTCGGGTAACATCCTTTCACCCACTTGTCTTCGAACGAAAACTCGTCGATTACTACCAAACACTTGGAACTTTGACTCATCTGTCCATAACACCTGCTTCCACATTTCCATGTCACAGTGTTGATGGTCCTGGGCCCATTATAACCGTTTTTTTACAATTTCGTGGATTCAATAGTGATTTTCGATCTGCAATACGCCCATGTAGTCCCGCCTTTGTCAAACGTCGTTGTACAGAAGTCAGTGACACCGGCTTTCGACGGCCTTCATTCAGCTCTGCTCGAAGCTGAGGAGCTGTGAGGCGCCTATTTCGTTTTGATAGTATTTTTAGGCGCAAATTATCTTGTCTGGTAGTTACCCTTGGCCTTCCACAACGTTTTATTGGTTGTAATGATCTACTTTGTGAATATCGTCTCACTGTTCCTTGCACCGCGTGATAAGATAAATTTAACTTTTGGGCTATTTGCCGCAGTGAAAATTTTTCACCATGTAGCGTTATTATAGAACTACGAGTTTCTGCGCTAAGTTCCTTTCTTTTCGGCATTTTTATAAGTTACTTTTACGTCTGTTCTCAAATACTCGTATTGCAACTTACTCGGACAAATCCTGCACGAAAACTAATTTTTAAATTGCTAAATAGTTTACTATGAATTCCTAATACCATTATAATAATATTGCGTTGTAAACCCTATTAAATTTATTGGGGTATATAAACTATTTCTATTAAATAGACGCCATAAAACTATTAAAAGGATTTACAATATTTTTCAGAAACAAATATATTTATCTAATTTATAATAATAATCCAAATAATCCTTCTCAGAATTACATTTACAACTGTTATTTCAATTATTCTAACCAAAACAGGTAAAAGTCTAAGCTATGTGTCTAAAATATAAGTGTTTTGTTATTTATGATAAGTGATCCCTCACTTATGGCCTGTTGTGTATATTGGAGTGAAGTTTTTAATTTAAAATTGCATTAAATAAAGAAGAACACACGCTATTCTGTTAGAAGATAAAACTTCTTTTATCAGTAAAACTTTATTTGTAGATTTATGAAACTTTTCAGTCAATTTTGTAACATACGAAATTATTATGTTAGGAAAAAATTTTTAAATTCTCTTTAAGAATTTGCGTAAAATGAGGGTCGCAACGTGAGAAAAAAATAATCACGCAACTACTACAGCTAAAGTGGAAAATAATTGACGTTCTTCGAGGAATTTAAAACGGTCATTTAAAACTAAAACCCCCACCCATTATTGGCTGTGAATTTGATTACCGCACTTCATTTTTTTATTACATAACCTAGAACATTACAATATTTTCTTTTGATATTCTTATTAAAGCAAATGATATTTTAGTATAAGAATTAAAGAAGATATTTTTAAATTACATCACCCAATTAAGTAGGAAACAAGTATTAAAGAGTATGTATGGATACTACATACACCCAGGTCATTTTGTCATGCCAATTACATAATTTGTTCGTTGGATAGGGAATTTATTTTAATGCCTACTCACTGCCAGTATTCCCAACCGATTCGGTCTCTCCCTGAGTGCCATTTCCTCAAGGAACGGATCGTCGGTGTAAACCCCTTCGCTGGCGAGAACGTAGGGCTTAAAAGTCGGATAAAGGTATTCGATTACGGCGGCCAAACGCTTCTCGAATTGTTCTCTTGTTAATGTTTCTCCAGAACTCCTACATGGAATAACGCCATCGTTAATGTTAGAGTGTAATACTTGTATGAGTTGGACTTCTCAAGATTTTACAACAGTTGAATCCCTCTAAGTTTGATTTCTGCTGGTAATGGTGTGCAGTTACCTGTATCCCAGCTCTGCGATTGTCCTGGATACAGAGGTGCTTTGCAAATAGCAGTGATCACTTTTGGTCACTAACGAGTTTAAATAGTCTTCGTATGTGGCGAACTGTATAAGGCGTTTGTCAGCCTCGACTTGGGGTGTTGCTGTTAATGCTGCAGACATACTTAAAAAATAATTTTGTAGATTAATCTATGTCGAAAGATTAGTTTGCAATCAAATAAATTGTCAGAGCGTTGTCATTTTATGTGCCATTTGTCATTACAGTAAGAGTATCTAATCAGTGACGACTCGTGAGTAGTACATAAGGGAGTTTACGAAGTCTACGAATTACATAATGCATTTGAATGCATGATTTTATACTATCCGTTTAGAATGTAGTTTATAAATAAAGACACTTACCAATGAGGTAATGTTTGAAGAGTAGGGTTACAATATTTCAGTACTAATGCTTTAGAATTCAGTAGCACATTTATTAATTACTTGTTTATAAAAATCTGGCAAACGCTCAATACACTGGTTTTCGATGTATAGAGAAAGTGGACAAGGTGATGCCTTATAAAGGCTGTTTTAAATTTCTCGGTTTTTTTAAAGAATAAATAAAACACATAATTTGCATTCACTTTCAAAAACTTTTTATTGGTAATTGAAGTATCACTTATGAAATTTATATGCGAAAAATAATATCTGCCAAATAGCCTCCTCTTGCAGCTGCACAGACGTCCACTTTTTTGTTAAAATTTTCAATGACATTATGACATAATTGAGGCTCTATCTCACTCATCAATGACACGAATAATTTCATCTTGTAAAGCAGGAATTGATTGTGAATTGTTTTTATAAACCCGACTTTTCACATAACCCCAAAGAAAATAATAGTCTAACGGTGTCAAATAACATGATCTTGGTGGCCAATTAACATCACCGTTTCTTGAGATTACACGTCCAGGAAATTTTTCTCTCAATTAATCTTTGATTCGTATGCAAAGTGAGGTATAGCGCCTTCCTGTTGAAACCACATATCCTCTAGATCAATATTCATTAATTCAGGCCACAAAAATTCGGTTATCATTCGACGATATCGATCATCATTGATAGTTATAGCTTCATCAGCAGCATTTTCAAAGAAGTAAGGTCCAATTACACCACAGTGCACACCAAACAGTAACTCGTTTAGGATTCATAGGTTTCTCATGAATAATTCGTGGATTTTCGTCACCCCCAGATACAGCAATTTTGTTTATTAACATAGCCACCAAGTTCAAAATGTGCCTCATCGGAAAACATTATTTTTTGAGAAAAATCAGCTGGTTGTTCATTGATGAAATTGACAAATGAACGACGTTTTAATGATCTAATGGCTTCAGTTCCTATGTTATTTGAACCTTATATGTCTTCAGAGCTAAATCCTTGTGTAAAATACGCCATGTTGTCGATACACTAAGTCCAAGTTGTTGTGAACGTCGTCTAATGGACATTTCAGTATCTTCAGCAACACTTTTACGAACCAAATTAATATTTACTTTTAAACAACCACTACGACTATATTTTTCACTTTTTTGATCTTACACGGAACCGGTCGCTTGAAATTTTCTTATAATTCAACCAATCGTTCTTTCAAATGGACGATTATGTAAACCATAAAATTCACGTAATTTTCTAAAAACTCTTTTCACAGAACGCTGAGTTTCACAAAATAATTCAACAATTTGAACGCATTGTTGTACCGTGTACGAAGCCATTTTTATAAATGTCATACATCACACTTTTTAAATGCCCACATACCCAGACAAATTCAGTGCGCCATCTATATTTTATTTATTCTTAAAAAAACGCGCATTTTAAAACAGTCTTTATAAAGATTTTTCGCATTCATTTGATGTAATATGCCATCAAGCTCTTCTAACCAAACTTAGCTTTTTTAGTTTTGTTCTGTAATTTCACTTGTTATAATAATAGAAATAATAATAAAAATACGTGGACCTGAGGTAATATAACAATTATATTTTGACACAATTCCCGGGCTGGCAAATTGGATTTAAACATATGATCTTACAATTGCGCGGGATGTCTTTTAAATTTCGCAGAGTGGGACATAGATGGCGCCACCAATCATATGTCATTACTAAAAATTAACCTCCACTTTCAGTTAACTTAAATCCAACGTTTCAGTGGGATACGTGCAGTGTTGTAGTTACAACGAACTGTCAAAATTGACAAGTTAGTTGAAAAATGGAACATTTTCGCGTAGTAATTTTTAATAATTTTTGAAGACAATTATCTCAACAAAAATGCCTCGTCGCGTTAGTTCCTGTTGTGGCGAATGAAGGACCACATCAGTTAACAATATCTCCTTGGTATGGAGAATTCATACGTGGACAGATTAATCTTAGCGCTCGAGCTTTAAAAAGAACTAATCTACACCGTAAAATAGTTAAAGTAATATGATAATTATGAATAAGTCTCTAAAAGCGCAAACATGATGTAAACAGTCAAAGATGTCAAAAGTATTCGACAGTTGGTAACGTTCGACTATGTAATTTTGCCTTACTCTCAATCAATGAGAACTATATATCATTTGGGTCAGTTCGGAAATTTGTCTCTCTTTTTGAAACGAAGAGAATTCTTTCAAATTTTACGAAAAATCTATATGAAATAATCCAAAAATTGCAATAGAGGATCTGTTCAACTAATGGTAAAAGTTAAACTTTCAACACTACTTAACCAAATACATGAGAATTAAATTCCGTCTTCATTTCATCAAAATATTTCAGTTTTATTTTATATATTATATACAATATATTCTAATTACTTCAATTTCATGTTTCAGGATACATTGTGTACACCACAAACATGTTTGGCAAGTTTAATGAGTCAATATGGAAGAAACTCCGGCATACGTAATACGTCCGAGACACTAGTTCAGGCCAAAGATTTTCTTGAGCAGTATTTTACCTCTATAAGAAGGTAGGTAGTACGTTTAAATAAAAAGCAATTGTCGTACTTTTCCATACAAAAATATCAACAACATATGAATTCAAATAAGTCACTATGGGTCTAGAATTCCTATTGTTGCTCCAGAGTATTCAAATAATTAAGTAATTGTTATTGTCTATACATACGAGGGTTATTTTTTAAATAAGATTCCGTTTTTTGAGAAAAAGAGAAACACTGTAACCTTCGTGAAACTGGCATATTTGTTCCCAATAAATGTTGTGCAGGTAGACCAATACATCGTCGTACAGAAGGAATTTTAGATATTGTTCATCAAAGAGACCAGAAAATGAACATTCCAAGTAAGACAACAGTTCTTTTGGTGCTTACGAAAAGAATTTTAAGGCCATTTCATACTCCAAATATCATTAAAATATATTCATTTTCATATTCTACACACTTTCATCTACCTTTCTACATAATTTCCATTTTTGTTCAGACATTTGTCATACTGTTCATCAAGTTTTTGAATTCCGACGTCAAAGAAATCTATTGGCTGTGAAGAAACGTAATCCATGACTGCAGTTTTCACTTCTTAGTTATCGTTCAACAGTTAACCACAAAGGAACACCTTTAAGTATCGAAACAGGTGAAAATCACTAGGCACAAAGTCTGGACTGTAAAGCCCAGTACATTGTGTTAATAGAAAATGAAGAAAAATTGAGAGATTCGGAAAATTATTTAACGTAATGTAATGAGAAACAACTCTGGTCTTTTTAAAAGACTTAGGTAGTCAATGAGGGGAAGAAGAACTGGTGATAGTCATTTTCAGCAATTTTTGTAGATTAAGAATCTTTAGATGTGATAGTGAGTAATGAAGTATTGCTTTCTTTTCGTAAACTTTTATCACCCTGTATCTTCGAAACAAAGTGTCTCCCCGAAAATCATCCGAGGACAAAAAAATCTTAAAATAGCCCAGGGACTATCCCTTGAATTTATGCCGTATATTTAGTAAGCACCCTGTATATAGAAAAAAAACTTCAAATCCTCTAAGTCATAATGGTATCTACCAGGTGTACCGGAAAACAACTATTTTTTTTTTTGAAAAAAAACTACGTAATTTACAAGAAAATGGAAAACATTATTTATTCAAAGTATTGGATATTTGATTCTACACATCTTGCCAATTTTTCAAGCAATTTATGGATGGATGCTATCCCAAAAAACTATTTGTCCTTTGAGCAGAACCATTCATCGAGCCATTTTCTAACTTCTTCGAAATTGACGAAGTGCTGCTCTGCAAGGGCATGTCCTATTGATGCGAAAAGATCATAGTCGGACGGAGCAAGGTCTGGGGAGTACGGTGGGTGTGATATTATGTCCTATCCAAGTGCTTTGGTGTGATATTATGTCCTATCCAAGTGCTTTCGACGTTTCCTTGACCGGTTTTGCTGTATGAGACGGCGCGTTATCGTGCTCTAAAATCACTTTACTGTGTCTTCGGGCCCATTCTGGATGTTTTTCTATCAATGAATGGCTCAAATTGATAATCTGTTGTCGGCAGCGCCACTCTGGTCCCACCAAACACAGAGCATTGTTTTACGACCAAAACGATTTGGCCTTGGAGCTGATGGGCCGGCTTCGCCAGGTGATAACCATGATTTTTTTCCGCTTAGGGTTTCCCAAAATAATTCATTTTTCATCACCCGTCACTATTCGATGCAGAAATGACTTCTGATCATACTATTGAAGCAGCGTTTCACAGACGCTTTTTCGATATTTCGTTTGCCTGTCATTCAATTGAGGTGGCACCCATTTTCTCATCTTTTGGATTTTTCCCATTGCTCGTAATCAATCGCTAGTCGTTTCTTGGGCCATATTTAACGCTTCTGCCCATTGTTTTTGAGTTTGGATTGGGTCTTCATCCAATAACTCTAACAGTTTCGCATCTTCAAATTTTTTCAGCCAGAACGTTTTTTGTCTTGCACATTGAAATTATTACTTTTGAATTGTCGAAATTACGCCTCACATGTTTTATGGTCAGAGTATGCTCACCGTAAGTTTCTACCAGCAAACGATGACTTTCAGTGGCTTTTTTCTTTTGGTTAAATAAGAAAAGTAATGCATGCCGTGATTGCACTTTTTCAGGCACGAAAGTCGACATTTTCAAAGACGTATAAATCTATGACAGTGTAACTTTCGCAGTAGAATAAAGTGACATGTATCAAATCATAATATTACATACTTAAGTGTAGCGACATCTGTTAAAAAAACTGTCCATGATTTTCTGGTACACCTGGTATAACAAACCAAACTGTTAATATTTTCAAAAGATTCAAATTTTCAATTTAAATTTACTTTTTAATAACTTCGTATTTCTTTTAAGGAACACTGGTTTTCATGGTTTTCATTTCATAATATTTAAATTAGGGCATGGAATAGTTCTTAGGTATTAAAAGCAGTTTTTAATGCCATGTTTAAACTTAAAATTTAATCGATGGAATACGTAGTTCTCTTAATTTCATTACAAGCATGAAATCACATCAGACTAATGAAATTTTTAATTGTAAACCGTCTCGAAGGCTTTAATTTTACAAGTGCGAGTACTGTTTGAAGCAGCTAGTCAGTGAGATGAACTCTGTTGGGAGGACTTCGTAAGATAAACAACCTAAGTGGCGATGTCAACGTGCCTTTTGAACACTAGTTTTACGGAATAATCTTCTTTCAACGGACGCGACAAGATCTGCCTTATCTTTTGTGTTTCCTTTGGGAAATTGGATCTAACAATTTGGACAGGTTGTATAACTAGAATTGCAGACTGTTTTATAATGAAAATGGCAGACAGTCTTTAATTTCTCTTATAGAATCTACTGCTCACGATATATGCTTTTACTATGCCGGAAACGAAAATTCGTTCGAGGTGAAATGCCGACGTTAAATTTTCAACAATCGATCGTCGAAATACTTGTGGTCAAGTGGGTTCGCTATCATTTCGCGTTATTTAAATTAAACTTAATTGGAAAAGTTGTAATCGATTTTATTGAATTAAAATGCTCTCTTAAACTGCGTCACTTTTATGTTAACCGGATCGCCTAGGTAAGTAATTGAACCATCTACTTGTTTTATGAAGATGAATTTCAATTTCCTGCGAAAACAACATTCAATATTTCAATGTGCTTCTAAATTGAAAGAAAATACCGTCGAAATGTAGTTTCCACTTATAGAATCGGATTTTTGGGACTATCTTATACAGCTTTTTTTTGTAAAATTTTAAATATTTTTGAGTCTCATTTCACGTGTTTGTTAAAATTTAAAAGCTTTGAAATTTAGACTCCTCAAGCTACTGCGAAGAGAGTAAATTTTGTTGGGGATCGTGCTCCATTTAATTAATCAAAGAAGGTAAAAATGCCCTTACTACGTCTATGCTCGTATTCTGTATTCGATTTTGACAACTAAGTTGTCATCACCAGCAGAAATTAGTCACAGTGTCGCACCTGACTCTGCTGTGAAGCTTACATATTCGCTACTTTCGCTACTTTACTCGAAGACCAAACACATACTACTGTGGGCAAAAAATAGTAATAAAATAATTTTTAAATTCTTAATTTATTTTTCCAAATCTATTTCGTCCCTCTCAAGGTCATCACCTCTGGCCCCAATACACTTGTGCCAACGTTTCTTCCAATTCTCGAAACAGTTGTTAAAGTCAATTTCAGGAAAAGCCTTCAATGCGCGTAGCGATTCACGTTTAATGTCTTCAATTGACTCAAAACGGTTTCCCCGGAGCGGTCGTTTGAGTTTGCTGAATAGCCAGAAGTTACACGGAGCTAAATCAGGCGAATACGGTCGTTGCGGCACGATATTGGTTGACAATTTGGCGATAAACTCACGAAGAATTAATGCAGTATGCGACGGTGCATTATCGTGGTGCAAAAACCAAGAGTTGTCGGCCCATAATTCTGGCCTCTTTTTACGAATAGCATTGCGCAAACGACGCATAACACTCAAATAGTATTCTTTGTTGACAGTTTGGCCGGTCGGAAGGAATTCGGAGTACACCACACCTCGATAATCGAAGAAAACTGTCAACATAACCTTGATTTTTGACTTGCTTTGACGTAGTTTTTTGGGCTTCGGCTCACCTTTGATACGATATTGGGCCGATTGATCGCCTGTTTCCGGGTCATAAGCGTAGATCCAAGTCTCATCCCCAGTTATGATGCCTTCCATTTTGTCTTGATTGTCGGAAAGCATTGCTTCACAGACGTCTACGCGACGCTGTTTTTCGAAAAAATTAAGTGATTTTGGAACAAATCGTGCTTTCACTTTTCTTAGGCCCAAATGATCTTTCAAAATGGTTTTCACTGATCCTTCCGATATTCCAACGATGCTAGTAAGGTCTCTGACTGTTAATCGTCGATTCTCAAGCACCAATTCCTTCATTCTATTGACGTATTGATCATCAGTTGATGTTGATGGCCGTCCTGGACGTGGTTCGTCATCAACGCGTTCTCGACCCTCTTTGAATAATTTGTACAAATCAAAAACACTTGCTCGCGACAAACAATTATCACCGAAGTCCTTTTGCAACATTCTGAACGTTTCAGCACCAGAAATTTGATTCCGTACACAAAATTTAATGGAACTTCTTTGTTGAATAATTTCAATCATTGTAAAAATCGCCGAATGCACTTTTTGTACTTCAGAAAGACAAGCGTATACTAAACACTAATGATTATTTTGATGTGACATTTGGCACAGATGTCACTGATAGTCATACTAACAAAAAGTCTTACTATTTTTTGCCCACAGTAGTATTGTCTTTAACAAGAAACATCATATGGATCAATATTTTCTAGACTTACCATTCATACTAATACGCGCCTTCACTTACACTAGCTAAGTATAGTAAGGGCTTCATGTAATGACAGCTTGTGTTCCCTAGTTTAGAAATATAATATAAAAGAATTGAATAATTTTCGGATATTTGCTCTATTTGAGTATGGATTTCGATATCTGAAACCAGCCACTGACTTACTGAACTTGCTCGAGCAACTTGCGGATTTAAATTTAAGATACAAAGTTTAATAATGTGTAAAAATTTCTCATATAAAACAGCTTTAAGCCACGTTCACCATCTCGTCAATACCGGCTATGGTGGCTGAGGAATTTCCGGACAAGTCTGTTTAATTGTTTCTAATAAATTCAACTACCAGATAACATGCATGGAGCAAACAGGTTAGATGAAGCAATTGAGGATAAGATTGTTTTAGTAACTTTCCAGCTTTAACCATATTCGAAACCCCTTCTGTAACTAACAAGTTGGGTTGCCGATATATTTAACTTCCCAAAGGTGTGTTTTATAGTTTCATCTATCCTTTCCGCGTTTATCTTCTGTAATATTCTACTATGTAAAAGAAGAGTCAAGGGAATCTCACCGCTTTTTAAAGTACACTCTAACACATTTAAAATACTATTCGTTCAAGCATCTGTTATTTTATCTATCAGCCATATTTTGTCGCATTTTAACACTACTTTTATTTGATCCGTGATCGTGTTCTCCACCCAAGAAAAATTGTACTGTAATTAATCTCTTGTTAGCAATCTATTCTGGAACGTCCTTTCCTTAAAAAATTCGAAATTCTTCATTGTCTACAATATTTTGCGGAATGTTGCACACACTTAACGTAAAAATAAAGTCATATAGAAATTTGTAATATAGTACATCACGTTGTGCATTTAACCGGTGCAGTTTGCTTTTAAAATGTCTTTTACACGCAAAAATACTGTACGGTAAAATGTTAATCTTGCAAGCAATACATTTGGTAATAATGCCAGTGTATTCTAATGTCGAAAATTGATTAAGAAATCTATTAATATTTGTACTCGTCGAACATAACAAAGGACGTCGTCGATTAATCATCACCAATCTAATCCGACATTCATACACATACCATACGCATATGAATCTCGACTTCAGATATAGTCGACCGCTTCCGAAATATATCATCACCGCCAATGAGTGCGCACACGTTTCTGCAGTCGTAATTCATAAATATAGAGAACAATCACAATTACAATGCCAGCTTTAAAGTGTTATATGAATTTTTGTAAATACACCATAGACGTAGAGATTGGCCTATATAAAACGTTTTAGGCGCATGACAATACCTAATTTGCAGAGAGTACATACCTATGTACTCCATGTAAAGAATTTTAATCAAATCTAATAATCATTACGTTCGACATACATAATAATCTTTAGTAATTAATAAATAATTGATGTTCCAACACTTTCACATCTCACAATGCTACTACCTCGAACAACTACATTGTTATTCTGTCAAGCACATGTTTACAGCTAACAATTTAAATAGCTGAAGTGAAGAATGAAGTGACTTCCTAATTGGAGGGTACACATGTCTGCACCCGTAAAACACAGCGTACATGAAACTGCGTGGGTGTATTAACACCTAGACGTGTCTCATAAATGTCGCCAGCAATGGTTTGGGGAGAAGATTGTAGTTAATACATACAAACGTGCTTTATTAAACGTTACGTAAGAGATTTTAGTAAATAACAAACGCTTTATGTATTTTAAAATGAGTTTTTTTATGTTCATGGGAGTGGGAATATTATGCAACGTAAAATTTATTTCACTTAAGTGTTAAATATATATATATATATATATATATATATATATATATATATATATATATATGTATATATAAGTATATATATATATGTATATATGTGTTTGTATATAAAAGATCTTATACTAACAACTATAGTGTAACCAAATAGAATGAATATTTTAAGCAGCACTGACAATTCAAATAGTATTTACATTCTGAGTAAAATATTTTGCTGGCACACTCCGATCCCTTTCTAACCTAACAATTCGGTTTTCTGATAGATGGAAAAAGACACGTTAATATTTTTTTGTATAGATGTGATATAGATCTTATTTACGAATACACTACCGTCCATAAGTTTAATCGCATCACAGATAATTTTAATTGCTCATTGATATTACAGAGACTGTTTATGTTCATGGCAAATTTATTTATAAAATACTAAATTAACATACAATTCAAGCAATTGACATTATTAATCTTAGTAATATTATAATAAGTTAGCTAAAATTTTACTTTTGTCAAAGTAACCACTCCTAGTTGCGATCACATCTTCACAAACACGTGGCATTCGTTCAACTAGTCGGTCGAGAGATTCCTCACCGATAGAGTTCCATGCATTCCGCAACTTGCCCCAAAGATCTGTCTTGCTGGTAGGAGGTAGTTTACGTACTTCACGATCCAAACAGTCCCATAACAGCTGTATCGGATTGCAGTCCGGACTTTGGGGCGGCCATGTCATTAATGTAAGGATTCCTCTTTCAGTTTGGTCGGCGACGACGACGAACAAAAGTACTGCGTTTATTTCCAAAAATTTCAAATTTGGATCCATCTGTCAAGCTTCAGCTAAACGGCTTTTTTGTTTTTATGCTAACCGTGGCTTCGTAGTGTACGTTATGTTGTGTATTTCTGGGGCTGTAAGGCGATGATTGTGCAAGGACATTAATTTCTGATATTCATCTTCTCTTTTAGCAGTTATCCTCGGCCATTCACTGCGTTTTCGGTCCCCGAGTTGGCCAGTTTCTGCCATTTTCTTTATAGTTTGACGAACACAATACTCGAAAACTTTTAGTTTTCGTGCGATTGCTCTATTAGAAATCTTTGTTTCGTGCAAAGCAATAATTCTTGCCCTTTGTTCAAGAATTAGTTTCTTTCTCCTTGCCATGTTTTAAACACAATTAAAAAAAATACGCTCACTCGATAGCACTTGCTGACACTTCGTTAACAACGTGAATACTGAGTAAAAGAGTAAATTAAACAATTTGAAAAGAATTAAACAATTTTTTTAAAGAAGTAGTAAGTAATTAGTAAGTTTATGAAAAATATAAACATTAGAGAGCCAAACTGGACCTTTGTTTTTGAGTTCTGTGTCTTGTAGTGGTTTCGGGTGCGATACTGTGATTAATTATCTGCCGATAATGACAACGTAGTTCTCGAAATACGTATACAGAATACGAAAATTATTGTGGTAAAGGGTTATACGAGGATAGTTTGACAAGTAGTGAGAATGACACATAGGTGGCGCTCTAATTGGTAAAACAAATGCATCGTAATTTAGGTTGCCTATTTATAGGTTTACATTCCGATATTTAGATAAATCGGTTGATTAGTTTATTTTTGACAGCTGATTGAAAAAGAAGCAACACGTCGTTTTATTAAAATGGAAGAAGCAGAGTATCGTGCGGTGATTAAATACTTCGTAATTAAGGGTATGAAAGCTATCGAAATAAAAGATGAGTTACGGGAAACATTAGGTGAATCAGCTCCATCACCCGCCACAATAAGTAGATAGGTAAATGAATTTAAACGTGGTAGAACAAGCTGTGTTGATGAAGCGCGCTGTGGAGCACCAAAAATCGTGACTTCTACGGAAATGAATATAAAAATCCATAATATTATTACGCAAGATCGACGACTCAAAGTGAGAGAGATAGCAGACATGGTAAATATTTCAACAGAACGCGTACACCACATTTTAACGAAAAAATTGGGCCTTTCCAAGCTTTTGGCAAGATGGATGCCGCGATTGCTTACGATTGATCAAAAGTTCACTCGTTTGCGCATTTCCAATGAGTGTTTGGACCTTTATAAGCGGAATCCGGTTGACTTTTGTAGGCGATTTGTTACATGCGATGAAACTTGGATACACTACAGTACACCCGAAACTAAACAACAGTCGAAACAATGGTTAGAACGTGGTTCTGCACCTCCAAAGAAAGCGAAAACCACTTTATCGGCAAAGAAGGTGATGGCATTAATTTTTTGGGATTCAAAGGGCATTTTGCTCATTGATTACCTTCAGAAAGGTGCCACAATAAACGGACAATTTTATGCAGAACTCCTACAAAAATTAAATGTTGAGATTCAAGCTAAACGGCCAGGAATGGCAAAGAAAAACATTCTGTTTCACCAAGACAACGCTCCCTCGCATACTAGCACAGTTACGATATCAAATGTCCACGAGCTGCATTGCCAATTAGTACCACATGCGCCTTATTCGCAGGATCTAGCCCCTTCCGACTTCCACCTTTTTCCAAAATTAACGGCGAGCTTATCATCTTCGTAAATGAGTATTTTGGCATAAGGGCATTGGAGCACCGTTGGAATAAATGTATTGCTCTTTTAGGAGGAGAATATATTGAAAAATAAAAATTATTTTGTATTTAAAAAATTCGTTTTTCTTTTCCATTCTCACTACTTGTCAAACTACCCTCGTATTACCTACGAGCAGACATAAAACTAAGTCGAAAGGGTAAAATCTTTCGTTCAATGTAATAATGAATGCTATTATATAAAATTTGCTTGAATACTTTTAATGTAACATTTCATGTTGCTTTCTAATCAATATTATAAAAGAATTATTTTATTGCTTCATGCCGACATTAATACTATAACTTCATTAAACACTCAAACATAATTAATCTCTCAGAATCCCTAAAACGAACAATAGCCTTGAAAGAAATCGCTTAAAAATAATACAGATTCATTTTCGCTAATAAAAAAGTGAAAAATCGTAAAAGTGATGCGGCGGCGTGTCCCCTTACGTTTTAAGCCTACAAAAATCGCATCCGACGTAATTTAATTTTGATATAATCGAAGACGAGACGGAAGAAAGGTCAAGGATTGATGGGGGTGAGCTTATTCATGAAACCTTGTTCGAAATAATAGAGAAAGGAATCCCGTTCTCTTGTCGTCTTTTTTTTTTCTCTTAATCTGATATACACTTTCGATATAGATATTCCATTTTAGTGATTTAGCCTAGGGGAATTAGGCATGAAGTTGGTTGTAACTTATAGGTCTTACGATGTATTCTAATTTAAGGCGACTAATTAATTTATATTAAGTCCACAAAATCCATTAATTAACGAAGGAATTTATTCGTGAACCATGTGATTTATGTGCTGAATAATTGAAGAAATGTCAAAATCTAAGATTCGCTTCTGTTTTATGCTAGAAAAATAAATAATTTAGATAAACAATAAAAAGTTTGTTTAGATTTAAAATTTTTGTCGAATTAATGTGAAACATACTGTCGAAAAAATACATGTGGGTACGCGTTAAAAAAAGTCAATCTTTTAAAAAGTATGTATACAGCAGGCTGCAAAAGTTTGGAACTATATTTATATATTTTTTTTATTTTCACTTGACGAAAATAATTTCTTCTCTCATCACCTTGTGTGATCTGACATAATTAACTAATTTTTTAAATTGAATTTTTTTCATGGGAAATAGATAATATAAGGTCTAGTAAAAAGAAATCCATTATTTTTCCAATAGATGGCTTTAGTAATCTGTATCTCGCGTTGTATAAGTGCGATTGCGTTCCGCTAGATGGTGTTCGAAAGATAAGATTTCGTACTAAACGAACTTCTCAGACAGTTTTGTGATTACTCGACTTAATATTGTTTGAGCGCGCGTCAAAGATGGACACCAGCAAAGTTAAAATACGCCATATTTTACAGTTTTTCTTCGATAAAGGCGAAAACGCAAGCCAGGCGGCTAAAAATGTGAATAGTGTTTATGGTCCTGATACTGTAACAGTCAATCATGCGCAATTTTGGTTTCGTCGATTCCGTTCCGGTAATCTTGATGTCAAAGATGCACCACGCTCTGGAAGGCCAATTGTCGAAAATATCGATAAAATAATGGAAATCGTCGAGTCCGACCATCATGTAAGCACTGTTTCGATTGCCCAGGAGCTAAACATTGCACAAAAAACCGTTTGGAACCATTTAAATAAGGTTGGATACAAAAAGAAGCTTGATGTATGGGTGCCACACGAGTTAACGCAAAAGAACCTCATAGACCGAATTTACATCTGCGAATCGCTGCCGAATCGCAACAAAATCGATCCGTTTCTGAAGCGTATGGTTACTGGTGATGAAAAATGGATCACGACAACGTCAAGCGAAAACGGTCGTGGTCGAATCGTAGTAAGCCGGCGCAAACGGTGGCCAAGCCAGGCTTGACGGTCAGGAAGGTTTTGCTGTGTGTTTGGTGGGATTGGCAAGGAATTATCTACTATGAGCTGCTTCCCTACGGCCAAACTCTTAATTCGGACCTGTACTGTCAACAATTGGACCGTCTGAAGGAAGCAATGTCCCAGAAACGGCCAGCTTTGGCCAATAGGAGAGGAATTGTGTTCCATCAGGACAACGCCAGGCCACACACATCGATAGTGACTCGCCAGGAGTTCCAGGAGTTTGGTTGGGAGGTTCTTATGCATCCACCTTATAGTCCGGACCTAGCACCAAGTGATTACTACCTGTTCCTGTCTATGGTGAAAAATTCGCCTCAAGAGAAGCTTGTGAAAATCGACTGTCCCAGTTTTTTGCCAATAGGGACGAGGGTTTCTATGAGAGAGGCATTATGAAATTACCTTCAAAATGGCAACAAGTTATCGAACAAAACGGTGCATATTTGACCTAAGTCAGATCATTCTAACTATGCTAAATAAAACCTTCAATTTAATGCAAAAATAATGGATTTCTTTTTACTAGATCTTATACTTTC
This sequence comes from Dermolepida albohirtum, assembly GCA_031893035.1. Classification (NCBI taxonomy): domain Eukaryota; kingdom Metazoa; phylum Arthropoda; class Insecta; order Coleoptera; family Scarabaeidae; genus Dermolepida; species Dermolepida albohirtum. The sequence continues at coordinate 277,367 of JAVIWB010002601.1, forward strand.
TTTTATAGAGATGGATGAAATATTGTATTAATAAATGGTTTATAAAATGAGGTCAGAATATTTAAATAATATACTTTTATTTATTGTAATCTTTATTTTTTTTTAATTTTAATTTAATATCCTATTCAATTTACAATCTATTCACATCGGAACAATAAGTAAATATTTTAACTAACCACTTAGACGTGTAAGAAACTAACCCAGTGGTTATTTCCTATTGAGTCATAGTTACAGTACAACTATTTACGATTTGGGATAACACAAGTATTAACATATTTACATTACAATTATGTATATCACTAATGAAAGAAAAGAACATAATAATGCGCAAGATTAAAGTCTAACACTTCTAGTTTGAGGGGAACTATTTTGGAATCTATAAAATAAATCGTAAGGAGTGTACCGTTTAAGTCTGCGCCTTATAATACGTTGCAGTGCTAGGTTTTTAGCAACATTATTTGGGTGTATTACGAGTCTAATCTTTATAAAGTAGAAATGAAACAAAACAAAATCCTATAAAACATTAATATATTCTTCATTTTTAAAAGTAAAAAAGGTATTTTTTAAAAATTTATTCAATTACATATATATATATAATAAATGTATATATTAATTTAATACGTATTCTAAAATAAAATAAAAATATCTACATAAAACTAAACTTAAAAATTCTTTGTTAAAATAAAATATAATTCAATATTGCTCGGTTTTAATATACGTACAATATTGCAATTTTACAATGTACACGAAAATACAGCGTGTTTCAAAAACAATCTACGTATTACAAAGTATTATTTTGTCCAAACTATCGATCGCTGCGCTTCGGCTCGGCTATTGGAGAAACGAGTAAATAGTCTAGTTTATTTAATAGCCGCTAGATGTCAGTTGTCTTCTGTTTTTCTTGGTAACCGTCGTATGTTTAAAATGGCTACTCCGCAGCAGAAATCATTTTGTGTTCTCGAGTTTGCAAAGTGCAATTCCGTGATTACAGTGCAAAGACGTTTCAGGTTGAGCTACCAAATTGATCCTCCGAATAGGTGGAACATTCGCAGATGATATCGACAGTTTGTAAATACAGGATGTGTATGTAAAGGAAGAGTCCTGGCTGCCCTCGTGTTTCTGAAGAAAATGTTGTACGAATTCAAACTGCTTTCCTACGTAATCCTTCAAAATCAACTCGTCGTGCCAGTCGGGAGTTACAACTGCCTACAACAAGAATTTGGCGTGTTTTGAGATGTCGATTGGTTATGAAGCCGTACAAGTTACAGTCGTTACAAGCTCTGCTTGCTGCTGACAAACGGAAACGTGTGGCATTTTGTAACGAGATTCATAATGCTATTGCCAATGATAACACTTTCGCACAACGCATCGTGTTCAGTGATGAAGCGACGTTCCATGTTAGTAGTCTGGTAAGCAAACACAATGTTCGAATTTGGGGTCTAGAGAACCCACATGCAGACATTGAACATGTACGAGATTCGCCTAAAATCAAAGTATTTTGTGCGATATCCCGATCATGTGTTTACGGCCCATTCTTCTTTGATGAAAACACGGTTAACGGTCGCTATGTTACAAAACTAGTTGTTTACGAGGCTGCACGAAGACAACTTCATTTTTCAATAAGACGGGGCATCCCCTCACTAGAGTCGCCAAGTGCGTGAATATCTGAATGAAACTCTACCGAACCGTTGGATTGGTCAAGGAGCTGGCGACGTAGCATGTCTCGGCTGGGCTCCACGATCACCGGTTTTGTCATTCTGTGACTTCTTCCTGTGGGGTTTCGTTAAAGACAACGTTTATGTACCACCACTCCCACAGAACCTGGAAGAGTTGAAGAACCGGATCCGTACTGCCATAACATTAGTGACGAAGGACACGCTTGCCAGAGTATGGGAGGAATTTGAGTATCGATGTGATATTGTTCGTGTCGCTGATGGAGGACATATTGAACATCTGTAATCTGAACTTGAGAGGTTCGTAACTATGTGTGTAAAGTTTCATATTCGTATGTCTTAAATTTTAATAAATATATGCATTCGAAATACATATATTCTTTTTGAAACACCCCGTATTTAGTCCATGCAAATACATATATTTATTATTCAACTACCGTTTTAAGTAACCTATTTGCAATGTACCGATCAAATTTTACAAAACTATTAAAAAATGTTACAGCAAAAGATTACTTCAGCAGCAAATATTTTAAGTAAACGACTCTGTTATTTCAACATATTTATGTCTTGAATAAAATGCTAGAGAGAGAATGCAGTAGCACTGAAGTTATAGTATTACACACTACGCACATCATTGTTCGCTTCTTTTCAATTAAGCATACAAAAGCTCTCTTTTTAGTATGATATTGTTACGGCTCGTCCTAAAAATATAGACCAAAACTTGTGGTTTAGATCGTAAATCTTTTTATGGTACAGAAGAATATTTGTATCATAATATTCATACGAGTATTTTTACAAACATTTTATGAATTTTATTCCATAGTTTATGGAATACGCTGTGTGTTTTTTGCGTTGTTATTTTAACTACAATATAGTATTCTAAATATAGGTATGTAAACTGAAAGCATGTACTGCTTTTCTTACATACTCTTTTGCGTCTGCATTTATTTTTATATAGAGTTTACTTTGTGTCGTACTCGTTCTGACACAAAATCAAACACTGTTCACTTTACTAATCAAAGATATTTAAGTGCAAATATTAAATTCATTTGTAATATAATGTCTACACGTGCAAGTTAAATATTTTAAATTTAAGATTCGTATTATATACATTTCTTCGGAAGTTACCGGTAGTGTTTATTCTGAGAAAACCTATCCAATTCGTGACTCTTTTGAACGATACCTTCTCATTTCAAAATTTTAGTCAATAATATTAATAATGAAGTATATTACTCTTACCTCTGGCAGGCGTTTAATGTCTCGCGCTTCCAGTTCAGTGATGTGTACACTTTTAAACTGCCCTTGGCTAGGACGGGTTACATGAAAAGACTCCAATTAACGTGCAGTGTTCAGTATTGCAAATAAGTCTTCAGATATTTTATTTATTCGGTCATTTTTACTTTTTCCTTTTTTGTTTCAAGTCTCATTATTTTAAGTTTACAATTTATTGATTATTCATTTGTTTTTACAGTGATTACCTATTAGATTGGGACATACAAAATGCCGGTGTTGATGAGTAAAATTGAAAATTCTTCAGTATTTTGAAAAGACGTTTTTATTAATTGACATAATTTTCATCTAAAAGGTGTTCCAATAAGACATTTCATTTTTAATAGCCAACCATTTCAACAGTTGTCATGACTTAACCTGTAACTAATTTATAGTTCACAGTTCGCAAAACTAAAGCACTTTGGGTCGTCGCGAAGCACCTTCTCGACCAGCAATTGTGAAACTGGTGGAAAAATTTGAGCTGTTTGGGCAAGTTAGTGATGTGAAAAATCGAACTCGTGCACGTCGCTCAAGAACAACTAAGAATATTGCTGTTGTAGTCCATAGTGTTGAGGAAAACTCAGGTTTGTCCATTTCTCGTCGATCTTTGGAATTGGGCATTCCACAAACGACATTACATCGTATTTTGCATGAAGACTTAGGTTTTAGGGCTTTTAAAGTTCAGTTAACACAAGAACTCACGTCTGCCGACTATTAACAAGGTCGTGTCTTTGCTAATTGGGTCCTTGAAATGCATGAAACTGATCCGGAATTTCATCGACAAATCATCTTGAGTGATGAGACTCATTTTCATCTAGGATGCTACATTAACAAGCAGAATTGTCGCATTTGGGGCTGTGAGAACCCAAGAATTATTGTTGAAAAGCCTCTCGATCCTCAACGTGTGACTGTTTGGTACGGTTTTTGGTCTGGCGAGGTCATTAGACCTTATTTTTTTGAAAATGAGGCTGGAGCAACTGCTACGATGAATGGATTACGCTATTGAACGATGATTAATGTTTTTGTATGACCGGAATCAGAAGATATTGATGTGGACGACGTTTATTTTCAACAAGATGGCGCCACGTGCCACACGAGACCATCACTCTTTTGCGTGAAAAGTTTCCTGACCGTGTGATTTTTCGAAGAGGCGATCACAATTGGCCACCGAGATCTTGTGATTTAACACCTTTAGACTTTTTTCTTTGGGGCTACGGGAAAGATAAGGTCTATGTTAATGGCCCACAATCGATACAAGGCCTCAAAGATGGAATTCGCGAATTTATTGAGGACATACAGCCGCAAATGTGCGAATTGGTGACGGAAAATTTCATGAAGAGAATATGGCCATTTGGCTGATATTGTTTTCCATTATTAGTAGCATACCCTCCTCTTTACAATTAAATAAACATCTGATGATTTCGCTTAAAAATACTCATTATTTTTACATATCAAAATGAAACCTCTTACTGCAAGACTCATTATTTGAACGCGCTCCTACCAATTACAATTTATTATTAAAAATATACAATTCGCACTCCATTCTACACGAAGCACGAATAGGGCGTTTAAAATATAAATTGGAAACAAAAATTCAAAATGTTTGCAAAGAACACAAAAACGTATAATAAATTTTCATATAAACTACACTGTTTCAAACATAGAGAGGGAAATTTCTAAACAGGCCCCCAAGCCCAAATTACAACCGATAAAATTCGTAAAATCAACTTTACGCGGAAAAATTAAATTAATACACGTGTGAAATATGAAACCGATGCCTACTATTTACAACGCAAGTACAAATGCAGTACTACAATACGTGAAAGTAAAGTAAAATAAAAAACAAATAAATCAATGGTATTATTGCATAACCACAATATTACAACTTGTTTTTATGTGTCTAGATAATTTATTTGTTTAGAAAACGCATGTAATCTTATTTATTTTTTAAAAAAATTCAAATAGTACGTCACTATAGATACGACTATGTAATTTTGCCATGTTTTCAATCAATGAGAATGAACTTGTCATTTGGGTCTGTTTAGAAATTTGAATTCGAGTGAATTAAGTATGAAGTAGCCTAGTAGCTCAATTTTTTTATTTTTTATTTTTTTTAAATTTAAATAAATTGTTACTAGTCGTTATAGACTAACCTACAATTTTGCTCTATAGTCTTAAAAACTAGGTACTCGTCTAAAAAGTCCCCAGTGGAACATCTCAGTTCATTTAGTTCAACGCTTTTGTTAACGCGTTATACACAAAGTGTCTATGCTCTGCTTTTTCACTGTCACTACGCACTACACAGTTCCAATAGTTTGATCCTCTTAAGCCTTCTGTTCAAGTCGGTGTTGTCTTGAAGCTGCAATATTTCGGTATTTACATGGTTGTGAAGCCTTTCCTCGTACTTTTCTGCAAACCTCCTGATTTCTTCTCTAACAGTTGGTATTTTTAGATCACTGTGAAGATGATCATTGCGATAATACCATGGAGCGTCCACAATACCTCGCAGCACCTTGTTTTGGAATACTTGAATTTTGTCTATGTTGCTTTTGGCTGCACACCCCCAGACCTGGATTCCGTATATCCAGAGAGGTTTTAGAACTTGATTGTATAGTAACAAATTATGATGCACAGAAAGCTGTGATTTCCGCCCGAGCGATCAGTACATTTTTTTATATTTGCGGTTCCATCCTTTTCTTTTTTATATGTTCTTTCCATCGTAATCGGATATCCAAGTTCATTCCCAGGTAGTTCGCTGTGTTGCTGTATGGGACGTTGGTATTGTTTATTGTTACCGGCATCTGTACATTCTTCTTATAAGCAAAGTCAATATGTACTGACTTGTTCTCATTGATACGAAGTCTCCACACCACGTCAAATGATCACGATTGTATATTTAGCTGGGTGAGAAAAGTTTGTTAGCCAAGAGTCTTTTTTCTATATGCATCTACAGTCTTAAGTTTTCAACAAATGTTCTTGTGAGTACATTATTCGTAAATATTATGACATAAATGCTTGAGAATAAATGTTTATTAATTTCATATTTTTTTAATTTGAAATTCAAATTTATTAAGTGTAATGGATATATTATATAGTTTATTTATGTTAGCGTAATAGCGTTACACATAACATTTCGCATAAATTGTCCTTTAGCTAGTAACGAAATAATTATCGACAGGATAGTTTGTCCGAGTAGAATTAATTAATTAAAGAATATTTTGGGAGAAATTGTTTCTCTTTATTTATCCAATACGAGGGTGGTCTGAAAACTTTTCGACCTAACAAAGATACAAGACATTTTTTCTTAAAATTTATATTTATTTTTCTAAATAGTCTCCTTGTAACTCTACACATTTCTCCCAGCGATACTCCCATCTCTTTAACCCGTCCAAATAGTTTTTCTCTGCAAAAAATTGTTCATGAAGGTGATTGCCTCCTCATTTGACGAAAATCCCTGTCCTCCGACCGCAATTTTTAGATAAGGGAACAAAAAGAAGTCGCTTGGGGCTAGATCTGGTGAGTAAGGAGGATGTTCAAGCAGTTCAAACCGTAATTCGTGGATTCTCGCCATGGCAACTACTGAGGTGTGAGACGGCGCGCTGTCTTGGTGGAACAGGATTTTATTTTTCTGCAAATGTGTCCGTTTTTCCACAATTTCTGTCTTCAGCTTATCAAGTAATGATGCGTAGTATGCTCCTGTAATAGTTTTTTCTTCTTGAAGATAATCGATTAAGATAATTCCACGGCTATCCCAAAAAAACAGTCGCCATCACTTTTCCAGCCGAAAAAACAGTTTTTGCTTTTTTTAGAGCCAGCTCCCCTTTTGCAGTCCACTGTTTTGACTGTATTTTTGTCTCGTGCTTATAATGGTGTATCCAGGTTTCATCTACAGTAATTAATCGGCGCCAAAACTCGGATTTATTGCGCCTAAACTGCGTTGGAAATGTTCATTCGAACACGTTTTTCGTCTAACGTTAGCAAATGCGGCATAAACGCGCGGACAGCTTTCTTATGCCTGGATCTTGATTTAACATGAGATAAACACGTTCTTTGGACATATTCATAGCCTTTGCTATCTCTCTTATTTTAATTCGACGATCGTCTAGCACCAATTGGTGAACTTTAGCGATGTTATCGTCAGTAGTTGCAATTTTTGGACATCCCGAACGTTCAACGTCTGTCAAGATTTTACGGCCATCTTTAAATTCAGCTGCCCAAAATATCACTGTGGTAAATGATGGTGCAGACTCCCCGTACACAGAGTCCAACTCGTCTTCGATTTGCCTAGGCGTATTGCCTTTCGAAAACAAATATTTAATAACACTTCGCAACTCGACATTCACATCGACTCACTCAAACGACTGTCAAATAACAACTGCGTGTGCAAAATAGCTGAAATTTTGGTGAGTACCTGACAATGCACAACTACATTCCCTAGCTTTTATTGATGAGTGCTGCCATCTTCACGTTGAGGTCGGAAACTATTCAGACCACCCTCGTAGATTTTCAATTCAATTTTCAATTTCAATTTATTATTTATGAAAGTAAAAGTAGAATAACATCAAATATGAAAACAATATTGTTAAACAATTGAATATTATGCACACTACTCTGTATATTATATTAACAATTCAAATATGCAAAAGCAATTCATTGCCGCGTTTATGAACTTTCATTAACAATTTAAAACAATTTCTTAAATGAATATTTCATATTGCACTGCCATTTTTAGTCCGCATTTACTAAATATTAAATCTCAATTAGGTGAAACGTGTGTCCAGTCGTAAACGTACTACATCCGCTGTAGGTAAACGGAATTAAATTAAATTTGTTTTCCTTCTACTTTATAGGCCTAGGTCCTTTTCTCCTAATTTGTGGACTGTAATTTGTGATACAATATTGTTGTTGTTGATGGTTTTCTGCACCCTTATTTGTTTCTACAGCCGCAGATTAATTAAAATTGTAATATTTATTTGAGAAATTTAGCGAAATTTAGTTTTTTGGTGACTCAATATCTAATGTACAATTACTAACTCCCACAAAAAGGTCGACGATCTAAATCGCTTTTGCTCTAATCACTTAAGGTTGATCTATAATCCCTTTCCACATTAATTTTCGTATTGTGTATACGTATTTCGACTAAATTGTCATCATCAGCAGATAATTAAATAGTGTCGCACCTGGAAAACTACGGCAAAAACCCGCACGAAGCAAATTCCGTACACGTGCTGTACCGTCGAAAGCCAAAACGCACACTTTTGCTCTATGTTTTTAGGTCGAGCCGTAACAATATCAAACTAGTAAAAGAGTTCTTGTATCTTTCATTAAAGCGATTCAAATAGCGCACAAGTTTGTTTACATTTTCGACCTGATAACAAAAAACTTCAAACAATACTCTCTCTCACGCTTGGCTGTATTTAAAAAAATGCATTTACTGACTTCACTCCGCGAAATAGCGAAGAATTAGAGAACGTGAGAAACGAACTTTCACACTGCATTTTGGGTACTGTTTTCTATAGAATATTTAATTTTGTTAACGTAATTTTAATTCTGAGATTTAACATTTTAAGTAAAAGTTTCAGCGCCATACCTTTGATTTTTCTAAGTTAATGCCAGTTTAGAATGTATGATGCAGAGGACGATGTGTTTATTAATTTTGTACTAGTAATAAGGAAAATTATGCCACTTACTTAAAAGCCTAAGGTAATGTGATGATTTGGTGTAAAACTTTTAATGTTAATCATCATAGAGTAGAGCGAACAGTCCTTCTCAGGTTACAATTCACACCCGGTTTAGAAGCCAAGAAAATACCTCTTCATATATATATATATATATAACGTCAAAGAATGGAATTATTCGTATATTATGCGCATTACTATATCTACTCAAATACAAATCTTCGGAAATTAAGGTGTTTTTGTACTATTAGATTGTGAATCATAGACTTGTTCCGACTGCCAATGTTCTGTTTACATGTCATAAAGACCATCCTGCATAAACTCGGCAGATATATTTTTATGAATATCGTTAACATTTATATGGCAGTAACTGTACATCGCTTTGGAATTAATGTTAACAATACTCCTCTTTAGGTACGATTATAAACAAAATTTGGTGCCCATTACATATGTATACTTCTTTGGAAAATATTCTCAAATGGCTTTTGCCACAATTCACACGCGACGAGTTCATATTGTAGCAAAACACGTCACAAATAAAAGTGTTTCACAGTCTTCTTTAAAAGAACGTTCTACGGAACGCAATGTAGTGTTACCATCGCTTAGAAACATCAACAGTTTTCAGTTGAAAGTTGTAATTTTTGTGGTGTATCCAGCACTAGCCCTCGCATTTGCTTCGGAAGTTCTCTTTTCTCATCTTTTGCTAGCTAATGAGATACGAAATTTGATTTAAAAGATTCCTGTGCACGTACTATAACATGTACAGTAGAATCTTCTTTTCAAACTGTCGTTTCATCAGCACATAACCAGTTATTTATCTTTACTGTGTTTGATATTTTCGCCTACAGATGGGTGAGAGTTAGCTTCCAGTATTAAAACGATACTTTAGTAGTAGTCGAAGTGGCAAACCACTAGAAAGGAGCTCGAACAGTAAATCGAACATAAATTGGTGTCTCGGTGGCATTATACTTTCTTCCTTTGTGCGTTTTATACTATTTACGCGCTTTCTACAGTTGCTTTTGCTTCAGCACATCAACGATTTATAGTCAACTTTATACATAATTTAGTACCACTATAATATAAATCGGCAAATTCACTAACGTACGTTTTCACTATGACAACCAATGGCCTTTTTTACTCGTCCGTACGTTCGACCAAAAAAACAAAAAGAATTAGTGCAAACAGTCATGTGTAAGCGGTCACAGTATATTCGATACGTACTTATTACGAACCTGACGCGCTGACAAATGTAACCTCTCTAATTATAAGCATTTTCGCCGCTTTTTTATATTTATGTTTTGCACCTTTTATGTGCTTTATTACAGTCAAATTTGCCCTGGCAAAACAAGTGTTTATCACATATTGCACATAATTTTGTGCCGTCGTATTTTAAGCTTGGAAAATCTTTCATAAATTTATGTACATCCCCAGCAAACCGATGTTTTCTAATAGTTTTTGTACTAGCATAATCTTTTTAACAATAATTATGCTATACATAGAAACGGCCACGGTACAATATAGTGAATGTTCCACACAATTTTCTCACAGATATAGCGATGTACTAAGACCGCACATCGTTTTAGACTAAATACGGTATTATATGGGCAAATGTCTCAGCGAATTTAGTTTACCGACATGATTTTGGAGTTCTATTCATTAATATTTCTCTTAATTTAAATCTATTTTATCCTTAAGATTCTCCGATTTTACAGAAGCCGTTTCTTGTGAAGTTCACAAATTTATCGAAATAATGTTTATATAATCTGTAAGTTATAAGAATATAACTTGGAATTCTATTCAAATAAAACTTATTCAATATTTACCAACGGAAGCATAATCCTGAATATCAAATAAATTGGGTTTTGCAAAGCTGGATATTTGTCTTTGTTTAGCACTTCTTTGTGGATATATAAAATATACATTCAGAATATCGTATGAAATTGGATTTAACGCTTCTTCCTGGAATGAATATAAAAAGCTATTATTCCATAAATAATAACATGATACGTATGCGTGTAGTGGAGTGTGAAATACACATAAATTTTAGAGAATGTTCATAGACGTACACATATCAGTTTTCTTTATATAGTTCTAAATCAGAATTGACAAGGATGGTCTAAAGTTCACGGATAATAGTTAATTAGGGAGACTCTACAAAGAGTACTAGGAAAGTTTTACAATACAGCTTTGTTTATTTAATTTTTTCAAAGTAATTTCCTGTACACTCAGTACACCAAGCCTGCAGATGGTCCTCATCACTGGAAAACCGCCTCCCTTTTAGCTTCATTTTCACATGCGGGAACCGTGCAAAGTCGCAGGAAACAAGATCTGGACTGTAGGGAGGGTGCTCGAGAAGTTTCAATCCTGTCGTGGTCAAATATTCGGTGCAGGCTTTGACACGGTGACCTGGAGCATTATCGTGATGGAGGAACCAGGTGTCCATTCTTGACTTTGGCCGCAGGTTCTTCATAGGTCCAATGACTTTAGGCAGGCACTGTTCAGTATACCATTTAGCCCATTTAGCTGTGACTGTCTTCTGTGTGTCCAAGACGACGCGTTCCACAATTCCACTCGATTTGAAAAATACAGCTAGCATTTCTTTCTTTACAGAAACTGAAACTGTTTCAGTGCAGTAGTTGAGTCCTGAAGATGTCCCATACAAATGGGTACGAAACGTAGGCAGATATACAAGTGACGCGGTTCCAGCCCGGAAGCTCAGAAGCAGATAGCAATTATTAATTAATTAATAACAAATTGTTTAAATTTAAATCTGTTAAACAAAATTATAAAATATAAGTATCAATAAATGTCGATGATATACTATACCGAATTCAAAGTTGAATCAAAGTTAGTGGTGTACGGCACATAAATACCTACGAGATGTCATAGGTATACAGGGGTTTCAGATATAAAGTGAACATATAATAATGATACTAAAAACACTTTACATTGCTACATACGCAACTAACATAGCAACTAAATTATATCATATAAAATATTTAACACAAGGTAAAATATTTATGAAACAAAAAAAATCAGACACAAAAATCCAACAAACTACAGACCGGTCACAAGCGTATTTCTGGTATGTTCTTAAATAAGCCAGAAATAGCTAACAACACAGTGTTTCTCTCTTCTTAAAGAAAACGATAGCTACTCCATCTGTAGGAAAGATAATGGCTTTTTTTCTGATCCAAAAGGTATTCTTTTTGTTCATTGCCTTCCAAAACGCTAAATCATAGTAGGCGTATACTATACGAATCTTTTAGACAAATTAAAATAAGTTGGTTTAGCCAAGAAAAAGAAACCACCGAAAATTAACGAATTAAGCTTCGATTTTTCCTACACCAGTCTTATTAGCTGGATTTGGAATCTTCGGATTATCACCTATTTCCAAGCCTAAAATATAGTGTGCAGGTCAGAACTTTCCTGCAGATAGCGATGTTAACGCTTCTGTGGATGCCTATTTTAACGAATTTGAGAATTTCGATTTTTTCTAAACAAATCGAGGTAACAGACTATGTTGAAAAATAAACACACTTCCAAATAGCAAACTTCTATTTTCAATCCACTTCTCTCTCCACCGTCGCAACAACAATTCATGTGATCTTATGAAATATTTATAAAAAACAACCATCGTAATGGAATAATGAAAGTCTATTTTTATGTATCTTAAAATACTTTTATAGAAAAGGCAATAACAGAGTCCACAACTGCGTATAATGCGCCATTCCGTGCGGAAAGAAAAACTTATTAAATCTTCTGTTGTGTTCATTTCAGAGCAAACACGCAAGCTCATACGGCCAGATGGGAGCAAGTACAGAAGGAAGTCGCCACTTCCGGGACTTATCAGTTGACCGAAACTGAACTTATTTATGGAGCGAAATTGGCTTGGAGAAATTCCGTTCGCTGTATAGGTCGGATACAGTGGTCCAAACTACAGGTAAAGTACAAATTTGTCTTTGTATTGAAATGTATTGAGTTTTTATACCTACAAGCGTAAATGTGCCCACGAAGTATATGAAAAAAGTGCTTTAAAACAAACTTAAAGTATCTGAATTCAGGAAAACATTGTATAATCATCTTAATAAGATAAATAACATGTATTAACCCTCCGCTCGGCGCATGTTTGGATTTTCACATTGGGCCTCATGGGGTGCGGCCAGACCCCTTAATATTTTCATGTATTTGTATAGGAATATTGCGTTTTTGGTGATACATTGTATTTATATACCATATAGGTATATATTTTCGTTTTTTTTCTGGTTCTCTGTGGCTTTCGCATATATTGAACTACTGCTTATGTAAGAATATTTTTTAAAAAAATTTTAAGATAATCGAGATTTTATATTTACGAATTCTAAAGGCTGTTTCAAATTGGGCGATTTTTTTTTAAATAAATAAAATATAGATGGCGTACTGAATTTGTCTGGGTATGTGTGCATTTAAAAAGTGTGATGTATGACATTTATGAAAATGGCTTTGTAAACGGTACAACAACGCGTTCAAATTGTTGAATTATTTTATGAAAATCAGCGTTCTGTGAAAAGAGTTTTTAGAAAATTACGTGAATTTTATGGTTTACATAATCGTCCATCTGAAAGCACTATTGGTCGAATTATTAAAAAATTTCAAGACGCCAGTTCCGTGGAAAATCAAAAAAACGAAAAATGGAGTAGTAGTGGTCGTTCACAAGAAAATATTGGTTTGGTTCGTGAAAGTGTTGCTGAAGGTCCTAAAATATCGGCGTTCCCAACAACTTGTACTTAGTGGATCAACAACATGGCGTATTTTACACAAGGATTTAGCTCTGAAGGCATATAAGGTTCAAATAACACAGGAACTGAAGCCATTAGATCATTTAAAACGTCGTTCATTTGTCAACTTCATCAATGAACAACCAGTTGATTTTTTTTGTCGCACTGAAACTGGTTCAGTTTCAGTGAAACAGATAGTAGCAGTAATTGAACCCTGAAGATGTCGCATACGAGTGGGTACGAAACGTCGGCAGTTATACCAGTGACGCGGTTCCAGCCCGGAGCCGATCGCGGAAGTCTACGTACCAGAGAGTAAATGTTTCCAATGATCAATGAGGTCGAGGTTAACCGATAAGCATTCAATAGGCGAAACAGGTGTTTTCCACACATCGTCGACAATAGTGTTGTTCTTTACGCAAATAAAACAGCAACTTTAAAAAAAAGTATATATCCGATGAATAAAAATAGTTAAAATTTGTCGACAATTGCAGTAGATGTTTAATTTTGTACTTATTTTGTTGACGAAGGCTGGATGATTTTAAATTATTACGTCTAGACAGTTCTAATAATCAAGTGTTTGCCATTTCCTTAGGTAACACATCTTGCACAAGATCATAATGTAAATCACCTTGAGTACGTATTTACGAAGGAAGTACGTACGTGTAGGAGGCTAATTTAAACTTATAGACCAATTTTTCTGCATTATTTCGAATGATTTTCAACTGAAATATATTGCGCTCTAAATAAAAGTGCACTAGAACTATATACATATATATGTATGCATTCTCTTCATAAATGTGTGCAATTTTTCATCATTCTGAAGAACCTTTCAGGCTGTTTTTTATAATACATACAATATAGGCACTCTATATACTATATATATATATATATATATATATATATATATATATATATATATATATATGTATACACACATATGTACATGTAAATTTATTAAAATTTAAATTTTTACGCGTGATGGATAAATTTTATATTCGCGAAAGTCCACTTTATCCAAACGGTTTACGACACGGCACATAAAGTTGAATCCCGCGGATATTGCATGGCTCTGTTCCGGTGCAAGTTTCAACCATAACTTGTATTCATTCTTTACACAAGTCCCGGTGTAACGTACGTTACCTACGTACGTCTAGATTATCTCGCCACGATGCGAACAATATATGAAAACAAGTTCGTGTTTACACAGTTCGGAATGAGATGTACAAAGTGTGCCATGAATAAAGAAGCGAAACGAGACTCTTTACACGGAACGAGTAAATTATTCAGTGTGATGCGCTTGTTTTGCGATCGCAATTACGTGTGTACAAGGCCGGATTGATAAATACTCGTGTTTGTTACACGTTATTGATACTAATATCAAGTTTTATTTTTCATTTGGAAAAGTAAATTTGTTCGGGATTGTATCGGAAATATTTTAAGGAAATCAAAGTCGGACTTTGTCTATTCACATTCTTTGTTTAAATTTGAACCTAAATTTTTCGATTTTCGTCTTCTTTTCTACATATGCCATATGTGTAGAAAAGAAGATGACCGCTCGACATCTACGGATGTAATACACGAGTAATTAAAATTAGAAATAGATAACGGATCTATACATGCGCATCACAAATTTGCCTTTATCTAGTAAAATCGAAATCTTCGTTTATAACACTCTCGAACTTTTCTACAACACATATTTTTGATGTCACTTGCAGCTCTCTAGGATGATAGCTTCCAGTTGGTATTATATTTATTTCAGAGGTCATGAAACGGTTACTTATCGATAAGACGAAGTGTCAAATCATAGGCGATTATCAGGAATAGTAACTCAAACAGAAAATATGTTTTCGGTGACACGTTATTTTACCTAGTCAAGTCATATATACTGGTACACAGAAAAATCGATGATGCCAAATGAAAACGAATTAATATTTAGAAAAAATTTTTTTTTGTTTTTATTGGGTTATTCAATGGCTACAAATCTTAGAACAACTTATTCGAAATGACTTCCATTTGCCTTCCAGCACGACTTGAGACGATGTGGCCACTCATCGATCGCGAGACGCACTTCATGCATGGGGAAATTGTCCACTGCACGGACAGGGGCTCGCTTCAACGACTCAATATTTGGGTGTCGAGTAGAGCAAGCTATGCCCTCTAATACAGACCATAACTTGTAATCCAATGGGTTGAGGTCTGGACTACCAGTTGGCCAATCATCCGTTGATATGATGTCCGGAACGTTGTTTTTGAGTCACAGTTGAGTCGTTTTTGCTTTGTGAGCTGGAGCAGAGTCTTGCTGGAAATCCATGGCTTATTGGTGAATATTGATTGGTTGAGAAGATTCACAATGGGTTCCAAGACAGTCAATTGATATACTTTGGCCGATGTTTTTACTCCTTTTTCGCAAAAATGGAGCTTGGTAACGCAATCGCAGCTCACTCCCCACCATACCATTACAGACGCGAGATGGCGGCCTTTTTGAACCCTCAGGATGAGTTGGGAAGCTTCTCTGGATGACCGAGCATACACACGATCGTTCTGTTTATTGAACGATTCTTCTACGGTGAAAATTTTCTCGTCAGTAAACAGAATTTGTCTGTGAGTATTCTTCGCGTACCGGCTGAGTAACGCTTTCGATTTTCGTTTGCGTTTTTCCTTTAATGCGGCCGTGAGCAGGTATCCAGTGTGTCGCTTGTACGCGCTGAGTCCCAAATCTTTGATAATGAGAGACATGGATTTTTGCGAAATTTGCATTTCCCGCGACAAGATTTTCAGTTTTCGCAGCGATTTTCATCCGATTCGTTTCTTCACGGCTTCGATCGCTTTCGGAGTTCTCACAGTGCGCGGACGGCCGGATCTTTGACGGTCTCGTACTCCACCAGTATCCTCAAACAACTTCACAGCACCATACACAAAATTGCGAGTGATTCCAAGCGGTCGCAACGTCCTACAGATATCGCCTTTTTCCATGTTGCATTTTAGTAGGCCAACTACAACAATACGGTTTTCGATGTCGCCCCATTCCATAATTGTAAACAATTAATGTCAAAAACTGTTTACGTCACAATGAATCATAAATGTCAACTGTCAAATCGTAATCAATTCGAAATAGATGCGCCCAGTGTTGCATTCGTAATGAGTGCGTTCAGATGTGTACCAGTATTTATGACTTGACTAGGAAATGTTGTACACTCTTCGTATGATTTTTGCGATCGTGTTTGTCCCAGCACATCAACGGTTTATCGCAAACTTTCCAGTATATAAATCACACTTAATATTTGTACCTTCGCCTAATATGAAGATACTCCCTGTACAAAGTCAATAATTCTACACTTCATCTGTTTTATTAAAAAACACTGTACTAATCTGCCACGCGTAAAGACATCCCAACTCTGTTTATAACTAATTGCTATAACTTTTGTAAACTCGTTATGTGTTCTACGGGGAAAATTAAACATTGTTTACGTACGTACCTTGCACAGATTTCTTAAACGATGCTTTTCAAGATGCAAACAATGGATACGGTTAAATACAATCGAGTTTACCTAAATTGCCATTACAATATTTGCAAGTTTCTCTTAACATAGTTAACGGAAGATAACAGTGGCGAATTACTGCCAACGTTATCCCGATAATAATTTCTTCCTTCCTGCCTAAATGCACCATTCACAAGGGAAATTAAGTTTTGCAAGTGTCTGAATATTTTATAACTGTAATGTGAGTGTTGGGTTACTATCGGATGTGGATAACTTTCGAAGAATCGATATGCATAAAACAAAGTACAAGAAATTGCAATTGTTTTAGACATTTATTATAAAAATACTAAACACGAGATAATTAATTTGTTAAAAATAGATTTCAGATTATTAGTGGACAGGAATTATCACAAAACTTCTGTTTTTTTTAAAGTCACTAGAATTTGTAAGTAGTTTGTGTTTATATGAGATTTATTTTATATATTGAGCTCTTACACGTCATTTATAAAACAAAATATAAATGATATGAATAACGCACGTATCACAAAGTCTGCCGTTTGTTCTTGCTCTCGTCTTGTTACGACTCTGGCCCGCGGGAAAAATATCCCAACTCCACTGATAACACTGGTCGGGTTAAAACCACGATACATTACACGGGTGATTTATATGACACAAGAAACGTTAAATTTATCATTCAAGCGTTCATAGTCACATGACAAAATTAGTACACGTCAGCAAGTTTTACAATTGGGTTCCTCATAAACTCGAAGAAGTTACGTAATGTCCTTTAGCCTTTTTACCCTCTTTGACTTTTAAGAAAACATGTGTTTTCTTTTCTCTCGCCTCAGGCAATAGAAGTAGATGCCCGAGTATCCCAACAGTGAGACTCCAATAGAAGTCCAGAAACCAGCAACGATATCATACATTTCAAACGGAGTGAAGAACACATGCCTCTAGGTACTGGGCAAAGGCGCCCAAGTTTAAATAAAAAATTAAATCGACCACACACACATACCATACACGGTTTCAAATCGACACCAAATATAGACGTCCCATACAATAAAAAAAAAGCGTAAAAACAA
Source organism: Dermolepida albohirtum (assembly GCA_031893035.1). Lineage (NCBI taxonomy): Eukaryota > Metazoa > Arthropoda > Insecta > Coleoptera > Scarabaeidae > Dermolepida > Dermolepida albohirtum. The sequence continues at coordinate 295,305 of JAVIWB010002601.1, forward strand.
ATAAACTTGTACACCTGACAGAACATAAAAATAATTAAAACTGTCTATTAGACCAAAACGCCTCACCTGTTTGTCATCAGAGGAACTGAGTGATAAAAATAAAATTAGTTAAAAAATCCGGAGAGCGTCAAGCACCTTCAACCAGTATCTCTCAAATACCCATGTCTTGCTACAGGAGCAGAAGATGATCCTGAGAATTCACCAGTTCATTCAGTAGAGGGTTACTTGAGCTCTGAGTCTTAGATCAAGTTCCCATAGAAAGATTCTGTAGGCAACGTTCAATTGATAGGAGGTTTAAGTCTCATCTCACTTTCTTGTTTCGTGTATTATTCAAAAAAGCCTCGCAGGTTGGTCATCTGAGAAGCTCGGAATATAAATTAAATCAATTGAGCAATCCGGAGAGCGCCAAAGACCGTCAGTCAGTATCTCTCAAATGCCCAGGTCTTGCCACGGGGTGGAGGACGATCATGAGAATTCAACAGTTCCTTCAGTAAAGGGTTATCTAAGCTCCGGAGAGCGCCAAGCACCTTCAACCAGTATCTCTCAAATACCCATGTTTTGCCACAGGAGCAGAAGATGATCCTGAGAATTCACCAGTTCATTCAGTAGAGGGTTACTTGAGCTCCGAGTCCTAGATCAAGTTTCCATAGAAAGATTCTGTAGACAACGTTCAATTGATAGGAGGTTTAAGTCTCATCTCAGTTTCTTGTTTCGTGTATTATTCAAAAAAGCCTCGCAGGTTGGTCATCTGAGAAGCTCGGAATATAAATGAAATCAATTGAGCAATCCGGAGAGCGCCAAAGACCGTCAGTCAGTATCTCTCAAATGCCCAGGTCTTGCCACGGGGTGGAGGACGATCCTGAGAATTCAACAGTTCCTTCAGTAAAGGGTTATCTAAGCTCCGGAGAGCGCCAAGCACCTTCAACCAGTATCTCTCAAATACCCATGTTTTGCCACAGGAGCAGAAGATGATCCTGAGAATTCACCAGTTCATTCAGTAGAGGGTTACTTGAGCTCAGAGTCTTACATCAAGTTCCCATAGAAAGATGCTGTAGGCAACGTTCAATTGATAGGAGGTTTAAGTCTCATCTTAGTTTCTTGTTTCGTGTATTATTCAAAAAACCTCGCAGGTTGGTCATCTGAGAAGCTCGGAATATATAATAAATGAAATCAATTGAGCAATACGGAGAGCTCCAAAGACCGTCAGTCAGTATCTCTCAAATGCCCAGGTCTTGCCACGGGGCGGAGGACGATCCTGAGAATTCAACAGTTCCCTCAGTAAAGGGTTATCTAAGCTCTCAAACTTCGATCAGAATCCCACAAAAAGATTCTTTAGGCAACGTTCAATTGATAGGAGGTTTAAGTCTCATGTCAGTTGCTTTTTCGTGTATTAGACAAAGCCTCGCAGGTTGGTCATCTGAGAAGCTCCGAATAAAAACGAACTCAGCCAAAAAATCCGGAGAGCGCCAAGCACCGTCTGCCAGTATCTCTCAAATGCCCAGTTCTTGCCACGGGGCGGAGGACGATCCTGAGAATTCCCCAATTAATTCAGTAGAGGGTTACCTAAGCTCTCAGTCTTCGATTAGATTCCCGCAGAAATATGCTGGAGGAAGCGTGAAATTGATGAGAGATTTAAGTCTTATCTCAGTTAATCGTTTCGTGTGTTAGACAAAAACTCCTTGCGGGTTGGTCATTGGAAAAATTCGGAATAAAAATAAAATCGCTCAAAAAATTCGGAGAGCGCTAAGCACCCTCAGTCAGTGTCTCCCAAATGCCCAGAATTCACCATTTGATTCAGTAGATAGTTACCCAAGCTCTTAGCTCTCGACCAGGTCTCCACCAAAAGATGCTATAGAAACCGTTCAGATGGAGGATTTAAGTCTCGCCTAAATTTCTATTTGAAAATTTCACCACCTCAATCAAAATAAAAATGCCACCAAATTACTAATTTATCTATCTTCATAGGGACAATAAGAAGGAGGTTAGCAATAGTAGACATTTTAACTTTCGATACGATGTATTTTAATGACTATTCAATGAAAAGAATACCATAGCACGTCTATAATTTCGAAGTAATATTCCGCGATGATAGTGCATTAAACTACTCCTATATCGTCTATTTTACGATGACGATAAGTTGATTAATAAACTTACTTTGAAATATTTGCTCGTTTTATTGCCTCTGTCGTTAATATAGAAGCGAAAAGTCTCTTGTACTCAGGTTAATGATCCAATTTTCAGCCGTAAAAACTAGCCATGAACTGTGTTATGAGGAATATAATGAAAAAAAGAAGAGCGAAGTTCAATTATTTTATCTCGCGGACATTCATTTTATCAATAATACATTTTGCGATTTTAGGACAGAGATTGTCTTTACGAAACTATAAAACGCTAATTAATATCTTAGGATATTCTTCTATTTCTGTGTAATATTATATCAAATTGTTTTAATCACTAAGGTTGATATATAACCCCTTTCCACATTAACTTTCGTAATTCTGTATACGCATTTCGACAACCAAGTTGTCATCATCAGCAGATAACCGCAAAGTGTCGCACCTGGTAAATCACGGTGAAAAATACCTGTACGAAAACGCACTCCGTACGCGGTACACACCGTTGAGAACCTAAACGTACACTAAATGTTCGTTTCACAAGATTTTTAAAAATTGTTTTACTTAAACTAAGATGAATGACATTAGAAAAAAAGGGAACACGGACACGACCGATAAGTACCTACATGTGATTTATTATTGTGTTTCTCTTCTTCTTACATTAAGCAGACCGTAAAGGGTCGTCTGCATTGGTCCATTGTCACTATTCACCACATGGCTTTTATTCTTTAGGATGTGCATGCTTTCATACGTGTCTAATTCACGATAATTATACACGTTCTTTATCAAATGTACACAATCCATGCTAACACTGCGGTTATTTTCTAAAACGTGCCTTGCTATACCTGATTTTTCTGGTCGGTTGAATTTTATGTGCGCAAGGTGTTCTTTATACCGGGTTTCGATCGATCGTTTAGTTTGCCCGATGTATTGTTTATTGCAATCTAAACATTCAATTCGGTAGATTCCCGACTTTTTATTATCTTCGATTTTGTCTTTTGCATTTCCTAAAAGGGTTTTAATTGAATTACTGGAGCGAAAACAAACTTGAAAAGCGCGCTCTTTGAAAATACTATTTAAATTTTTTGTCATACGATGATAAGGTAAACAAACAAACTGCTTTTCCCGATTGCTCTGTGGTGATAGACATGTAGTATCACGGATTGTTTTTCTTATGTTAGCCTTTCTAATTAATCCATTGATTATTTCCGAATCAAAACCATTGTAACGGGTGTTTTTTTTAGAGGTATAGAACTTTGAAATGGAATAAAACAAATATGATTTTTTTAAATTGACATGAAATTTACTTTATTCGAAAGATAATCTTCTGGCATTATAATTTAAATATGACTTCTGGCATATAACCGCCACGGCTGGCTTGGACGTAGTCTAACCTGGAGGGCCAATTTTCGATGACTTTTTCCAACATTTATGGCCGTATATCGGCAATAACGCGGCGAATGTTGTCCTCCAAGTGGTCAATCGTTTCGGGCTTATCGGCGTAGACTAGCGACTTCACATATCCCCACAGAAAATAGTCAAGCGGCGTTAAATCGCACGATCTTGGAGGCCAATTCCCGGGTCCGAAACGTGAAACTATGCGGTTACCAAACGTTTCCTTCAATAAATTGTGGCACGAGCTGTGTGACATGTTGCGCCGTCTTGTTGAAACCACAATTCCTGCACATCATGATTGTTCAATTGAAGAACGAAAAGTCAGTAATCATGGCTCTATAGCGGTTACCATTGACTGTAACGTTCTGGCCAGCTTCGTTTTTAAAGAAGTACGGACCAATTATTCCACCAGCCCGTAAAGCACACCAGTCAGTTTTTCTGGATATAACGGTGTCTCAACATACACTTGAGGATTATCATCACTTCAAATACGGCAGTTTTGTTTATTGACGTATCCATTCAACCAAAAGTGAGCTTCATCGCTAAACAAAATTCGATTATGAAAATCGGGATCAACGGCAATCTTGTTTTAGGCCCATTCACCGAATCTACGCCTTGCTAGGTGATCGTGTGGCTTCAATTCTTGCACGAGTTGGATTTTGTAAGCACGCAAACCTAGATCTTTCCGCAAAATCTTCCATAAAGTGGATGGACACATATCCAATTCCTGTGCACGATGGCGGATAGACTGATTCGGGTCTTCCTCTACGCTACGCTCTACAGCAGCAATGACTTCTTCTGTACGCACTGTACGACGTCTCTCTGGATGCGTGTTATCATTTAGAGTATACGTGGTGCGAAAACGTTCCATAGTTAATCGAATTAATTGCTCTGATGGACGATTATGTTGACCGTAATATTGACGTAGTGCGCGATACGTATTTCGAACAGAACCATGATTTTCAAAATAAATTTGCACAATTTGCAAGCGTCGTGCAGGCGTCAGTCTATTCATGTTGAAATGACAAACCAAACTAAATATAAATCACTTAACAACTGACAAAATGGCCGCCAGTTAAAAAAGTGTTGCCAACTTAAAGTTCTATACCTCTAAAAAAAACACCCGTTATATCGCGATATTCTTAATGAGGTTCAATTCTCTTTCGTATCTTACATTTGTTAGTGGGAAATTAATCCATCAATTTGAACTTCAATATCAAATTGTGATTATTAGGTGGACATATTACGTGTTTCCCCTTTTTTATATCGAGATTTAGACGTGTCATTGGAAAATTGTCGAAATCAATAAAAGCTTTTCCCATAATTATTTTTAACGATAATTGAATCCGATCATAGATAACTTTTTCCACAGCGCCACTTTTTCGACGGTTACATACGTATGCTATCATTCACATTAAGCCCAAAGTTTTTCATGGCCTACTTAATGGCTGCGGTACGGATGAGAACATTTACTTCTTAATTTTTTTCCCTTTCGCCGCATTCGAATTCGCATTGTATTTGAAGGGGAATTGGGGAGAAAAAGTTGGCATAATCCTTTTACGGCCTCATGGGATACGTTTGAAAATATCATTCTTTAACGAAGCTTCTTAAAAAGGTTTCGTTTTCATGATTTATTATTGTTTGTTATGTGTGATTTTACATAATATACACTACAGGCCATAAGTGAGGGATCAGTTATCATAAATAAGAAAACACTTGTAGTTTAGACACATCCCTTAGACTTTTACCCGTTTTGGTGAGAATAATTGAAATAACAGTTGCAAATGTAATTCTGAGAAGCATTATTCGGATTATTATTATAAATTATGTAGATAAATATATTTGTTTCTGAAAAATATTGTAAATCCTTTTAATAGTTTTATGGCGTCTATTTAATAGAAATATTTTATATACACCAATAAATTTGATAGGGTTTACAACGCAATATTATTATAATGGTATTAGGAATTCATAGTAAACTATTTAGCAATTTAAAAATTAGTTTTCGTGCAGCATTTGTCCGAGTAAGTTGCAATACGAGTATTTGAGAACAGACGTAAAAGTAACTTATAAAAATGCCGAAAAGAAAGGAACTTAGCACAGAAACTCGTAGTTCTATAATAACGCTACATGGTGAAAAATTTTCACTGCGGCAAATAGCCCAAAATTTAAATTTATCTTATCACGCGGTGCTAGGAACAGTGAAACGATATTTACAAAGTGGATCATTACAACCAATAAAACGTTGCGGAAGGCCAAGGGTAACAACCAGACAAGAGGATTTGAGCCTAAAAATACTATCAAAACGAAATAGGCGCCTCATAGCTCCTCAGCTTCGAGCAGAGCTGAATGAAGGCCGTCGAAAGCCGGTGTCACTGACTACTGCAAAACGACGTTTGACAAAGGCGGGACTACATGGGCGTATTGCAGCTCGAAAACCATTATTGAATCCACGAAATCATAAAAAAACAGTTACAATGGACTCAGGACCATCAACACTGGGACATGGAAATGTGAAAGCAGGTGTTATGGACAGATGAGTCAAAGTTCCAAGTGTTTGGTAGTAATCGACGAGTTTTCGTTCGAAGATAAGTGGGTGAAAGGATGTTACCCGAATGTGTTGTGCCAACTGTTAAACACGGGAGAGGTTCTGTGCTTGTTTGGGGATCCTTTTCCTTTGATGGTGTCGGAGATTTGTACCGCATTGAAGGCATTTTAAAAACAGAGGGGTGCCTGAGGATTTTGGAGAAACATGCAATTCCGTCTGGATTAAGGTTAATTGGTGAAGGTTTTCACCTGCAACAAGATAATGATCCCAGACACACTTCCCAACTTTATAAAAACTATGTGAATCAAAAAGAGGAGGAAGGGGTGCTAATATATATGATTTGGCCACCACAATCACCCGATCTCAACCCTATCGTATTACTGTGGGATGAATTAGATAGAAACGTGAGAGAAAGCTGTCCACAATCGCAGAAACAGCTTTGGGAGCAACTTACAAGGGTGTGGAATAATTTACCAATGGATACGCTCCAGAAACTTGTATCGCGGTTGCCTAATATTTGTAAAGAAATCATTAAGCGCAGAGGTGGATACTTCGACGAAAGTCGAATATGGTAAGAAATTCTAGAGAATATGTTGAAATTATTTTATTTTATAAGGAAAACTGTTCATTTGTCTCGTAGATATAGTTTTGTAGAAATATACGTTTTGTTTCACTAAGCGTGCATGTTTTTTTTAAATTTCATCTACTCATTCCTCACTTATGGCCTGTAGTGTATACACGTAATGATTTGCGTTGTGCATAAACTTGCTTGGCGAAAAAAAAAATGCTTATCCAAGAACAATTTTGACTAGCTCTGATGAGATGTTAGATAGTTTCTAATTCATTAAATTAGCATTTCCTTATGAAATGAATGGTTAATACGGCACTCACGTCCGATTTATTTATGATTGCTGATGCAATATCTTGTAAATATCAATTTGAATCCACAACATGTGTATTAAATATTTACATATTGTCAAGTCTTAAAAATGATGATTATGAAACGTATTTTAATCTATTGGGCATTATATTGTTAAATAAGAATGCCACATAACAGCATAAATTTTGCTTCTTTTGGATTGCAAAAACTCGAATACCATTTTTATGGTACGAACTCAAGACTTTTACAAGACAAGAACTACTACGAGGGTGGTCCAATAAGTACCCGACCTGACCTATAGATGGCTGTAGTTGTTTAAAAACTATCACTGTATTAGAAAGTACACAATCTATAAAGCATATGTTTCAAGTTTGAAGACGGCTATGTTTAGTATTTAATTGGCAGCCATCAATAGTGAACGTTTTCAGTGAATTTGTAAAAATGGAGAAAATTGGTCATCGTTACGTGATACAATACTTTTATTTGAAAGGCCTCAGCCCAACCGATATAAAAGCTGAACTGGATTTTACTCTGGGTGAGTCTGCTCCTTCGTTTACAACAGTGAAATATTGGGTAGCAGAGTTTAAACGAGCCCGTACGAGCTGCCAAGACGAGCATCGCAGTGGTCGACCAAATGAGGTGACGACTTAGAAATGGTGAAGAAAATCCACAAAGCGGTACTGGATGATCGTCGACTGAAATTGCGCGAACTAACTGATATAGTAGGTATTTCAAAAATTGCGGTACATCGCATATTATCTGAAAATTTGGACATGAGAAAGCTGTGTGCAAGGAATAATTCCCATTGAGATTTTTTTGCAGCGGTATATTAATACTTGCATTAGTAGGGTTATCTAAAACTACAAATGCTTGTAGGTTAGGTACAATAGGGTTTTGAATATATGTTCATTAGACATTTTTAACTTGAAATTGCTTCAGTAACATATCCTTAATCTATTGCAATCATGTCATGGGACACCTCTATATGGGGTAAAAATGCTTCTGTGAGTCCCTGTACATATTATAGCATTTACAATAAAAGTCCAATGTCAGCATTATTATGGCTTAAAATTTATGCACAATGTTACTAGTTGCCATAAATAATTCGAAATTAAGATATTCCAAATAAAATCAGTTAGCTGTTGACGAATACTAACGAAAGAAAAATTTTATAACACATAAACGGATACAAGTCGGATTATTTCAACCTATACATCACGGATGCCCTGTGACAGAAAAATTCGAATAATTCGGATGAATACCAGGAAAAAACGTCCGAATGTAAAATATTTCCAAATACTAACGACAGGTTCTGTGACATCTGCAGACACCTAACGAAATACATTTTACATGAACTGCCTTTCCAACACACCCTCTCGTCCGTTGCCGTATTTGTAATGCATTAAAAATCGACTGTATATAAATGGGCGCGCTTTGGAATGTCGATTGTACTACAAGAGTATATTTGCATGTTTATCTGTCCTGACAAATATTGAAAAATTGTATTGGGACAATTTTATCGAAGTCCTATTGTCGAATACAAAATAGTAGAACTTCAGTGGACAGTCTAAAATTAAATAAATATTTATATTTTCGTATATCTATTGTGGAATTATATTAAAAAAGGCAAGAAAACCCTTACTACATCGATGTTCGTACCCTGTGTATGTATTTCGACAACTAAGTTGTCATCATCAGGAAATTATTAATCACAGTGTTTCACCAGGATTTGCGGTAATGCTTACACAGTGAAAAATCCACACACTCATCTCGCCAAAAGCAAAACACACGCTGACATTCACGAGAGTGTAATTCTTAGTGGCGCCATCTACCAAAAAAAATGCGTCGGTAAGGTAGATCTTTCACAAATGTTATGTCAACATATCAAGACATTTGCGTCATTAGAAGCAGAGAAATTGCGCATAAAGTAACAGTGTGTATTTGGCATTGGTCGAAAAATGAATTTTGAACAAAGAGCAAAAAATTCAAGTTCTGTTTTAAACTCGGTAAATCGTTTACCGAATCGTTTAATTTGATGAAACAAGTGTATGGTAATACGTGTTTATCACGTACGAGTGTGTATGAGTGGTATAAACGATTTAAAGATAGTCGTACGGACATAAATGACGACGAAAATCCTGGTGCAAAAAAATCTGTGGTTACGGAAAGAAACTTCGAACTTGTGTGTGAATTTATTAGAAATGAGCCAACATCCTCATGGCGATGCGTGAGAATGGAATTAAATACTTCCAAAGATTCAAGTCTTCGCATTTTGACACAGAATTTTGGACTGAGAAAGATTTGTTCAAGGTTTGTATCACACAAGCTAACTGAATTGAACATTGTACAGACTTGATTAAAGACTCGAAAAAGGACGAAAACTTCAGGTTTTCTATTGCAAGTGGCGATGAGACGTGGTGTTTCCAATATGATCCAGAGACCAAGCGTCAAAGCTCTGAATGGAAGCATCCAATCGAAGAAAGACCAACAAAAAGCCGTTTGAAGAAGTCAAGAAGTGAAAAAAAATTGATTTGTTTCTATGATTCGAAAGGCATAGTTCACAAATAGTTTGTACCAACTAGTCAAACAGTTAATACTGTATATTATCTTGGTGTTATGAAGCGTCTTTTGGTGTGTATTCGTCGTGTGTGCCCTGAATATCGTGAAAATGGTAGCAGGCGTTTGTTATATGATATTGCACCATCCCATCGCTCGACGCTTATTACTGATTTTCTAACTACAGATGGCATTTTAATCATCAGCTATTCACCGTATTCACTGGATTTGTCTCTCTGTGATTTCTATATATTCTCTAAACTACATTTACCGATAAAAGAACAGCGTTAAGCCGACGTCGAAGTCATTAAAAGGGCATCGACAGCGATCTTGAAGGGCATTTCTAAAGATGAACTTAAATATTCATTAGACATGTTAATTGACCGTGCAAAACACTATATTGAAGCCGAAGGCGACTATTTTAAGTAAAATAAATGAATTTTACCAAAATATTAAGCTTTTGTTTTTATTTCAAAGAAGTTCTGTTTTCTTTGCGACAGAGCGCCTACCTACTTACTTAAATTGAAAGTCCTGCATAAGTGTTTAAAGTTTTATTTACGTTTGATCTCGCTCTGTTAGAGGAAAATTATATGAGATAGATAGAAACAACATCCGGTAATTAATATTACATTAAATAACGGCGTATGTTGGAAGATCCACTGGATGAACTCCCACATTATTCAATTCGTTTTGAAATGCGATTCTTAAAAAAATAATGTCGAGTTCCGCCTGCCTTACAAATTGACAACTTGAATTATATTCCGTTGGACAGGGACATCTTCACGTCTAAAATTAAACTCTAGTGCAAAATAAAATTTTAATATATTTTCTGAAGCGTAACACAGTTTTTCTACTGGAAGAACAAAGTAATTGTAATAAATTTGACGTGTTTTAATAGCTTCAAGTATTGAGAATGCATAGTTTAATGTGCTTTTAAATAATATTGCTTGTATCTCAACAATTATTATTAATGATATTTACTCGTTCAGGTCTAGATTTTTCTATAGGAAGAACAAAGTAATTATAATGAATTGAACGCCTTTTAACAGCTTCAAGTATTGATTATGCATAATTTAATATGCTTTTATAATTATGTAACAATTATTATTAATCAGGCCTAGCAATGAAAACAATCAACACTTCACTATCTCAAGTTATTGTTTGAGTAAACGAAATGCTACATTTTCACGCTTGACTCAACTATCGATTCTTTTAGAATACACGTATGTATGTATTCTACGCTGCTCAAAACAATTAGGGGATATTTGGAAAAATGGTAATAGATTAAATAAATAAAGAATGCAGCACCTGGCAAATATTTTTATGTATAACTACACTGTTTTTAAATAAGAAACCGAACGCATTGACACGTTTGAACTTGTTTGTGCACATTATAAAGCTACTAAGGCATTAGAGTGAATAAATATCATTAAATGAATTGGGAACCTTTATGTAACATGGCATGCTGAATCGATTTCCGAGGGAATTAGCGCTCTATCTCTTCCTGTTTCGGCCCTAAAGTATAGAATTATAGAAATACCAGGAAAGACCCGTGCTTTAGACATGGACAGGTTCTTACTCGGTCCTTATACTAGGGCGAAGTGCTGTTGAAGGGGCCGTGTGGGGCCCGAATCGATCTCTAGGGCGTCTAGCGTTGAAGTCTACATTTTTCGCTCGTAAAACGCAATTTTTTGGCCAAAGAAAAGCTTTCGTCCAAATCTGACAATTTGATCATATTCAGCGTGGTCAATTACGTATATAACCAAAGTTTGAATGATATCGGAGGGGTCGAGATTTTTTTCAAAATCGCAAGGTGTATGTATGTAAAAATTGTCGATTTTCGACAATTTAGGAAGGTCCTCAGATTTCGCTCAAATTTTGGTTGTATACGCAACTGACCACGCTGAATCTGATTAAATTGTCAGATTTGGACTAAAGTTTTTTTTTGATAAACAATTGCGTTCTACGAGCGAAAAATGCAGGCTTCGATGCTAAACGCTCTAGGGACCGCTTCGGACTCCATAGGGCCTTCTCGATGGCATTCCGCCCTAGTATAAGGACCGAGTAAGAACTATAATTCCGCCATGGATTTTTAACCTGTTCTTCATCCTTCTAATGCTATGGATTATCACAACTGGCGAAGTAGATGGTAAACATAAAGGTGGCAAACCAAAAGCTATGTCAGGCAGGGTAGAGTCAGCAGAATTAGAGAGGAAAACATTGGAAGGAGCTGTGGTGAATATGTTAACAATACACACTAGATCGCTGTACTCCCTGACAGAGTCGTGAAGCTTACTATGAATTCCGTCAGCACCTTGCCTGGCGCAAACAAACTGACAAAATGATTGTGGATCTGCAATAAGGTTTGCTTTAGTCCTACGAATGCATGATTTAAAAGTCAACTCGACCAATTATCGCAGTCTCTGGAACTCTAGTTCGTAATAATCATATTGACTAGATTTCCATTTTTTGAGATAATGCGACCTCAAATTAAAGTTTTTTCTAATAGTAGGTGAGAACGAGGGAGGATGATGATTACAAATGCCCTTCGACCACCTTTACAAATGCTAATATTTTGTCCTCATTGTGTACTTAACCGATATTGTTTTTAGGAAACACTCCTCGTGCTATCGCGTTCGGAGTGTTCCCAACTAACATCAGTTTCATAAGAAAATCAAGAAAAATATATCCGATTGGGATATTGCTACTGGTGATAAATTATTATTGACATTAAGTTGTAAATGTATTCAAAATGCATATGAAATAAGATTATATGTGAAGGATTCAAAGGCTGCAATGGCCAATATATCATTGACCGTCAATTTGAAATTAATATCCTCCGTGTATATTTATTGGTATTATTTAAATTACATATTTTCCAGTAAATATTATTACATCACGACGTATTAATTGATAAATTTCGACTTTTACAAAAGCCGGGGCGATTTTATAAAATTCCACTAAGTGAAAAAGAACGACGATTTATTAATGTATCAACGAAATATTTCCAGTTATCAATTTAATTCGTTATTAAACCTGGGGGATTGGAAATAACACAGTTTTCCGAACATAATCCAACCCCCTCACGATACGGATTTCAAGATCAATCTGTCGACCGCGTGGCCGCATTTCTCGCGATTTATAGCCGTGCGTCTGTTACAACGCCGATATTGCGGATTTTTATATATGTCTTCTCACGTACCGTACCGTTTGTCTCGTCGAAAAACCGGTCAGGATGTTGCGTGTACAGAGATCTATCGATAAAATTTAATCTTGTCTTTTTTTGTTTTATTTCCAGGTTTTTGATTGTCGCTACGTCACGACAACAAGTGGCATGTTCGAGGCTCTCTGCAATCATATAAAGTACAGCACCAATAAGGGAAATATAAGGTAGGATCCTTTTTTTATGTGTAATAGCTTTTCCGGGTACTTTTATTTACTGTAAAAATCACACGGTAAAAATTTAATATCACATGAAAGTTGAAAAATTTAAGTCGGAGGGATTTATTACATTGTGTGAGCTACTTGGTTAATACAATAGTATGTTATTCCATGGACGGAGTATATCCTTCCAAGAGTATTAATTATAATATATTACTTGCTAGAACTGAAATAGTTTCTCTCGAAGACAGGTGCGGATTGACTTTGGAAAAATTGGTGTATAATTTGTTAAGCGATAGGATTGATTGTCCACAACTTGTATCTCAACTTAATTTCTTGGTGGCCAGACCATCTACTCGTTTACGTGACTCTTTATATCTACCAATCGCGAGGTATAATATCGTTGGCAAATTGCCATTATACATAATGTATCAGCTTGTAAACTTGATTGCTGATCATTGTGATATTCACCACGATACCTTAAATGAGGTGTCTATATACTTATGTACGTATCTACATATTTACGACTAAAAAAAAATAATACTCAATAGGAAAAGAACGTTATGAAAGCCAAGATGCTATTGATCTATTGTTTTAAACTAGAGATTAACCAATGATAAAACAAAAAAAGGTAAGCCATATTTAGAAATAATTGAAAGGTACTATATAATGAACGTGATTGTGACAATATTAAAAACAATATCATTAAAGACTTATTGCGAAGATCACATTAGAATGATACGTCACGCGACTTGCTTTATGTAAGCATTACAACAATAAAAGCAAATATAAGGTAATATAAACCCTCGACAACTGCTACCTAGTAGGTACATATGGAATATTCTGTTTCATATTATTTGAAACGCAATCGTGATTAAGAACAGGATAAAAATCAAACGAAATTACACATAATATTAAATGAGTATTTTGGGAAATAGGAGCCACCCGCAAGTATGTTTTGTGGTAATTATGCTTGTTGAAACTGAAATACATTGCTTCAAGACAAATTTTTACATTATTTATTTCAAACATACTTTTTCGAACAAAAGCACGACACTGCCATGAGATCACTCATTTGTGTCGTAATAGCAAATCTCATTGTGGAAGAATTAGAGAATAAAATGTTAAATAGTTCTCCTTTCCACATACCGTTCTTTAAAAAATATGTATTTTTTTAATCACTGAAGGTTGATATATAACCCCTTTCCACATTAATTTTCGTGCGATGAATTGAATCTTTGGTAATATTTAATTTCATTCTCACGTATCGCAATGAGAATTTCGGTTCATTTCTGATAAATTCACTCACAAGTTCGAGGTTTCTTTCTGTAACCACAGATTTTTTTGCACCAGGATGTTAGTCGTCATTTATGTCCATACGACCGTCTTTAAATCGTTTATACCACTCATACACACTCGTACTTGATAAGCACGCATCACCATACACTCTTTTCATCAAATTAAACGTTTCAATAAACGATTTACCGAGTTTAAAACCGAACTTAATATTTGCTCTTTGTTCAAAATTCATTTTTCGACCAATCCCAAATACATACTTACATACATACTTTATGCGCAGTTTCTCTGCTTCTAATGATGCAAATGTCATGATATACCATTGGTGACAGATCTACCTTACCGACGCATATTTTGTTTAATAGATGGCGCCACTAAGAGTTATACTCTTGTGAATGTCAGCGTGTGTTTTGCTTTTGGCGAAATGAATGTGCGGATTTTTTTTTCTGTGTAAGCATTACCGCAAATCCTGGTGAGACACCGTGATTATCTGTTAATGATGCCAACTTAGCTGTCGAAACACATACACAGGGTTTTCTCTGCGACAGACTGTGTAGGTTAAACAAAACGATTAATATAGAAAAAAAAAAGAATAAATTTATTACATGTTGATGTTACAAAAACAGAAACATGTTGACTTTGAGATCTCTAAAAACCGTTTAATTTTTTACGCATTTAATATCTCCGAAGAAAATTCAAATTAAATTCTAACCCTCCACGGGATCCCTTTACAAGTAGTTATACCGGAAATTGTTTTCTAAATAGTCTATTTTCAATTAGTAGAGTTGAGGGTAATTATACTTTAAAACTTGTATTATCTAAGACATTCTCCAATTTGTTTAAAACGCATTTCGTTAATAGTCATATATTGTACCGGCGCGGGTAGCGATGCTTACACTTGACACAATTTGCTCTGGGTTCGTATATACTCCCTATAATCATCTTCGTTTCAAGATGTTTACTTAACTGTTACTGACATTGTTTGCCCGTTAAGGCTTTAACAATTAAGAATCTTGTTATTGTACGTAATTTAAATTGTATCATTTATGAGATAGTTCTTAATGAATTCCTGTGTCAGATGATTTTTAAATTAAAATTCTTAAAACAACAATTAGATTATACAAGGGCAGATTTTTATGTACGTTAATCTGTCTAGACATTAAATAATTAAACAGACAGCAATCAAAAAACATTTTTTTGTACATATTTGCTGCATATTTTAGGTTAAGCTTGTGGAAAGTAAATAGTTAAAGTGCATTCAATGTAGGGTAATTTTGATGGAGCCTGTGGTTGATTAACATAATCACTCAAGGTTGATATATAACCCCTTTCCACATTAATTTTCGTATTCTGTATGCGCATTTCGACAACTATGTTGACATCATCAGCAGCGGAAAGTCATTATCACTTTTTCTAACAGATGTCGCTAGATGTAAGTATGCAATGTTATGATTTGACACATATGTCATTTTATTCTACTAACATCAAGCTTCAAAGCGATACAGTCAGATTTATACCTCTTTGAAAATGTCGAGTTTCGTGCCCAAGAAGTGCATTTGCGGCACGTATTACTTTTCTTATTTAATCAAAAGAAAAAAGTCGCCGAAAATCATCGTTTGTGGTCGAAATTTCTGGTGACCATGCTCCAACCACAAAAACATGCCAGGCGTGGTTTCGACAATTCAAAAGTTGTGATTCCGATGTGCAAGACAAAGAACGTTCCGGTAGATCGAAAAAGTTTGAAGATGCGAAACTGCAGGGGTTATTGGGAGAAGGTCCAAACGAAACTCAAAAGCAATTGGCAGAAGCGTTAAACGAAACGATTAGTAACTGATTACGAGCAATGGATAAAATATGAAAGAAGGAAAAATGGGTGCCACATCAATTGAATGATGGAAAACGAAAAATCGAAAAATCGTTTGTGAAATGCTGCTTCAAATATATGATCGGAATTCATTTCTGCATTGAATAGTGACGGGTGATAAAAAATGGATTTATTTCGAAAACCTTAAGCGCAAAAAATCATGGTTATCACCTGGCCCATCGACTCCAACGCCAAGTCGTTGTAGTCACAAGACAATGCTCTGCGTTGGGTGGGACCAGAGTAGCGTGGTGTATTACGGACTGTTGAAACCTGGTGAAACAGTTAATACTGATCGCTACCGACAATAAATTATCAATTCGAATCATGCATTAATAGAAAAGCGTCCAGAATGACCCCGAGGACACGGTAAAGTGATTTTATAGTACGATAACGCCCTCTCTCATACAGCAAAACCGGTTAAGAAAGCGATGAAAGCACTCAGATGGGACATAATATCGCATCCGTCGTACTCTCCAGACCTTGCCCCGTCCGACTATCACATTTTCGTATCAATGCACTTGCTGAGCAGTACTTCACCAGTTTCGAAGAAGTTAGAAAATGGCTCGATGGTTTCGTTTAAAAAGGACAAAAATTTTTTTTGGGATTGCTTCCATAAATTGATGACCAATATTTTGAATAAATAAATGTTTCCATATTCTTCTAAATTATGTAGTTTTTCTACGAAAAGACCTGTAATGACTTTCCGGTACACCTGGTATATCACAAAACCCCCATATATGTCTATATGGGGGTTTTGTGCGTGTGCAGGCGACATGAGTAAACACTTTTAAATTACTTTATTAAATAACACACAATTTTATAAAGTAAATGATAATGGTTTTAATAGATGTAATACAGGTTGGTGATAAGCAATCGATTCTAGTATTAATTGATTCTGTAATCAAAGCGAAAGTCTGATATTCGTCTTAATAATCTACAAACACGTCTCTACCATCTTTCCGTTTGTGACAATCTGACCTCACTTAACTAGAGCATCATTAAATTAGGACTATCCTATATAAATTAAATTAAATAATCTAAATAAATAAATAAAATTAACGCAAGATTTGAATTTGTCGCCATTTGTGCAGTAAAGTGTTGGCAACCCTAAAAAAAAACAATTCGACAGCTGACAGTTTAGGGTTAGTAAAAATGGAGCGTTCCACAATAGAACAACGTGTCTTCATTATTGAACAATATTTCAAAAAAAATGAAAGCTTGGCGGCCGCAGTCCGAAAATTTCATACAAAATATGGTCGGAATAGTGTTTTAACTTCGTCAACTGTGAAGAGATTGAAAAATTCAGGGAGACTGGATCCGTTGGAGACGCCAAACACACTGGTCGTCCAAAAACAAGCCGTTCAAATGTCAATATCGAAGCAGTGCGTGAGAGTGTCGTTGACAATCCAGGAACCTCAATTCGGCGTCGTGGACAAGAATTGCAAATTTCAAGAAGCTCTCTACACCGTATACTCACCAAAGATCTGTGTCTCCACGTTTACAAAATTCAATTAACACAACAACTGAAGCCTAATGACCATGCACAGCGAAGAGATTATTGAACATCAACAAATGGATGCTGATTTTTCGAGTAAAATCATCCTAAGCGATGAAGCACATTTTCACCTTGATGGCTTTGTTAATCGCCAAAATTGCCGCTTTTGGGGTTCTGAGAACCCACATGTGATTGTCGAAAAACAAATGCATCCACAATTTGATGTGGATTTTGGACTGGAGGCATAATTGGGCCATATTTTTTGAAAATAAGGCTGGTCAAGCAGTGTCTGTTACTGGTGCTAGATATCGCGACATGATAACACAGTTCTCTCTGCCGAAATTGGATGATATTGATGTGGCCAATATGTGGTTTCAACAAGACGGTGCCACATGCCATACAGCCCGTGAATCAATTCAATTACTGCGTGAGACATTTCCAGGTAGTATACTCTTTCGTTTCGGTGATCAGAATTGGCCCCCTATTTAATTCAAATCTTGCGTTGATTTTTGGATACCCTAGCGTAACAAGTTCAACAATAATAAGAATCTGAGTCCCCAAATTTCCTGCAAAGATCACAAGATTTTAATATGTCTATCACGGAATTTTTTGACTTAAATATTCAATGTAACCCCCATCCATCTTTGCACACTTTTCCATTCTATGTCTAAATTCCCACTGTATACGTTTCTTAACCTTCCAATTTCTATTTCACTAATAACCGCTCGTTTCTTCCTTTTAAAATTTCTGAATTTGTTGGCAAAGTTATTCATTTTATAAACTCTTTGTTTAACGTATCCCCAAAAGTGACAGTCAAATTAAAAGACCTTTCGGTACAATAATTACAATATTACAATAATAATAATTTTAATTTGTCAACACGAAAAACTTCTTGTGATTTACAACAGACTTCGTTTAATGATCCAAACTGTACCAGGTACGACAAGCTGTCACAATAAATCAGTACAGTACTTTGTATCAAAATAACGAAAGAGCCATAATTAATAAAACAAATGAATTAATAAAACAAATGGAGTAATTTTATTTTGACGGAGGCGCCTGTGTTTAATTGCAGACTAGATACGTTGACAGGGGAACGAATATTCAACCTTGGTATGCCAAAACCACATAATCAACAGCAATAATTACACACGTTCATATTGATTTTCTTGCTGGTCAATTAGAAATCACTTCAGAGTATATTCCACATTATACACACATAGAGTTCGCGTTTTTTATGACCAGATAGATTGATTTTCGTAAAATTATTGTATTTTTATGTAATATGCATTTCACGATGTTAATGGCCACGATTTATTTTCCTTTTAATGTAAAAGCATTCCATTACGCGCTGGACTTGCTTCGTACTTACATAATTTACTAGGAATGTTGTATTATTGTCGACATTAGTGTTGTAATATAAATTCTCCACCTCATTTATTGTACTCTAATATACACAAATAAGAGCAAATTCATCAATAATCCTCTGAATTCAATCATAGCCAATTTCTCGGACAAAATTCGAAGCTGCACTGGATTAAAGTTTGCTAATAACCACATAAATAAGCAAATTGTCGTTCAGTTTCCGTTTTATAAATAAGTAACCCAGCACGATCAAATCTTTCCATATCCAAGTGTCCCCAAATCCTTCATGTACATTTCAAGCAGCCATAGAAATTTAATTCTGATTTTCAACGTAATTCAATGATTAAATTGAATTAGTTCTTAGGATTTTTAAAATTGACGTCATTCAGATGTCAGGCTTCGAATACAAAAGATTTTCCACCTCTCTTTGTCCTTGACGTTATACTTTGCTCTCTTTATTAAACTTGTAATTTTGACAAGGAATGATTTTCTAAGTCTGGCCAACATTCGAGACCAATTTTGCATTTTCACCTAGTACAAACTTAATAATTACTCTTCACCTGAGGATCTGGTAGCTAGTGTATCAATATGAATTGTAGTACATCGGAAGACCCCAACTATCTCAAACTAAAGTGCAAGGTAATGTGCTGAAAGTTATCTAACGGCAGAGAAGTGCGATAAATAACGATGTTTTGGTGAACTCGATTTCCCTTATAATTCACCTTACCCAGTCAATTAGAACCCGGATCTGGCAGGCTATTATTTCCCTTGTTACTCGAAGAATAGTATGGTGAAGGTACAGAGCAAAACGAGAAAACGCAGAACATTTGAAAGCTTATCACAGTGTAAGGTAAAAACTCTGTTTGGGAACATTAAACTAGGAAAAGCAATGAATGAACTGGGGTTATCTACACAGATAAATACAAGGTTTTCCAATAAGAGTGATATTATTTCTTTAAAAAAAACACACTTATTGTTAAGAAAATTCAAAAGTTTTTTATTTAATGTGAAGTACAATCGATACAATTAAGTTCTAAATAAAACGTCATTCAAATGGCCTCCACGATTTCTTCTGGAGGAACGAATTCAATGAACCCAATTTTCGAGCACTTTTTCCACTAAATCTAGTCGTACATATGTCATGAATGGCACGTTCAATATTGACTTGTAAAGCTTGAAGAGAGTCTGGTTTATTTCGATAGATCAATGACTTCAAATAACCCCACAAGAAATAGTCTAATGGTGTTAAATCACAACTTCTTGGAGGCCATTCAATATCACAATTTCTTGAAATAATCAAATCTCCAAACTTTTCTCACAATAATTCTATTGTTGCATTTGCTGTGTGGCACGTAGCCCCGTCTTGTTGGAAGCAAATGTTGTCAAGATCAACTTCTTCCAATGTCGGCCACAAAAAGTTGGTTATCATCAATCTATACCGCTCTCGATTGACAGTAACGGTGTTACCAGCTTCATTTTGAAAGAAGTACGGACCGATGATTCCACCATACCAAAAACCACACCAAACTGT
This sequence comes from Dermolepida albohirtum, assembly GCA_031893035.1. Taxonomy (NCBI): domain Eukaryota; kingdom Metazoa; phylum Arthropoda; class Insecta; order Coleoptera; family Scarabaeidae; genus Dermolepida; species Dermolepida albohirtum. The sequence goes on from JAVIWB010002601.1 coordinate 315,730, forward strand.
CAATTTAGGTGAATATAATGGTTTTTCATAAATAATTTGTGGATTTTCTACGCACCAGAATCGACAATTTTGTTTATTTACCACACCATCCAGATGAAAGTGAGCCTCATCAGAGAAGATGATTTTCTTAAAAAATCGTTATCGTTTTCAAGTTGTTCCAAGGCAAAATCAGCAAATTCACGACGTTTACGGTGGTCCACTGGCTTCAGTTCTTGAGTGAGAACAATTTTATGAGGATGCAAACCCAAATCCTTTCTCAAAATCCGCCAGGTTGTGGTTTGAGACAGTTGCAATTGTTGAGAACGTCTTGGAATCGACAAATTACGGTCTTCAGTAACACTTGCCTGAACGGCAGCACTATTTGCATTACTTCGAGCGGTTCTTGGTCTTATTGGCACTTGAAAATTATGTAAAGGAAATGTAACTTCAAAATTTTTAAGAATTCGACGAATAGCGAGCACACTTAGACGATTATATTACGACCATAAAATGGCAAAAGCGCACGAAAAGTTGCAATTGGAGAACGATTATTTTGATAATAAAACTGAATAATTTGTAAACGTTGTTCTTGCGTATATCTCTCCATGATGAAATTGTAAACATTACTGAATACAATGAAAAACAAATGACAGATCATGACATATTACAAATGGCCGGAATGTCACTTCAAAATCATATCATCCCTATTGGAAAACCTTATATATACATAGTGTCAATACCGTAAAAGAAATTAATCTGTAGTGATTTGGCCATATTTGCAATTACTAAAAGATATGATAGTCTTGGAAATTACATGACGTATGCCAAGTACATACTTTAAAGAAACTTTTGGGACACCATTTTTGTTAATGAGTGTTAATTTCCAATTATAACTGAACTGTTCAGATATTAAACAACTGTTTTATCAATCGCTATTACTTAAACGATACAAAGACAAAAATATAGTTACATAGAACATATATTTTACAAGATATAAAGAAAACACATGCCGAACTCCTAAATTAAAGAAAACAAAAATACGAAAGTGAAGTTTCTACTAACCGGGCTCACAACTGTTTACGTTCCCGTCACTGTAAAGTAAAACAATTAATTCAAGAAGTCCGTTTAAGGGAATCATTCGAAAGTGGATTAAAAATGGTTGTTACAGGCACTAGTTGCAGAACATTACATAAATTCATATTGAAATGTCAAAATATATGTGAACTATTAACTCGAAATTCATATTTTACTCTGATCGAAAAGCAGTTAATATATTCAATTTCTGTGTAATACTGTAATTTTGTAAATAGTCAATTTGTTTGTAAATAGTAGAGATGAAAGGATCGATATAGATTCTATTGCATAAAGCGTTAAAGACATTCCAAATATCATACTAAATATGGGAGGAAATATCTCCAACAGATGACATAAGCAAATTAACAATTTTATTTTAAAATATAAAAAAGTACAAATTTAATGTAAAATTTAATTTTAAATGAGGTAAAAGAAATCGAAATTGAGGGAAACTTTTGGGACATGATTTTTTTTTATGAGAGTTAATTTCCAATTATTACTTAAATATGTCCTTATGTAGATATTAGGCGGCTGTTTTGTCAGTCGGTACTGTTTAATCAATACAAAAGAAAAAACAATATATTTGACATAAAACGTATACGTTACAAGATAACAGGAAAACACATACCGAGCCCACAAGTTAAAGAAAGCTGTAATGCAAAAGTGAAGTTTCTCCTGTCTAGAACCACAAGTGTTTCCTTTCTTGCAATTTTTTTTTAATTTCCTAAAATTAAAACAATTAATTCGAGAAGTCTGGTTAAGGGTAGCACTCGAGAATGGATTAAAAATAAACAACTAGGATTACATCAACAACTAGGTATGAAAATATTTATTATTTAAACCTATGATCGCTGAAATGACCGTCGTAATAGATATTAGTTGCAGGGCATTATACCGTGAATATATTTTATAATGCAACATGCACATGCATACATAACGTAATAATGAAATGACAGCAATGTATTTTAGCGTGTATTTTATTTTGCAACATAGGATGTGAAATACAGTAGTTGAACAAAATTTAAAAACTAATTTAACAAATTTTCAAAAATGTCACCATTGACGGCCAGACAGTATCCTAAGCGATTGTAGAATTCATTTATTGTATTTTGTACCTGCTCTGGAGTTATTTCTCTTGCAGCAACCCGTATTCTATTTTTTAATTGGTCAATATTGTTTAGAGGTTCTCCATGAAAAACTTTATTTCTGATACATGACCAAAGAAAGAAATCGTTTGGAGACAGGTCTGGTGACCTTGCGGACCATTCTACTTCTCCTCCACGGCCTATCCAACGGTTTGGAGATCTTTGGTTGAAAAATGTTCTAACCATATGAGAATTATGTGCCGGCGCGCCATCATGCTGGTACCAAATCTCACCATCAATATTTAAAGCGTGGAGGGCTGGCATAACTCTGTACTCAAGCAATTCTAAATATTTTTCTCCTGTAAGAGTACCCTCAATAAAAAACGGTCCTACAATATGGTGTCCAATCAACCCACTCCATACATTGACTTTCTGTGGCCGCTGAGTCCTTGTGATATGATATCTATGCAAATTTTGTCTACTCCAGTAGCGGCAGTTCTGTGAATTTACTTCACCATTTACATAAAATGTTGCTTCATCTGTAAAGCAAATTCTGCGTAGTAAAGTATCATCATTATGAAGCTTATCCAACATGATTTCACAAAAGTTACTTCTTCTTTCTGCACCATTCGCAATTAGTTCCTGATGGTTTTGAAAATGATACGACTTAAAATGTTCTCGTTTTAGTAGTTTATGCACGGAAGATTTGCTTACATTTGTAGTTTGTGTTAAAGCTCTTGTGGAGAGCATATTATTATTTTCGATTGTTTGTAGAATTTCATCTCTTTTGGCGTCAGTAATAACATATCTCGGCCTATTCTTTTTTTATGATTAGGAACGATGCATCCATTATTTTCATACTTCTGTACTAACCTACTTATTGTAGTTGGACTCGGTCTTGGACGGTCAGGATATGTAATTTGAAACAAATCTGCTACTCTCCTCAAACTCATATTCGAGTTATACCAGTTCACTAATAACAGTTTTTCTTCTACACTATACATACCTCAAAAATAGAGTAACTTATTTTGACATCCTATGTTGCAAAATAAAATACATTGCTGTCATTTCATTTTTACGTTACTCTAGCAACTAGTGTATGTATGTGCATGTTGCATTATAAAATATATTCACATTATAAATTCATACAGCAATGTCAAAATGTCTGTGGACACTTTGATATTCTACGAACTACGAAAGGATTCCTCTAACATTATAAATATATTGCGCTAAGTACATGCGTGTTGTATCATAAATTGTATATGTAAGTATAAAGACTTTCATATATTTGACTTCTTATTATTTATTTTTTATCTTTAATTAGAATGTTAAACAGTTTACATTATCTATATTTTTCCTACAACACACACATGTCAAAAGGTAAGGCGCAAATACATTGTTATTTCAGAGCTAAATGTCCTCGATCCCACCACACCGCATAAAATTTATATCTTTCATAATAGGTGGCCTCTTGCTGTAACAAAATGTGATAAAAGCGTGCGCGGGAAGTTCATATCGAGTCCCTTCTATTCATAACTTCGTTCGTAAGAAATGGATTTGGAAATGAAGGGTGTCAAGCCGAGTGCAATATAGTTGAGGTTGTGGTTTTGCAATGTGAATAGTACATATGTATATACGTCTGCTGATGATTTTCTCTACTTGCTCGTCAACTGGTAATGTCATTTTCGACTGATATAAATCCGTTACATTCTCACGATCGGCTTGATGAAAATTATAGGAAGATACGGAAGATATTACCATAGTTGCGCAATGTTATTTACAGTTAATATGGGATTATATTCAATATTATGAAGTATTTGTTTAATATTGAAGTAAAATAATGAAACAGTGGAAATTTAATTTCAAAATTAGTTAACGTTTTATGCAACTGGTTAAGTTGACTTCCTAAAGCAACAAATAGAGGACAATATCTGAACTTACGCACACTGTTTATTCTAATGCCAAAATCTAAAATTTTAACCTATACAAGGTAATGAATAATATCATATCTCCCTCTCTCAACCAATACATAAATGTATTGACCGATAAAGCGAGAAACGCTTCTATCTCACAAGATCGGTAAACTAGGTTTCCAGTGTGTAATAGACAGAAACTTGCGTACTCGGCTTTATGCCAATTAAAGAATGTTGTTTAATATTGAAGTAATTGAAGTAAACATTATACAAGGTAAAAGTTACATAATTAATACTTATTGAAAAAAGCTTTGAAAAACGCAAATGTAGTTAAAACTCGCTCATAAATTTTAATCTGATCACTACAGAACAATTCTAAACTTTTATATAGAAATAATTAGGTAATATGCAATAATCATCACATGTATGGAAATTCTGGCGAGAAATTGAAATCACGAAAATAAAAGAATCCCTTGATGCAACACTACAATTGGATCTTTGCATATAAAAGTTCACTATTGGCAAACTAAAAAAGGTGATATAAAATAAAATTAACTAAGAAAAGGCTCTGGTCTGCAATCTTATAACAGGAAAGGTTTTACAAGAACTACCACACAAAGCATATAAGACCTTACAATCAGCTATTTAACACGATTCTTACGCTCAGCTACTTCCCAAGACATTGGAACGTAGCCGTGATGGCTATAGTACCGAAGACTGGAAAAATACCTTACCAATTAACATCTTATCGTCCAAGCCTGTTACCCCTCATATTAAAAGTATTTGAAAAATTATTACAAAAGCGATTACTGCCCATATTAGAGGAAGACACTTCATGCCTAGCCATCAATTCGGTTTTCGGAAACAGCATAGTACGGTTGAACAATTCCACCAAGTTATAGATACAATAAATAACGTTTTTGAGAAGGAAGCGGTGTTTTCAGCAGCTTTTTTTAGATGTTAACCTAGCTTTTGACAAAGTGGCACGAAGCAATGCTCTATAAAGTTAAAGAAAAACTACCAGATCAGTTCTATATCTTATTAAAATCCTATCTTTCGGATATACATTTCTATCTCAAGCAGCAAGACTGTTATATAGATCTAATAAGAGTCAATTTGGGAGTACCGCAAGGAAGCATCCTGGGACCAATACTCTTGTGTTCTATACACAGCAGACTTTCTAATTACTAAGTAAACAGAAGTGGCGCCATTTGCTGAAGATACCACCGCCCTCTCTAAACATGCTAATAATCCAGATACTGCATCAAAAATTCTATTGAAAGAATTAAACAAAAGAGGAACTTTTCTAAAAAAAATGGAAACTGAAGACCAATGTAACGAAGTCAGTATAAGTGACTTTTATGCTATGGAAAGATATGTATATGTCCTTCGGCCATGCGGGTGGTAATCGGTCAAACCAACGACGCAAAATACCTAGGTCATGTATAGGAAGTTGACGTGGAAAAAAAATATATTTTCACGGAGAATAAGCCACTTAAGATTTAATTTACGGACATGTACTGGATAATAGGCAGACATTCACGTTTAAGTATCAATAATAAAATAGTATTATATAATATCATTTTCTGTGCTTCCGGGCTGGAACCGCGTCAAGGTATAACTGCCGACGTTTCGTACCCACTCGTATGGGACATCTTCAGGGCTCAACTACTGCACTGAAACTGGTGTAAGTCGGTGGACGGGTTTATATATGGGTAATGGGTCATGGGTCAATGGAGCGTTACGCTTACGGTTGGGTTGTTTAGAGATGCAGGATTGTCAGGCGTTGTGTAGGGGGTAGTCGTCATCACGGTTAACCGTTATGACCCATGACCCATTACCCATATATAAACCCGTCCACCATCGACTTACACCAGTTTCAGTGCAGTAGTTGAGCCCTGAAGATATTCCAAACGAGTGGGTACGAAACGTCGGTAGTTATACCAGTGATGCGGTTCCAGCCCGGAAATCCAGAAGATAATAGTATGGACCACGACCGTGAAAGTCTACGTACCAGATTAGTATTATATAAAATCATTATTAAACCTATCTAGATCTACGGTATTCAACTATGGGAAACGGCGAGTAATTCGAAAATGGAAACACTCCAACAGTATCAAAATAAAGTCTTTAGAACCATCGTGAATGTACCATGGTACGTGCCAAATAACAACTGAAAATGATCTAGAAATAACCTCAGTGAAAGAAGAAATCAATAAAAGAAGTGAAGTCTATAGTGTAAATTTAAGCGCTCATCCATACTTATTAATAAGAGTCCTGATATGTAGAAGATAAATGCAGAATGCACCAGTCAAAACGAATCTAACGATCTAGTAGGCAGATTCAATTAGATACTCACTACGTAAGTATAGTCTAAGGTTAGATATAACACCATGGTATCAAAAAAGAGCCATTGTGCTCAATATTGTGAAGCACTGTGTCTCATTGGAGGCATATACTATGTGTTCTTTTTAGTGTAAATATAAAATACGTATTGTCCTTGCTTGGACAGATTGTATCTTTGCATTAAATAAAATAAAAGATAACACGAATTTGTGATGTATCTACAAATCACTTTGGCACGCTGTGTTCAATGTCGTTCCTTTATATACCTCTGCAGTTGTTCTCGATATTTTTCTTCAACTACTATATTAAAGAAATGTTATGTAAAGTAACAAGCGGTTATTCGGTTCAGTGTAATAATAAAAAGTCTTTTTTTTCACTTCTATTAATACTAAAAAATACTTCAACGCCCAGCCTCTATTAGATAATAAAAACTAAACTCGTTTCGTAATTAAAACTCAAGTAATTTATTACATAACTCTAAAGCACTGCAATAATAAATGATAGCAGCGTACACTTAATGTGTTCTGATCAAATAAGAATCGCCTTTATCGTTTTTCTGCATACAAAACAATGTAAAGTATTTTAACAAATAAGGCACCGACGGTGTTACAATCCCCGTTCCACTTTCACGGTTTAAATACAATTTATGATACACAAATACGTCACTTCGGGGCATTGGACATTCACTTTTTTACATCATATATTTCGGTTTATAAAACACGGACGTATGACAACTTTAATTTTTGCGCAATTTGTAGCTTTGCTTTTATCTTGTTTCATTCGCGAAAGACTAGAATTCTGTTGCATATGTACTAGATAGAAAAAAGAAAAACGAGTAAATTGCTTTATTGTTAGTATTTATCTACAATCTAATGCTTGTGGCAAAATACGTTTACTGTTAGAGATTTGAAATTATTGGTTTTAAAATTGTGTTATAAATTTGTACGCACCTTAATATCTTTTGAATGGACAATCTAAAAGCGATCGAATGTAATTGTGGCAAAGTTAATTGCATAAAACTGTTGCTAATATTGTATAAACACTATTCTTTTTTCAATTGCAGATGTTTGAATGAAGTGTAAGATTTTTTTTTAAAACACTAATGATAATAATAATTACAATATTGTAACGGTTATTTTATGAAACAAACACGGAACTGTAGAACAAATGGACCTTGAATTAGTAGTCTAGTTTGTTAACGATTTGAACTATGCTCAGAGGGATGCGCAATTTAAATATCTTCTCGTCCTGGAGGTGGTCGTATTAGGTGCGCAACTAAGTTCTCGCTGTTTTTTTAATGAAAATGCAACTTTGTTGTGAAAAAATGTTTACAAATGAATTATTCAAAATATTGCTCATCGCTAGTGACAACTTTTTCCCATCTTTCTGGCAGAGCTCGAATACTGTCACGATAGAAGTGTTCGTCTTTTGAGGCTATCCACGAATCAAGCCACTTTGAGATGTCTTCATATGAGCGGAACTGCTGATTAGCCAGACCATGTGCCAACGAACGGAGCAAGTAATAATCGAAAAGCGCAATATCTGGGGAATATGACGGGTGGGGTAGGACCTTCCATTTGAGCGTTTCTAAGTAGGTTTTAACGGGTTTGGCAACGTGAGGCTGAGCGTTGTTTTGTTGTAGAATCACTTTTTCGTGCTTCTGCTCGTATTGTGGCCGCTTTTCACACAGTGCTCGGCTCAATCGCATCAATTGAGTTCGATACCGTTCCCCGGTGATGGTTTCGTCCGGTTTCAACAGCTAATAATAAATAACACCGCCCTGGTCCCACCAAATACACAGTAAAACCTTCGCAGCGTGAATATTCGGCCGAACCGACGACGTAGAAGCATGACCGGGCAATCCCCACGATTTTGTTCTCTTTGGGTTGCTGCAATGAATCCATTTACATCACCCATAACGATGCGATGAAGAAAACCCTTCCTTTTTTGCCGCTGGAGCAGTTGTTCACAAGCGAAAAAATGACGCTCAACGTCTCTTGGCTTCAAATCATAAGAAACCCAAGTTCCTTGTTTTTAAATCATTCCCAACACATGCAATCGCTGGGAAATGGCTTGGCGGGTAACTCCTAATGCTGAAGCAAGCTCTTTTTGCATTTGGCACGGATCCTCATCGAGCAATGCCTCCAATTCAGCGTTTTCGAAGATTTTTGGTCTTCCTTCATCTTCCTTCACGCGAACGGTAGTCGACATCGAAATCACCGTCATTGAAGCGACGGAACCAATCACGGCACGTTGTTTCACTTAGAGCAGCATCTCCGTAAACTTTTCGGAGTTCTCAATGCGCTTCAGCAGCCGTTTTCTTCGAATGAAAAAAGAAAAGCAACACTTCTCGCAAATGACGATTTTTTGGCACAAAATCAGACATTTTCGCACAACCAAAAGTGTATGACGCAAAAACAAAATCACTAATGTGTCAAAGCGGTTTGTTTGCCATATGTCTGAGCTTGGTTCATGACGTTTTGATTATGTCACAATCGACCAGCACTAGTTGCGCACCTAATACTTCTTGCATTCAAAATTGAAAAAGTATTAAATCATAATGAACAAGCAATGCGAATAAACATGAAGCGATGTGTTTTACATATTTTACGATATACAAAGCTAAAAACCTTGCAAAACAATTAGGAAAGCGCTGTTTGCATTTCTATTAGATTTTGTTGTGTTTCTTCTTAACTTTAGTGAAAGTTTATGTAACTGTTTTTTTTTTTTTTCTGTGTGAATTAAGATCATCTGGATCATTAATTCGTATTAATAATTTTTCCGAAACTTTCTTTCGTTTGTTTGTTAGACCTAGATGTATCATTAGAAATCCCAGAGGAGATAGAAATAGCCATCAATAACTTCTCCAAAATTATCCATAAAGCAACCTAGACCTCGACAACACATCAAAACGACTCATATGAAAAACATGATTGTCACATAACAGTAAAAGAGAAGATAGCAGAGAAAAATGGCTACGGAAAATGTAGCAAGACTCGAGAAGAAACATACATGGCTAAACAAAAATTTAACAAGGCAGCAAAAGAGCTGAAAAGTCTTTTAGAGCAAATTAGGAATCAATCGATTAATAATTATTTAGAAGAACTGTGTCCTTTCGAGGACACAAATTACTCGTTATAGAAGCCAGCAGATATATGAAAAGATCGCCACAGCAAACATCATTACCAGCAACATATGTACTTTACAACAGATATTTTACAACATAAAGAGATAAAAACTTTGCAAAATAATTAGGAAGGTGCTGTTACGTTTTGTTTGCTTTTCAAATAGATTTTGCTATATTTCTTTCCTGGGTGAATTCAGATCATCTGAACCATTAATTCGACTCTTTTCTTAATAACTTCTTCTTATTGCTACGCAGGTGTATTTCAAGTGTGAGAGGGTCCTTTGATTTGAATCTTCCGAAGATAGAGCACGCATAGTTGATTATTAGCAATTATGTTGCCTTGAATATTTTAGTTCTTTGCGTATATTGAAAAATTTTGCATATAGTGGCATTTCCATATACCAAATTCTGAAGCGTTGGTTGTTTTATTCTTCGAAGATGAATGAGTATCTTTTTCTTGTGGTCGCCATTTTGGCCACGTGTTCCAATCTGGCTAGTTACTTCTTTTGTTGTGCAATTTTACGATGCTAAATGTTGGTCACAATTTTCGTTTAGAGTACTATTTCGTAGTTGGTTTTTTAATTTGATATTTTTGGAGGTATTTACGTTACCTGTAATTTACACGAAGTTAATAGAAGTGCCGTGGAGCTTAGAGTTCACCTGCCCTAGGTCAAGAAGGCGGTAAAAATACAGCTGTATTCCCTGTAATTATTTATATACATTTCAAATTCAATTTCCGTAAAACTACGTTTTTTTTTCTTCCTAATTTAGCAGATAGTCAGGAAGTAAAATTAAACCCACCCATATACATTTTCGACCTTTTACATTCGTCAATTATTTTTAGCAGTTGCTTAAGATTTTCTTTTATGCTTAGGCTTTTTCGTGAGGTTAATTAAAATTACGATTTTACGTTTTCTTTTGTACGGAGCGTAATTTAAATTGGATGTTACTTATAACGTAGTATAACTTAGCATTTCAGACAGTTCTAAAAGGTTCTCTTATTGTATCTTATGTAAATATAATCGATGTAACCGAAACTAGACCTAGTTCTGGAAAACGTAACTCTTAACAAGTGACTTATTTTTTAAATTCTATTTAAAACTATAATCATCATCATAATCCTTCCTCCGCTACCTTGCGGTGTCAAGGTCAATAGTTTATTATTTTATTTATTAATTTCCTCTCTAATTGTTTATCCCAGCAGTTTTGTAGATTTAATTTCTCGCACCCATTCACTCGAATGTTCTCACTATTGTTTATCTACGCTTTATTCGCTCGTAAATCCTCTAATTTGGGGTTATTTAGGGAGATCGCACGTTTCTCTCACAAACCTAGGCAACAACTTTCCATTACTCTAAAACTATAATAATTTTTTATAATCTGCATTTTCGTAAATGCGGTATTCAGAAAAAAAATAAGCTTTTTGTTGTTTCGTTTTTTTAAAATTAATTAGAAACAAAATTTCGTATGTTTAATTGTTTTTTTATTGTTCTCTCAACGAATTTTGCTATATACAATGTGTCTGATAAGATCGGTACGAGTTTCTTTGTTACTCGACCCACCTACTTATATACATGATGTCGGTTTTTTTCAGTAGAACAAGGTGCTTTTATTAAGTTCCATTTACTGAATACTTGACCGTCTCCACTTGGGCAGGCTGGCTGCTACACCCTGGGAAGACAGCTTTGGTTTATCAAACATCTTCCGTCATATTTTTTTGCAGCTTTCTTTCTCTACCCTGTTTTAAACTGTTTAACCATGGTAAGGCAACTTTACCACAAGTAGTACTTTGTTTCAAAGTTTTTGAGTTAAAAATAATATTGCATTTCAGACTATATTAGATGAGAAATCCAATGTAAATGATAACGACATTATTTATTGAATTAGTCACATATTTCATATTTTAGAAGATTGTTGTTCTGAGAACATTTATAATGTCAAAGGAAGAGCTTTGCTTTTATGAGCGATTCCAGAGAAGACAGGTGTATTCATATTTTCAAAAATGGTACTTTTTATCGATATTAAATTGATGTTATTGAATAACCTCCTTAATTTTATATATTTATGCCTAAATTTGTATAGTAGTAAAGATTTCAAAATTCAGTTCAGTTAAATTGGTGTATGTTTATCAATTAAGGTTAATCTCTTTTCACAATAATTTTCATATTCTACAGTCACCATTAATATTTACGTTGACTGTATGCCATCAACATTTTGAGAATCAATAATTAATCAATAAACGTTTGTAAATAGTCCTAGATATTTATGTCTTAGTTAAAATTATAAACTAAACTCATTCTGAGTTTCGGAATCTGTCCTTAATATCAACATAGTAATATTATTGCAGTATAAATAGTATTCTACTTTATGTACATCTATTAAACGTTTCATCTCTTCAAGAAACTGTAGTCTATCTAAATGCAATCTTGTATAGGTAACGGTAATTTTACAATGCTTTCAAACCCAGACTGCGGCCAGCTCCAGGGATCGAGGTTCTGAACTTATTACCGTCGATTTTAAGGGCTGTCGATTTGCGAAATTGTCGTTTTTTGTTCTCAACTTTATAAATGTCAACCCATATCCTATCCGCACCTGCTACGATTGCATGAAATAATAGTATTTGGATGCTTTTGGCTTATTCACAAATGGTGTCTGTTTTGAAAGTAATAGAACACAATGTCAATTTCTAGGCTCGTCTGATAAAGTCTCTATTCAATTACTCCTTTGTTTTACGCTTTTGTACATCATATCATACGCGTTTATATGAAAATACATATTCATTTTGTTTATTTATTCAATAGTACGTATATAAAAAGGGACAAATATATCAAATTAAAATTACCTACCTAATTTAATCTCTAGTTAGTTTAAGTTAGATTAGATTATTTAAGTTAGTTATAGAATATATGCCACTATAACTTTTGTAAATCTCTTGTGGCCCTCTACGTTTTCATTTTATTTTCTTTTTTGAATTTGATCTAGCAGTTTCAAATGCGAGTTTTCTGTTGAGAGTTCCGGATATTAATTTCTCATTTGTAGAAACCACGTATTTACTAAGTCACCATATTGGTATATGTAGTACGTTTTATTCTTCGCTATTTCCTCCCCTTCTTGGCAGAATCTTCATATTGCTATTTTCATCAAGCCCATATAATTCATATGCTGGTCGAGTTTACAATGCTTATATAATTTTCGTTGACTCGTTGACTTCTTACAGATTTTCTGTCTATACTCATCAGGTCCGCTGTAAAACTAAGTGAGTATTCTCTAACAGACTATTTTGCCTGTCTTTGATAAGAGATGCTTTTCCACCTTTTCAAAAAATCATTTTCAGATCATTTTTTCTGATTGCTTTAATTATTCGCTTGCACAATATAGTAGGAAGGCTCTAATCCTATTAATGTGTCAGACGAAGCTTGTCATATCAAGCCATCAGCTTTGTCATTAACGTCGTAGTCTTCGTATCCTGAAACCTAATCCATCACCACATTTTGTCGACCACTGAACTAATCTCTATGTAGCCAATAATATAATGCATTATTATTAAAGCTATCGGTTGGTTAGCGTGTCATCCGTCGCAATCATAATAGGTAATAGATTATACTTAATAAATGGACCTTTGGTTTAAATCTCATAAAACATTTGTGCATTTTTAATGTACTGTTGAATAAATAACACTTTAAATATAACTACCATAATGTTGACGAAGCTTTTGGATGTTTTACTGTAAAATTATACTACCTTGGATTGTCATCATCATCATCATTCCTTGGCTCTCTCCTGCTATTAGGAAAAACTTGAATTCCAAGTCGCATTTTCACAAAAAATGGAAATCCACTCAACATGACTATCATAAACTAGAGTGCCAGAGACTGCGATGATTGGTCAAAACGGATGTCGAATTGGTTTTTAAATCGTACATTCGTAGGACTGAAGCAAATATTATCGCAGATCCACGATTTTGGCAGTGTATTCGCGCCAGGCAAGATGTTATCAGAATTTCTGACAGGCCGATCAAATCTAACGTTTCAGTAAACGATTTACCGAGTTTAAAGCAGCACTTGATATTTGCTCTTTGTTCAAAATTGATTTTTCGACCAATCCCAAATAGACACTGTTACTTTGTGTGCAATTTCTCTGCTTGTAATGATGCAAATGTCATGATATTTTGACGTAACATTGGTCAAAGATCTACCTTAGCGACGCATATTTTTTTAAATAGATGGCGTCACTAAGAATTACTATTTCAAAAAAGTTCCGTTTTCTCTGCGACAGACTGTATTTTAATGAACTTTTGTAAATATAATTGAGACGCTAGTGACTATTTTTAAAACAAACACCGATTTTGTGTACATATAAACATTGTGGTAACTGTATAGCTTTAATAAATTAACAAATGCAAACAAATTCATATTCAAAAGGATATTCGAATGTCAAATGAAACATAAATTATGCACGCATCTTTTGAAATATAATAAATTTGTTTTAGTAAATAACGTAATGTTTATACACGCACAGGATTTCAATTTAGCCAAACTACAAATATTTGTATTTATTAAATAATTCAGAAAATCAATTTTCATAATATAATGTGTTTGTGTACACTCCATTGTATTCTTGCCATTTCACGTTCTTCATGTTTATATAAATATATATGTTTCGCTACCAACAACAGGTAATGAGTTTTATATCAAATTAATACTGTAAGTGGATGTATTAATTTGAAATATATGCAACAATATAGTGGGAAATTTAGTTTGTTTTATCTATTATTAATAATATTCGTGGAAAAAACAGGTAGTGAGGCATAGGAGAATGAGGAGAATGCATTTGATGTCCGGGTTACGAAAGCGGTTGGTATACAAGTTCTCCAACATCATTGTGTGGGTAGTGGGGATAGAAATAAATTCTTATCCGCAAATGGTATTTTGGAGTATCTAGTCAAGCAAGTAAAGTTTCATTTTTCTATGTACCGCATAATAGTGTCATGACACCTACAGCTTTCTTCAATGAGAAGAATTTCTACAGCTGTGAAGTATTCAACGATTGAAGATTATTGAAAGTTACTTTGGAGATTTATGTACTTATGTACTTCCATTCAATACTGTGAAAATAACGGGTGGGCCATCTATCGGTTTAAATTTGAACCACCGGTTATTTCGAATCTGTCAATACTTATGTCATTCTAAATATGTACAAAAAATTTTGTGACATTCAATGTATTTAATAATCCATAATTTCATACTATTATTAGAGGTTTTTAGTGTCTTTTAACGTTCTTAAATAGAAGTAAATATTCTTCATTTTACCCGGATGGTCACATTTGATAATATTCAATATTCACTGGATGTAACGGGTGGGCCATCTATCGGTTTAAATTTGGACCACCGGTTATTTCGAATCTGGCAATATTATGTCATTCTATTCTGTCACAAAATTCAGTATATTATCACCACTGAACGAAATGAATCGATTTACACTTGAGCAACGTTGGGATTTATTGGAAATTTATTTCCAAAACAAAGACAATTGGTCGGAAATTGCACGAAAATGTCGTACAAAATTTGGTTGCAGAGAAGGACCAACAGTGCCCGGTATACGCAAGTTTATTGCTAAAGTTCGTGAAGCTGGTTTCATTGTTGATGCGTCAAGACGTGAGCGTGCTCGTACAGTGCGTACAATCGAAAATATCGAAGCTGTGGCTGAGAGTGTGCGTGAGAATCCATCAACATCAACTCGTCATCGTTCTCAAGAATTGAACATTTCACGCACCAGTTTACGTCGAATTTTGCGAAAAGATCTCCGTATGACGCCTTTCAAAGTTCAGTTGGTTCAAGAGTTGAAGCCGCATGACCATCCGCTTCGTTTTCGCTTCGTTAGATGAGCCAACGAGAAACTGCACGGTGATGTCGATTTTGCCAAAAAAATCATCTTTTCGAATGAAGCTCATTTTCATCTTGGTGGGTACGTTTACAAGCAAAATTGCCGTATTTGGGGCTCAGAAAACCCACACGTGGTCTTACAGAAGCCAATGCACTCATTACAAGTGACTGTTTGGTGCGACTTATGAAGCGGAGGCATCATTGTATCATATTTCTTTGAAAATGAGGACGACGCAACCATTACGGTCAATGGAGACACCTATCGCACTATGATAACTGATTTTTTTGTGCCCGCTCTTCATGGTTTTGATGTCAACGATGTTTGATTTCAACAGGATGGTGCAACTTGCCTCACATCTCATGCCACGATCGATTTATTGCGTCAAACGTTTGATGGCCGTTTAATTGGCCGAAATGGTGATGTCAATTGGCCGCAGGAAGCTGCAATTTGACACCGTTGGACTATTTTCTGTGGGGCGCCGTTAAAGACAAGTGTTATGCCGACAAACCACAGACAATTGAGCATTTGAAGGCCAACATTCGTGATGCCATTGCCGAGATACGACCCCATACAATCGAAAAAGTGCTCGAAAATTGGTGCGATCGAATGGGGTACTGTGAAGCCAGCCGCGGCAACCATATGAATGAAATAATATTCCATCTCTAACCGGAACAATTGTACTTCACAACAAAAGAAATAAATTAGTCAAAATTTCAAACCGTTTTTGTTTTATTGCATTTTTAAATTTAAACTTATAGCTTATTTTCTGGAAAAATTATTTTTATTTCAATAAAATATTCATTATTCAGATTTATATTTAATGTTTACATGCACCAGATATGTCTATTAATGTATTTAATTGTTTTTCAGTGGTACCACTGACCGATCCAATAGATTTACTGTTTTTATTGACCGTTATCTGTGTAGTAGGGACAAAAGGATGCGGGTGTGATAATTGGGTTACCGTAAACAACTTGTTTTACGTCCTCTTAACAAACGTTCCATAAAAGAAAATAAAAAGAAACAGAAATTGCTTTTGAAGAAGTAACACCGTAAAAAAGCAAAAATAGCATTCCGCCGTAATAAAGCTGATATTAAGATCTGTGGTTTTCAAATTCTAAGCGGTTACAAAGACAAAACATATTTTGTTTCTTTTGCTAAATGGGATAGGGTATATTTTGAGGAACATACGAAATTTATGTTTTATATAGATAGTACGAACAAAACTTTTTATATACGTACATGTTTTATATCCAGGCCGAGATCGAACCGATCAAAATACAAATTTTATCGCAAAATCATTCACATTTTGACATGATTTATCAAGTTTTCTATTCTCTCGGAATTAAGCAGAAAGTGTTAGACACATTCTGGCCTCAAAATCGTTTTTAGGACCTTCTAAAATGTCAACTCCATTTGTTGAAAAATACCGATCTTTTTACGAGTAACAAAATGCAAAATTTAAAATTTAGCCTGCATAATACGTAAAACAGTGGTTCTAAACTGTCAGAATAAAAACCAATTATTTAATACTGTAAAGTCAACTTCAGAGTACGTCCGTTTTCAATGAAAGGTTTGTATAAGGTCTTCCATAGGGATATAACAACTTTGTCTTTTAGTACTAACGCCCGCTTGAACGTTTTTTATGATCTGTCAACGTCAAAATGACAGTCAAAGTAAACGTTTTTATCATGGTGAAGTTCACGAACGAACAACGTTTGGAAGTTGAATTTGATGTAGCCTGTGGTTGATTAACTTAATCACTAAGGTTGATATATAACCTCTTTCCACATTAACTTTTGTAATTCAGTGTACGTCTAGTATCTCAACGGTGTGTACCGCGTACGGAGTGTGTTTTCGTACAGGTATTTTTCGCCGTGGTTTACCAGGTGCGACACTTGGCGGTTAATCTGCTGATGATGACAACTTGGTTGTCGAAATGCGTGTACAGAATTACAAAAGTTAATGTGAAAAGGGGTTATATATCAACCTTAGTGAACGTTTGGAAATTATTCAAAATTACTAACGCAATTCTGAGTCGCTGCTCGCAACTTTAGGAGCGCTTACTTCAATTTTCGGTCGTAATAATCATCCCACCAGACAGGCGTGTGCGTGTTATAATGGCTAAATTCGAGTCAAAATATTCACTACTGGATGCTCCTGTGCCAGTGAGACAACGTACCGATCGAAGTACCGGAAATATCTCAGCCGTAAGTGCCTCAGTTCAAAATGAGTAGATCCACGCCGTTCAAAGGAATTGGGAATTTCTCAAACCATATCGTGACGAATTTTGTGTTAAAAATCTTGGCTTACGCCCTTACAAGATCAAATTAATTCAAGAACTGAAGCCTCTTGATCATTAGAAGCGCCGAAACTCCGACTGTGCTTTGCTAAAGTTTGAAGAAAATTTTGCATTTCATCGAAAAATCATCTTTAGTGATGAATCTCATTTTTACCTTAACAGTTTTGTCAATAAGCAAAATATGCGTTATTGGACAGCAACAAACCCCACATGTACTTCAAGAGACTCCATTACAACCACAAAAAGTGACCGCGCGAAGTGGATTTCATGCTGGAGCTGTGATTGGACCATATTTTTTCGTCGATGACAATGGAGTCCTCTATCATGCCCTGTTGGAAGATTATTTTTTTCCAAAATTGCATGGACTTGACATCAACGATACGTGATTCCAACAAGATGGTGCCACATGCTACACAACTGGTCAAACAATTGATCTTGAAGTTGAAATTGATGGAGCCTGTGGTTGATTAACTTAATCACTAATGTTGATATATAACTCCTTTCCACATTAACTTTTGTTATTCTGTATACGCATTTCGACAACCAATTGTCATCATCAGCAGATAACCGCAAAGTGTCGCATCTGGTAAACCACGGCGAAAAATACCTGTACGAAAACACACTCCGTACGCGATACACACCGTTGAGAACCTAAATGTACACTACCAGGTGCGACACTTTGCGGTTATCTGTTGATGATGACAACTTGGTTGTCGAAATGCATATACAGAATTACGAAAGTTAATGTGGAAAGGGGTTATATATCAACCTTAGTGACTAAAATAATTGATCTATTGAAGGTAAAGTTCGGTAACCGTGTAATCTCGAAAAATGGTCCGGTCGAATGGCCACCTTCGTCGTTGGATTTCTTTTTTTTAAGTCAACAACGTTAGAGGAACTCAGGGACAATATCGAATGCGAAATTGCTAACGTTCCGGCCGATATATGTGAAAGAGTGGTGAACAATTGGCTCCAATGAATCGATCGTTGCAAACGTCCTCACTGTAGTCATATGAACGAGATCGAATTCCACAGTTAAATGTAACACGTGTACTACACTTGGAATAAATTTCAGCCCAATATCTTAATTACTCTGTTTTATTTATATACAAAATTGTTATGTCTTTATTGAAAAACTCCATGTAAGAGTACGTTTAGAAGTCCTCAAAAATTATTATATAACATCATAACTTTGATTCATAACATTTTTATTTTAGTTTAGTTGATGGAATCTCGATTACATTTTATGTGATGTTGCTTTTTCTTACATATACAATGTACGCAATCACTTTTTATTATAACATTCTTTCATTATTTTTATGAAACACATATTTGAAACTATTTCTTTTTCGTGAAGAATATCGTTGTGTCAAACACATAAAAACAAAGAAGGAATGCTATAATCAACAATTACAAAGAATACATATACGTAAAACATTGTATTTCATATTTAATAAAAGCAATATATTCAGTACAAGAATTCCTTTTTAAAGAAACTAGGTAAAGTCTACTCATAGTCGGTAGTTCATATTTTAAAGCCTTGCTTAATGTATTTAATAATATTCATCCAGGCTGTTGGAAAATTCCCTTTGAGAGTGTCTTATCCATTAGGGACGTACCTATTCCTATCTAGATGTGTATAAATTTCATTAATTAAACATGGAAACAGGAATAATAATTTACTATGATATTTAGGGGCTTTAAGAAACGACGGGGTAATTAAAGGTAAATACAGTTTACGGCGAGTTCAAGCTGTGAAAATGCTTAATATGCATGTATGGGTACTAGAAGACGAGTGCTTAATTAAAAGATCTGAAAAAGATATTTAAAAATGTTTAAAAACGACTTTAAATGTTACAGTTGAAGTTACATTTTCAATTAACGACAGCGAGAATTTATGAATATAAAAAAAATAATTCTTACTATTTTACTAACGGGTGTTTTTTTAAGAGCTTGAGAACTTTAGATGATAACACGAGACAGAAATATTGTTGGAATGAAATTTCTTTTATTATAATCTGGTAGATAATTTCATGGCATTTATTTTTTAAATATGATTTCCGGCATATGTCCGCCGCGGCTGCGAGTTACATGGTCCATTCGATCAGTCCAATTTTTGACTACTTTTTCCAATAAATCTGGCCGTATGGCGTCAATGGTGAATATTGGCTTCCAATGCTTCAAGAGTTGCTATTTTGTCGTCATAAACCAATGACTTAACATAGCCCCATAAAAAGTAATCCAGAGGCGCTAAATCGCACGAACGAGGGGGCGAGTGAACAGGACAACTTCTGGAAATAAAGTTGTCACTAAATTGGTTTTGCAATAAATCGATTGCTAAAGCGCGCTGTATGGCAAGTTGCACGTTGTTGGAACCTAATGTAGTCGATGTTTAACTAATTAATTTTTGGAAACAAAAATTCAGTCAGCATAGCTCGATAGCGTTCGTCATTCACCGTAACGACAGCTCCTTCCTCATTTCCAAAGAAATAAGGACAAATGATGCTGCCAGCGTGTAAACTGCACCAAACAGTCAATTTTAATGGATGTGATAGTGATTCGGCTTGAGGGTTGTCTTCGCTCCAAATATGGCAATTTTGCTTATTGACGTAGCCATTTAACCAGAAATGAGCTTCATCATTAAACACAATTCTTTGCTGCTCTTCTTCAGTCAGTTTCAAATGAGCCCAATCAGCAAAAATGCGACACAAACGATGATCATTTGGCTTCAATTCTTGCACGAGCTGTATTTTATAGACACGTAAGCCAAGATCCTTACGTAAAATTTTCCACGTAGTCGAAGGACAAAGGCCAATAAGTTGAGAACGACGACAAATCGATATTTCGGCGTCTTCATCAATACTTCGCGCTACAGCAGCAATATTCTCTTCAGTACGCACATTTCTTTGTCTTGCTGATGGTTTTGAATCGAGAAGAGTAAAATTAATGCGATAACGATCAATTACTGCACGAATTGCTTGCTCACTAGGCTGATTATGTTGACCGTAAAATGAACGAAGTGCTCTATGAAATTCGCGAACAGATTTATTTTTTCAAAGTAAATTTCCACAATTTGGAAGCGTTGTTCTGGCTTTAAACGATTTATGATGACTTGCCAAACCTTACTGAACAGAAATGTCAACACAGTTTGACACTATCAGCTGTCGACCCATAGTTATCGATATAGATAGTTTTCATGCGGCTTACAAAACACCCATTAGCAGTCATTGTTGTACTAGTCGACTGCCAAGTACGAATTCCAGTTTAAAAGAGTTCGTGTATTTAGAAATAGATAACTATAGAGTCATTAAAAGAAAGAATACGTCATTTAATAAATAGATTTTGGCTTAAAATGTCGACATTTCCTGTTACACGCGTCACCATTTCTTAGCACAACATATATATTTTTGGTTTATTACCGTTTCATCTACTAAATATTGTAATATTCTTTTAGGTTGCTAGTAATTTCATGGCAATGAAACTTCGTATTTATACTAATCATGAGTCGCTGCACAGGCCACGCCCCCCATGCGTCTACTCACCCCTCTACAACCCGCTCATTCCGCGAATATAAAAACGCTCCCTCGTATATAGGCGCAAGATTAGATTTTAAGAGATTCATCGTTCGATACCAAGTGTTAAACATTGAGTCAGAATAAAAATACTTTTTAAAAATTAAAATCGTTTTCTAAGTATTTAAGTGGCCGAACGAATTAGCGATGGCAGTGCATCTGTTACCGTAGCCAGACTCGATCTTAATGCATACACGGATTTCGATCGCTAAATCGGGACGGCAATCTTTGCAATTGCACTCAACGCCAATCACGTAGTTCATGTTTGTTTATTTTTACAGAAAGAAGAAGCGAAAATACGGTTGCGTAATTCTGAAAATAGTCGAAATTTTGTGTCTCATTTGTCGGACAAATGCATATGATTTCTAACCTTTTTAATATAATTAAAAGAATTGTTACATATTTGGAGAGCTTCTATAAAGGATAACTTCCGATTTGCAGAAACACAATTACAATATTTTATTATTAATCATTAATTATGTAAGCTCTATTAAGATTGACAAATCACTAACTATATTTAGTAGTCGTTTCTCGTCATCGACAATTTACAACGTCTAGTTATGCGTTGAATATTTTGAATAATAGCAAGTTGATTTACATGTTTAATTCATTCTCTAGTTCGAAGTTTTGTTTGAGCTGTTTTCACCGTTCTGCTAGGACCTTTCTGTAACACTTTTGATTCGATTGCTTGTGATAGGAGGTTTAACTATTAAACCCATTACCAGATATTATGATGTGAAATGTGTTATCTCGCTCGTTTGATCATGATCTTTTCGTATTGCCTGAAAGTGAATTCCTGGAGTATGCTGATGATCTTAAAATCTACAACATAATCCGCACGTCCGCTGACTGTGTCAAAGTCAATCTCTCCTTAATTGAAGAATGGTGTACCTACAATAAAATTTTATTGAATGTTTCTAAATGCTTTGTTGTTTCTTACACACGTTGTACTGCCCCTATAATATTTGATTACTCTGCCAAATCTGAGTTGGTAAGTAGAAAATCTGAGGTGAATGATTTGGACATACTTTTTGATTCCTAACTAACCTTCGGTCAGCATGTCTCGTCCATCTGTGCGTCAGTTTCAAAATCGTTGGGCTTTCTTATTAGATCGTGTAGAGATTTCAGTAGTACTGCTGTACTTAAGATATTATATTATGCTTTGGTGCGGTGCGGATTGGAGTATGCGTCTCTGGTTTGGTCTCCTTACTACATAAGCCAACAATTATCCATTGAGAGAATCCAGAAGAGGTTCCTAAAATATCTCCTATAGAGTTACTGGCATTTACCCCGAGTGCGGAGCGAATTACGACGGCCTTTTAAGCCAGCATAATATGCAGTCCCTGTCTTGTCGCCGTGAAATGTACGTAAATTTTTATGCAAACTTTTAGCTAACGGAATTGATTGTCCGATGATATTAGCCTGCACTAACTTTAATGTACCCGTGTCTAATACATGGTACTGTGCTACTTTTAAATTGCCTAGGGCGAAAATAAATGTATTGTTCAAATCACCTGTGCATGTTATGTGCAGGAGTTTCGACAGGCTTTAACATGTTTTCTAATATTCCGAACTGTATTTTATTTAATTTGGCACTTGTTTTTGAATTATATTTGTTTTTTTATATACACTACATGCCATAAGTGAGGGATTAGTAGATGAAATTTAAAAAAAACATGCACGCTTAGTGAAACAAAACGTATATTTCTACAAAACTATATCTACGAGACAAATGAACAGTTTTCCTTATAAAATAAAATAATTTCAACATATTCTGTACAATTTCTTATCATATTCGACTTTCGTCGAAGTATCCACCTCTGCGCTTAATGATTTCTTTACAAATATTAAGCAACCGCGAT